>CM055908.1:62417858-62800358 GCA_029582155.1 Panopea generosa | reverse complement strand
ATTATTTGTACTACTACTACTACTTCTGCTACTACTATACTACTACCACTACCACTACTACTGCTATTATTAGTACTACTACTACTACTGCTGCTGCTGCAACTACTACTACTACTACTACTTTTATTTATACTAATTCTACAAATACTTCTGCTACTAATAATACTTATACTACCATCACTAGTCCATTACTTACAACTAGTACATTTTCTGCTTCCACTTCTTCCAATTCATTATAAAAATAAAATTATAGCTTTATACATATGTTTGCAGTGCGAATCCATTATTGTTAGTACACCCAGAATCTCATTACACGAACTGTCCTGATACAGAAAGTCATCATAGAAAATGTTTTGACAGTAAGTACCTGTAACCTGTAACTATTTTCACCGTATAACCTTTAATAATTCAAACCTTATTATTTTACATTGGAGTATAATACTACACTACCCAATTAAATTGTTTAAATTGATATATTTAACCATAGTAGTATTTAGTTTTGCTGGTTTCTTCACAGTTACGGACCACTGATAAGTTCTTTAAACTTTTTTTATTTTATTATTTTCAGTTATAGATTCTAGTAGTACATTTGGCAATGGTTATTGTAGTGAAACGTGCTCTTTACATAAAACATGTAGTGAAACTGTAATGACAACATCAGAAGCACCCACAACAACAACCAGTTAAACTACCACATCAACAAGTCTGCCGCAAACAACAACGACTTCATCGTCTACTACTTCTACAATTCAATTCACTACATCTACGATTCCATCCACTTCGACAACCGTTTCGTCTTCGACTTCCACAAATCCTGTTATTACATCTACGATTCTATCCACTTCATCAACCGTTTTGTCTACTACGAACGTAACTGCAACAACTGTGTCTACGGTATCGCATTCATCTCCAATACTAATCGCAAGTCCAACCATTAAAAACCTAACTATATCCAATACATCTACGGATCTGCCCACTGCACCAACATTTTTGTCTACAACAAATGTTACTGCACCCACTACAGCTACGATCCCGCTTGCTACACCACTTACATCGTTTACTGCAACCTTAACCCCAACAATTATATCTACGATTCAACCCATTTCGTCAACTACATCGTCTTCAGCAACAGCGATATCTACCGCAATATCAAATCAATCTATGGGTTCCAATACACCGACAACTGCTGTGATAAGTGCGTCAACACATGCACCTCCAAGAAAAATACCGAGGCTTTATTTATGGCCATGGTTTTGCTCACCACCAGAAATATCTTCAGAAACAAATGCAGAGAAATTTGAACGATACAATCGCGAATTGCTTTTAGACCGAACTACTACATCATCTACTGTGCGTACGAAAACCTCTGCTAAGGATGAAAGAACGGCATCTCGATCAATTGGAACAACTGGCGCTGTTATCATTGGGGCGAGTGTGATGGTTATTATTGTGTGCGAGTTTATAAAACTAGCAAAGTGGGTTTTCCTTTTGGTTAGTTTTTAATTCAAGCTGTTGTTTTCTTATTCTACTAATATTAAACAACAATTCAATGCTAAATGAAGCCACACGTAGCATAGCATATTCACGTCTACAGATTAATTAGTAAATATTAATTTGAAATGTGCTCGAGAAAGCGCATTTATATTGTCTTGCTGTACACTTGCGAAAGTGGGTTTCATAACAGACACAAACTACTAAGAAAGAAAACAGAAACAAGGACCATCCTATCTTGGGTTCGATGCTCTACAACTGAACCATGCGTTCTTGAAGTGTAGACTCGCAATCATACTACAATATATGAGGTAACATATGAGGTGCAAAAACATGATAGTCTCGCATCATGGTGCGGTCCGAAAAAATCCAAGATGACCGCGAAGAGGACAACCAAAATTATAAAACGTCATATATCTGCTTAGTATTTTTAGAATTTTCATCAACCAATTGCATTTGTATCATGTTCCATATGCTATGGAGAACGTATTTGTATTATAGTGAATCTTAGTTTTAAATATTTTTAGCCCAAAACTAGTTAAAATTTTGGAAAATTTGGCCAAAATAAATTAATCATGTATGAGAAGTGATTCACCAGTTTTGAAATACTTTTAATACAAAACAACAAAACATTCACTGTAACAGATTTTCTTTTTGAGACCCAAGTACAAGTTATCAAAATGAATTAATCCGAGTTATTGAATCATCTAACGTTTATTAATTGGAATTATGTGCTCTCTAACACCCACAGTTTTCACTGGATCTTAACTAATCCTAATTCTTAAACTGGCTAAATACGATTATCTTTGACTGAGTAACAGCTAATAGCAATATTTAAAAGGGTAACAAACTCTTAATCATTTACATAGTAGTTATATAACCACAATATCTCGTACACGTTTATAAAGTGTCCATATTGGGTAACTAATATCAGAGTTATGGCCCTTGAACCATACAAAATGCATTAATTGGCACTTTGTTCATTGTAGCACATGCATTTCATTGGAGCTTTATCAATCTTACATAAAAAATACATACCATCAAGATAATTTATAACATTTTAAAAATTGCTTGGTATTATTGTAAAAATGCTGCGTTTGGCCGGTCTTTACCGCCATCTCTTGTTTAGTTTAAACTTATTTAAAACTTCGATTGTGAAACAAGTTCATACAACTTAGGCAAACCACGCTCGAAGTCTTCCTGGTTAGAATCAGTATTAAGCATATGCGGAAGAGCGTCTTGCTCAAGGACACCACACATAGCCGTGGTAGAGGATCGAACCCATGACCCTCCGATTATGGGTTCGGTGCTCTACCACTGGACCACGCGCTTCACTCTCTTGTTTATAGTATTGTGCTGAATTGTGTTATGCCGCTACAGTAGATACAAACGGGTTTGGCAATTGTTTGATGAATGAATGATCATTGTTTGCATTTACATTATGTGCACAAACAAGGCTTGCGGGGACACCAGCGAACAAATAATATGAATAAGAGTCTGGGGTTACAACCATGGTCCGAAGCCAGTGTGTTTCTATGCAGGTCGTGCTGAGATATTTGAGGATATGTGAAGAACACATCGTATAACTATTTGTGCTAGATTGTATACTTAAGTCTATACATTGTAGTACAGTCGGTGTTGTACTTGAACACTTTGACCATATTACCTTCAGTTTCGGTGCTTATCTCCACTTCAATTCGGTGATTTATTCCCGAAGAACGTTAATTAATGAGCCCGAAACAACTGGCTACATTCAGATCTTGTTTATGGTCAACATTAAATGTAAGAACACCACACAAACGGTATGTACATTATACATATAACTTGTAGTCGTATTTCACAAGAATTGCTGCCATAATTTGTATTGCCGAAAATAGAAAAAAATAGGAAACCCGCCATTTCTTTAATTTGACAAAGAGAGGATAAAAAGCGATTCAGAAAAGTATTGTTAAGATCCCTCTTATCTCCCTTGGTTTTTCTTTAAACAGTTTATATGAGCTCCAATATTTGTTTCCAGGGGCAACTTTTTCATAATTCTGCTGAATGACCACACAATTTTGCAATTCCTTAATTCAGAACAATTTTAACGACTTTCTGGTATCAATATCCAAGTCATGATATGAACGTTGTCATGAATGTCACGTGACTTTTGCCGTTAGCTATCATAAACGTGCGTACATTTATTTAGTGTGTTGACAATGTCGCTGTTACAATGATTACATTGGCGAGTGGTTTAAAAGAATAATTTCGAGTTTTCATCGGGTGATGATAAACCATTAGTCTGATATATCGTTGCTGAGTAGTTTTTCGAACTTCACGAACATTAAACAAGCCAAATTATATGTTTATGATGAAGCAATATCAACTCAAAATTGTGCTTTTTTTTTAAATCAACGTATATTACGTTTACTGACTGTCCACATTACACTCATTACGATCACTTGACTTAATACAAATACTTATTTACATAATTCGGTATATAAGGAAGAATATATTGACTTTCAAATGAAGAATACAATAAAAAAAACATCACTTAATGTTCTCTCCGTATTAATTCATTAGACAATTGAAACCTCAATCTGGTAGTTTCACGCCGATGATGTCGTACATTCTCTTGAAAGCCTGAATCAATGATTTCCTACAAAACTATATTGCAAAAAACAATTGCTAACACTTCTTTAGGCCATTATAAACGAATTGCTAGATTATCATCCAAATTGTTCTTAAAAGGGGGGGGGGGGGGTATTTTTCATTTTTTATTTTTATTTATAAATTTTTTGATGTTTTTTTATAAAAAAAAAATTAGGGGGCGGGTGGGGATGATAATCTAGCAATTAATTTATAATGGCCGGATCGTTATAATATTGTTAGTTAAGTTATTTCATATTTGCCAGTTATTGGCAGTATGTGCACAAGCCTTGTAGGGGACATCACCGAACAAGTAACAGGAACAAGACATGCATATTGCACTAACCCGTGCAGAGATATTTGAGCGGGATATGTGCAGATATAGCAGAGCTTATCGGAGACGGTGTATGGATATTTATAACAATACGTTTGTGGTACAATGCATACTTGAGTCGATCAATTGTAGTACAGTCGATGTTGCACTTGAACACCTTGACCTCATCACTGACTAAGATAACTGTCCGAGGACCAATGATTGGACCAAAATAAAAATCAATTGGTTGGTGACTATTTCATTACTTTAATGCTTCTAATTACCTAAGGGCATATGAAGTATTGTCTGGTGGTCCTTTGGAAGGTTTGTGAAAGCTTTTGTAAATACTGAAACCTCGCTATGAAGTCTTGATCACCGTTCCAATGTTCATACGCGACAGGGACTACTTTTTGTTCCTCGAATTTCATTTTTCTCCTTGTATTGTATATATCAAGAACTTGTATAGAAGGATAAGAAACTTGCATATCCTGACAAAAAGTTGATGAATACAAATTCAGAATAATAATTCTCTATATAATTCATTGTATATATGCAACAAATCAAACATTTAAAATATAATGTGGACATATTTCATGTCATTTTAAAAATGTTGCATAAAATAAACCAAACCAAAGTTCGGTAATCAATATTTTATTGCTTTGATTAACTCTATTGTTTGACACGGTAATGAGTATTTCTGGCATATACATGTATTATCTAATTAATGACGCTATCCTTAGTCTCGGCCACACATTACTTGTTTAATATTCGGATTTAAAGATTGATTGATTGAATATTTAGTGTCATTTTTATGTCATCGAGGGCTAACAAACGATCAGTTAACCTAACCACTGTTTCCTGGGATTAACCAGTACTCGAGCACACCCCGTCTCCGCAAGTAACTGATAACTTTCCCACTTGAATCAGTGGTGAGAGACGAATGATAATGAGACACAATGTCGTATATCAATCACCACGGAGACTGTTGCCGGGCGGGGGATTCGAACTCACGACCCCTGGATTGATAGTCAGACGCGTAACCGACTGAGCTAATCGGGCCCGGCGGGATTTAAAGAAGGGGAGTGCGGGAATAGGGAACGTATGTAATGGTATTATCGGCAGTTTTACTACTTAATACACTTAATACAAAGATGGGAATATTTGACATTGATTGTAACAATGTATATGAAGTATATGGCACAGGTGAATGTGTGTCATGGGAAAAATACTATTTATACGATTACAATAAATTAACGTACATTAGGATGGGAAAAAGAAAAAAAATGTACCAACAAATAAATATTTATATTTTGCGGTCTGTCAGGGCATGTGTCAACTGTGCATGATTGTACCTGTTACTGGGCTGCGTTCAGTTCGGTTAAGTTAGCTAACATATTTTCCTGTATACTGGCTCAACATCAAAATAGCACACAATACGCAACTCTTTTATTAGGGAACCAGGCATTAAACGTGTTTACTGTTTAACGTTGCTGAACGCAGCCCAGGTGTGTCGTTGTGCAATGAGCCGTTAACAAGTGACATTAATGTCTTCAACAGGGTTAAAAGGTTTGAGTGTAGTGTTCATCCTCATTTCATTTATGCATACCTTTATTAAATATGTGGTTACATACTCTAAACTATAAACTATAGGACTATAATGCATTAAAATGCCAGTTGTTAAGTGACTACGTTTTATATTTATTGTATATTGTATCATTTATGATGAAGTACAAATCTTAATAAAATAAAAACATATTCTGTTGTTTTTTTCTGTTTTAAATGCGAATGTCACGTATTTACACGCACTGTGTATGCTCGTTTAGATAGGTCGGTCGCCTTGGAAACCTCTTAGTCGTTGCCTTAATGGCTTGAATGAGTAAAATCATTGTACGTTAATATTGGTCACATCCCTGCGTATCAAAACAAGGATCGATACAACGCCCTTACATATACGAGATAATTTAGAAGTTGATCAATTTAACTTAATTTTTACAATTTAAAGCATAAAAAGACACGAGCCCCACTTTAACGTCAGTGGGTTGCTATAGTAATGACATTTACTTATTCTGAAACGAAAATCGTTCTAGTTATAGATTTGGCATGAATAGAGGTGTGCTTGCTCAAATTTTCATGTTAGAAATCCGTAAAATGAAAAATGATACAGAGGCAGTCCGGTTAGTTCTGGCCCTCGTATTTCCATCTATCTCAATCTTATTAATATAAACAATCTTTCCTAGGATTCTGTAAGGTTAACCAGTACTCGAGCACACCCATTACCGCAATTAACTGACAACTTTCCTACTTGAGACGTATGACAATGAGATACAATGGCGTGTATTTATCATCACGGATATTGTGACCGGGCGGAGCTTTGAACTTACGATCCCTGGATTGATAGTCAGACGCGTTACCGGCTGAGCTAAAAGCACCCGGCTATCTGATTTAAGAATATAAACAACGTTTCTGCCTTATAGGACTCCCTACGCCTAAAGCACGATGTACAATGTATTTTCCTCTTAATCGAACGTTTCGACCTCGTATAGCTAATTTAACAAAACTGGGGTGGCATTCACCAACCATTCTTCAGAAAATTCTTAAGACTTGAACTAAAGTATGAATTTTGAAAAACAAACTTAGATACCATGTTATGAGACCAAAATTTGCAAGCATGGTATAGTCAAATAAACCATCACAATTATTCTTTATGTCAAGGTAAACTAGATATCTCAGGTTGAAATTTGGATTTTCAAGCTAAAATCTGAGAATAGTCTCAGGAATGGTTGGTGAATACGACTCCTGGAGCTCGTGGTTCATTGGCAGAGCACCGGACCCAGGACCGGGGATCGTTGGTTCGATCCTCCACCACGGCTATGTGTGTTGTCCTTGAGCAAGACACTTTATCCGCATATGCTTAGTACTGGTTCTATCAAGGAATTCTTTGAGCGGGATGAACTTGTTTCACAATAAATAGGTTAAAGCAACTAACCTAATACACTCGAGTTGTAATTAAACCACGTGACACATAACTCATGATTACACTTGCATCTCAATACGCCGCTCTCTTTGTTCGTATCACTTATACTAGTTTTTGATTAATTGAAACCATTGTATTAATTGCGCATCAATCAACGAGCCGTTTGTTATTATGCGGATCATATGTTTTATTATGTTGCAATATTCATCAGCGGCCACTTGCCGTTCCCACGGGATATTTGCTTATAAAACATTTTAATAAAGTGGTTAGGATGGTGGCACATGGTAGTCATTTATTTTAATGTCAATTTATAAATATTAAACGATTCCCACCTCTTGAACAAAAAGCAATATAGCAAGAAATTATGGGTGCTTAAAGCATCCATGCAGCAATATGTCAATTTCCCTTTAGACCAAACACTAGTTTAAATGTTTGCTTTAATCAAGTAACGCAAATATGTTCCGTTTTCAATATTACACTTAATATTACCGAAGAATCTCAATATTTTAATTTTTGCCAATGGCTCAGATCAGAACAGAATAGAACAGACTTTTATTTACTTCAGCTGTATACATTTCATATCAGATACAAATACAGACTTACCATACATATAATTATACACGTGACAGGTGTTTCCAAATATTTTTTTATTTTTTTTGTTTTGTGTTATGTTACACTAAGGTTTTCTATTTAAAGTTATATACAAATTAAAGCCAAAAAATGTTTAATCTAGACTTTAATTAAAACATAAACTTTGCTTTGTTCAGGAAACATACAGTTCGATATAAAAGTGCGGACAACGAGATAGAACCTCGCTGTGTAGGTATCACCGTCTGTATTCAAATTTTATAGTTATTTAACATGCTCGTGTTCATGCACACGTTTTGTGAATCGCTCTCGAGTTCGTTTCTTAGTAAGAACCCTTAAACTTTTTTTCAGAGACCATCGAGTCGAACCTGAGTTCGAACTTGTGACCGCTTGCGTGAGTGGTAAACACCCTATTCACCATTCCTTTTATCACATTATCGTTTCCATTCAATGACAACTAATAATTTGTCCGGCGTATAATCATATATAGTCAAACCTGTCTTAAGCAGCCAGTCAAAGGAAGGAGTCGAAGTGGCCTCTTAAGACAGGTTGTTGCTTACTAAAGTTTAATCTGAACTGACAGAATGGAAATGGGAAATAGTAAATGTGTCTGCTTAATACACGTGGCTGCTTAATAGAGGTGACCACTTACTGTATAGTATGTTACAAAAGTAAACTAAAGAAGGACGGATACATAACACAGTCTAGTTGAGTATCCTTTTCCCCGTCATACACGGATATCGCCGTGACGTCACTTATATTATCACCTGTATCATTCAATCTATTAACGTTATAATGCGCTAACCGATAATGCATATTTGATTAATTTAATGTCAATGACTCCCTGTGGGACTTCAGATGACGGTAACGCGAATTATAGAATTTTTAATGCAATCAACAGCTACAATAACAACTGAACGGTGATTTATTTGAATGATTTATTGTTCATTGCTGGTCTGATTCTCTGACACTTTTACCGACAAATCGGGTATATATTGGTATGTTATGGAACTAGACCTCATTATACCTTGGTGAAAGAACCAAGACAGTGGCGAACATTGTTTGAAACGTGGACTTGTTTAAATAAAATAGGAATTGGACACTTAACCTTGTTCTTCTCTCGGTCAAGTATGTTAAAATATAAAACCCAAACCGGATTTAAATTACACCTAATTGATCTGTATCGTATGTGTAACATATGATAAAATACAGTGCTTGAAACACCGCTAATTTAATGATGTGATTAGTGTTTGTGAAGTTAAACAAAGTTTATAAAAAGATCACATTAGGCTCCTTAATTCAAACTATTCTTAATATATTGTCGATTTTGTCTGGTATAAAAATAAATGCTACCAATATTTGAAAACAATTCGTATTTAAAAAGATATGGTTAATTCCTTTTTATCATTTAATTTCATTAGTCGAATATGTCGACTTCTAAATTCAAATATTGTACAGTTTATTGACTGGATAATAAAGAACCCGTGCTTTCTTACTTTAAGACTAGTTTTTTAATCGGCATTTCAATATTCATGATTTTAAACGTGTGATTCCAGGGGTGGTATTCACCAACCGTTCTTAAGAATATTCTAAAACTTTAACTCAAAAATTTTGAAAAAAAACCCCCAACATTTGTAGACCATTTTTTGAGACCAAAATCTGCAAGCAAGTAGGAACATCTAATATACAGACAAATAAACCCTCATAATTATTATATTTGCTATGGTAAACTAGATATCTAAGATTGACAATTTGATATTTAAACTCAAGTCTAAGAATATGCTCAAGAATGGTTTGCGAATACGACCCATGGGGTGGGGGTGGGGCGGGGTAACGTATTTGAAGAGACGCATTTATATATAATTATTAAGAGCAGACACGATAAATGGGACATGTTACTCTGTATCTACAATCTACTCTAGTCAAACATGTAAAAGTATATTACAAGTACAGGTATAACCTATATGTGCATTGCTGTAATATCTATCAATATGTTACATTGTAACACATACTATACAAACATAACCTAACGTTATATACTAACGCTGGATGGGACATTGTCATCGCGCAATATAAAACATGAAACTAACTCACAAAACTAAAGTAACACGACATCGTGCAATATGTAACATGAAAAACCTTATCAAACTACAGCAGTTGGTCGTGTTTACCTCAATTCGTCATTGAGGCGTAACAAGGGATGCGATAACATCTAATACATATATACATACAAACATATATATATATATATACGTTTTTATGACAGTAGCGAGAGTTGATGTTGTGACTCAGGGTGAGAATGTAGTCTTTGCTGTTACATACAATGTATATGAGTATTTCGAGTGTTTCTTTCCTTTTCATGACGATATTTTTCGGAGTTTAAACGTTTATTTTGTGGATTTATTACTGGTGTTAGAATGGATTAATACAAAAATCAGGTGTACCAGTTCAAGGTTTTAAAAAACAGTATGTAAATGGTGTAAACAGACTGTTTAGATACAATAAAATATATCAAACAGTTTTATGACATAACCTCTCATAGTACTCACATTATTTTACCGTATTTACAGTTTACACCACATGTTTTGGTTAATGTTAATTATAGATATCAAAGATACCGTTTACGCAGAGAAGCGTTTATAAGAACAACGCACACGGCACACGGTTTTATGTGATATTCCTACCAAATCCGCTCTAACATTCATAGTAGTAGCTGTGGAGTTCAGATCTTTTCTCTGATATGACATGTTATTTTATCGTTGATTTAGTTCTGTTTTATTATTTACATTCGTGAAGTAACTCACTCATTGAAGATGATTAAAATGTTGTTGTTCATATCCCATGAACGCTTTCCCGTGAATGTTCATTTTTAGCTTCAGATACCTTTTGCGATAAAAACAGTGTTACCGAGATATTACGATAGTTTATGATTATTTTGGTTACAGTGGTCTGGAAATTAACAATTTGATTTTGAGAAAACAAACACTACTTTTATTATCGTGGTGTGTGTTGATACATGCCAGTTGGATACCGTACTCAACCGCACATTCATGAACTGTTTAACATGAACAATCAACGCGGGAAAGGGACGGACACAATGCATTTTCGGGCACTTCTTTTTACGACGTTATACCTTTCTTTCAAACTTCTACTGACTGAGGCATCTGGCAATTTAACAACCGAGCAACCGATCACGGGCACTTCGCCGCTCGTGCTACATACACTGCCCTCCGTGTCAGAAGTGTTCAGGATACAAACACCGCCTACACCGCCTACACCACCATTCACACCGGTGTTTTATTCTCCGGAAGCATGGCCCACAACTACTATAGCTCCGTGTACAAAAGACAAAGTGATATGTGACGCCGTTGAACAATTTCAGAAACATTGCCCATTCACATTTGTTTGCATATTCGACCTCAACGCACGCCTCAGGTCAATGGGATTTAGTAGTGGTAATAAGAAAATTTGCTGCGAGCCATGCAACTGTAGCGATGATTGTGGAACGGAATGTTGCCCGGACAAGCCCAGCAGATATCTCAACCAGTCTGAGATACAACTCATAAAGACGGCTTCGGTTAAATGTGTGTTACCACGCTACATAACATATACAGAAGATATTTCTGACTCATATGAAATGATAGCACAATGTCCTGTTGGGTACGACAATAATACGATTCGTGGTGCTTGTCTTAGAGACTACATAGATTTCGACTTTCAGGAAAATGTAATAAACTTCATGCCAGCGTCTTCAAATAAGACAAAAACAACTTACAAGAACAGATATTGTGCTTTATGTCATGGTGAACAGGACAGTGACCTACATTTTTGGAATACTCAAATAACATGTTTATCTAAGGCAGCAGTTATTGTGTCACTAACTGATATTCCAAAAGTTATCAGGAGGAATATGGATTGCAATATCATATTCTTTATTCCAAACCAAATGCAAGAGACGGTGGAGTTAACAAAGTGTAGAATGCTAATTGACACGTGCAATACAACAGGTGCGTGGAGAGACTATGACTCAACTATAGAAACTGCCTGTATGTCATATACATCGGAGTACAAGGGTTATAAAAACGTCCACTGTTATTTGTGTAATGGACACGAAGATGTGCCCGTGTTATGCTTTAATAGCGATGGGCATCGGTCTCCCAGCTCGTTTATTGCGCTGTTGGATTTCAACAATTTGGAAAATACGGTGGAAATTGTCGAAAAAGATGGTGAAGATTGTAAAGTTGGGGAACGATACGATACCATTGCGGTGAGTTTTTTTAGTATACACAGAGATAATAAAGTAATACACCAAACCAGTACTGATTTCTTTTAAAAAAATACATATAGTATATAGCTATGACCAAGACAGTACAATACACAGTACGCACTTTGGATATTAAAACCTCTTCAAATGACTCAACTGTTATAACTATACTGTGTATGTTGTAATTCCTCTGACCTGGAAGATGAATATCACTTTTTATGTATATCCCTATAGTTTAATAGTCTTAGAAAATACTATATAAGACGATGCTATTTTCAAAGACCTTCCATTCCTAAAGATGATTAAACAATACCTAAAATAGATGAAAAAAATCCTGGTCTTCCATAGTATCCGATGTTAAAACCAAAGTCCCCTTACTGAGCACAAGTACAACCTAGCCCCTTTATATGAAAAAGACACAACAACATGAAACCCCTTCTCATAGGAATCACTTATAACTTACAAATAAGGATATATTTGGCTGGTCGGTTCTTGAGAAGACTTCAGAATACTATCGTTTTAGGTCCCTGCTTGTACCTTATGTATATTAAAACTCCTTTAAAGGACCTGTTATAACTCAACAAAACTCAAGATATCAAGATGGTTGAAATAATGCCTAAAATATATCAGAAAAACAAATATTCTTATTTTCTTATAGTATTCCTATGTAAATTCAAAGTCCCCTTATTTGGCCCTAATGTACCATAGCCCCTATATTTATACAAACTTGAAATCCCTACTCAAAGGGATCATTTATACGAAATATTGACACATTTGTCTTGTCGATATTTTGAAAGAAGAATTTTTATTCAAGATTTCGCTATGTTAAACAGGTAAATGTGGAACCAGTGTTCACCTAAGGGTTATGGCTTGAATAATCATTAGGTGATACTACATGCAATATAGTATTATGTACATGTATTATATATAATACCATGGTTCCAGGCCTTGAAGGTTCGTGGAAAACTTGAACCAAGTGTCATGATTTGAACAAACTTGAGTACACAGTGGGTATCCCGGGTAAGCCAGACCAACACTCCTGCGGGGTGCAGCTCGGGGATTGTCCCAGTATTATCACAAGTGCATTATGCACATGCATACAGCATGTAAACACACGATTACAATTACATATGTGAAACAAGTGCCGAATTACATTATGTTATTATACAAAACATACATTTCACATTTGTTTATAAAGCATTGTGTTTCAGCACACTGACATGAAAAATATAGCAAACAGTGTATGACCAGCATAACATGGAAATAAGATTTGGGCGCGTGGTCCAGTGGTACAGTTGCTGTTGTATGGTGTTTAGCGTCGCTTTCAATAATTTTTCAGTCATATCGCGACGGTGTCTACTTGAGACAGTATTTTAAGCACTGTCACACTGGAGTATCATGCCGCAGACACATGGTATGATACCCCACCCAGTCACATTATACTGACACCGGGCCGACCAGACCTAGAACTCTCCTCTTAATGCTGAGCGTCAAGCGAAGAAGCTTCTAGTACCATTTTAAAATCTTTGGTATGACCCGGCCGGGGATTGAACCCACGACCTTCCGCATACGAGGCGGACGCTCTACCTAGTGACCACGCTGTGGTATCCAGTGGTACAGCATCAAACCCTTGGTCGGAGAATCGTGGGTTCGATCCTCTACTACGGCTATTGTGGTGTCCTTAACAAGACACTTTTCCCGTATATGCTTAGTATTAGTTCTATCTAGGAACAATTCGAGCGTGATTTGTCTTAGTTGTAATAACTTGTTTCACAAACTAAGTAAAATAAATAAGTTCAAACTAAAATAAGTCAAATTAAGTTTAAGTGCAATATATAGTCACATTTCGGTGATTTTGTTTCTATAAAAAAACTATCTGATATGTTAGTTGTGAAATTAATGTAGTGTTTAATCAAGCGGAACTATTAAGTATTATATTAAATTCAAACGTTCTCGTCATAATAAAAGTCAGGCGCGTTTCCCACTGTGGTTACTTATTATTTAGAAGAGGTGTTTATAAGAATTAACAGACACTGACATCAAACATAGCAGACCTTATGAAGATCACTCATAATCTACATTGTTTCTGCAGATGGTCTAATTGATGTTCATTTTTCTGCAAATGGTCTAATTGATATAAGTCGGGCCCGATTAGTTCAGTCGGTTACGCGTCTGACTATCAATCCAGGGATCGTAAGTTCGAATCCCCCGCCCGGCAACAGTCTCCGTGATGATTGATATACGACATTTTGTCTCATTATCATTCGTCTCTCACCACTGATTCAAGTGAGAAAGTTATCAGTTTCTTGCGGAGATGGGGTGTGCTCGAGTACTGGTTAATCTCAGGAAACAGTGGTTAGGTTAACTGATCGTCTGTTAGCCATCGATGGCATAAAATGACACTAAATATTCAATCAATCAATCAATCAATCAATCAATCGTCATAATAATTTATAATTCATAAACGCAATAGAATTGTCATTCGGAATGTATTCCTCGCCCAAGCTTAAGTGTATTGCGAACAAGCTATCGATATTGAACGATTGGTTGCGATTAGTATTTCAACGTAGGTCTGTCATGCAACGTATACATATGCAACAATAAACTTACTCTTTATAAAAAAAACAATTTACGTTATAAATCGATATAAACAGTTACTCGTAAATTTAAAACACCGATATGTTATTCTCTTTCTTGATTTCAGGAGGAATGCAGGCCGCTATTGTGTTCAAAGGGATTATTAGAACGAAACGGACGGTGTACTTCAGTTTACAGATCATTCAGCACTTCAGGTCTTCTAGTTTTCGAAATAGCTATTACATTGCAACCAAACAGTAACCTTGGTGACGTGGAACTGCCTTCACCTGAAGACTTGCGAGACAATTTAACAAAATACGTACGCGATAAATATGAGAATGAGATAGCGTTTGTTTCTAGGAATATGGTGTGTGATATACAGACGTTTGTGCAATTAAAACAAAACCTTTCTGCCACGTATGAAAGCATGTTACGTTCAAGGAGAACTCTTTTATATTCCGATACTAAATATTTAGGTCTCGTTATGAAATTGAATATTTATAATACCGATTTGAATAGTACAAGACTAATTGATGTATTGGAACCATTGGTTCGTGTTAACCAAAGCGTGTTTGGAAACTTTTCAGTTGAATCAAGGCGTGTTAGTGAGTTGGAAACAGATAGGCTTAAAAGTCCATTCCAAGCAACTACTGACGATATAAATCAAGAACTTGCAAATTTAAGTTCTGTTATTCAAATCCCAAATTGGTTAAGTTATGGCCTGGTTAACGGGTATGACATTGCTTCCGGTAAGTCTAGTATATTACCAATAAAATCTAACAGTTTTAGATCTGACCTATGCAACCCTATACTTAGCATCGAAACTTATCCATATTGCGCCAAAGTTAAACTTTCTTCAAGTGAATACAAATCGGATTCAGCAGACGGTAGGATATATTTACCAAATGTTGATCGCTATATTGACAGACAAACTGTTTCGTTTGTTGACGATGATTTACTCATGTGCAGCGACACTTACTTTGGAATGGTTGACAACTATATGACAGTCCAAAAACGGAAGTTAGTAACCGATGAAACATTATTTGATCCACTTTCCATAATGACTATCTTGTGCATTTCCATTTCTCTTCTGGCATTGCTTATCACTTTTATAATTTATTGTAGACTCTCCGAACTCAGGACATTGCCCGGACGGAATAACATGGCTCTCATAATTTGTTTATTTGCGTATCAAACATTAACTCTTGTCAACACGTGCGTGGATGTGACATTATCTTGGTTATGCAGCACAATTGGACTTACATTGCACGTGGCGTTATTGTCATCAACGTTTTGGATGTTTGTGTGTACATATCACATGATGAAAGTGTTTCTAATGAAGACACCGCCTTCAGCAAACCGTAACATGAGAAAGTTTATTTATTACATTTTGTTTGTTTGTGTAGCGACGCTACTATTGGTTGGCATCACCATCACAGTGTCATACACCACACGTGACCCGCCAACAATAGGGTACGGTGGAAAACCGTGCTATATCACGCACCCCAACATGATTCTGTACACGGTTGCTATCCCAGTCGGCATCGTGGTTATCGCCAACATCGCCATGTTTATCAGCGTCGTCATCAGCATAAGCAGGTCACCTGACATGCATGCGAGCAGTACAGGCGAACGTAGAAGTATCGCCATATTTGCCAAGTTGTCCACCATTACTGGACTTACTTGGATATTTGGATTTATTTATCAGTTTTCACACGTGGTGGCGTTTGCTTACATATTCATAATTTTCAATGCTGGCCAAGGCGTGTTCATCATGTTTTCATTTGTGCTTAATAAACGCGTGGTTAACATGCTTCGACCAAAGAAACCCTACGTCAAGCGCAGTGATAAGACTCCTGAGAAAAACATTGCTCTTCACAGCGAAAAGAGCGAAAAAAGCACATGCAACTGTGGTGATGAGTTCATATCAAATCAAACAATTTCAACAACTCTAACCTAGCTATACACTATTCATGTCCAACAATTCGGCTCATGTAATATTATCGTGAAATCAGGGGCATCAAGTCAATCAAGAGTCTTCTTTATCGTGTGTCAAAAGTTACTCGCCTTAATAGCCATATGTGGAGCAATAACGTATTCCATAATTATCCGCCAAGGGACAACGCAGTCATGCGTGTATATGATTTATGGTCGGTACTCTATAATTCAATTTTATCTGGTTTTGACTTATCTTGTTTCAGAAGAAACATAATACAGAGACATAAAAGATACTGTGTATGTTGTAATTCCTCTGACCTGGAAGATGAATATCACTTTTTATGTATATCCCTGTAGTTTAATAGTCTTAGAAAATACTATATAAGACGATGCTTTTTTCAAAGACCTTCTATGATTTAGTTTATTGAATTGATGAAATAAAGAAATGAAACTATTTTGGTTATGATTAAGAAAAAATGTTAAATTTACTCCAGTTGTTTTTCCTACTTGTGGAAAAGAACTACCAAACGTGCTATTAAGTGGTCCACCTTGGATATGTCACGTAATATATTGTCTTGGTCATTCTTAAATTAAAGACGTTACTTGGTAAAATATACACGTATGCTGTATTCAGTTACTGCATTACCAATGGATAGTTTGGTCTTTATTCCAGCTATATTATCAGTTACAACTGATTGGCCGAGATATTCAAAGTAACAACATACTTCCTTTTGTAGCAAAACTACTGTTTAACATTTTTAAGTTGATGTTATAAGAAGTATTGCATCTAATGGCGATTATTAGAAATACATATTTTGAAAATAAGACATCGTGTTAAAAGTACGTGTATAGTTATATGAGAGTAAGATCGTGCAACTTGTGTAATTGCATACAGATGTTTATCACGTAGTAATTAGTAGTGTAAGAATGTAGAAAAGGGAGTATCGATTGTATTGTCAAATTATTGACAGATTAAAAAGCAGTCAGTACAGTAGCAAGTAAGTGACCAGTTCCCCAGGCGAATACAAGAGAGACGGTGAAAGCTAATCCCGGCGATGATCAAGGCCAAAAATAAAGGAAAGCGTGCTTTCTTGTCATACGATAAACTTTATGTGAACGATGTTATGATTACTGCAGATTCTATACCGGATGTTGCAAACTAGGTAGCTGTGTCGGAACAATTGTCGTTTTGACCAGGGAACGTACAGGGTATCAAATCGAAACTAGACGATAGTGACTTTATAATCTTTATTTATGATCACGATGTGTTACTATTGACAGAAACCTGGACTGCTAAACTTACTAATATAAACATTGACGGTTAGTTATTTTAAATGCCCACGTCCCAAATCTAACCGTAAAGCTAAACGAAGCAGTGGAGGAGTTATTGTTTATTATAAAAATAAATATGTTAGAGCTGGTAAGTTAATTATAATGGAGTTATTTGGTTTAAACTAAAAAGTACGTATTTACTAACCAATGCTGATGTATTCCTTTGCACATGTTACATTCCTCCCCTAGATTCTACTGTTTATAAGAATATTAATTCCAGTCTATTCGAATTTAATTTTTTTCAACAAATTATTAATGATATATGAAAGTATAGCGACTTAGGTAATGTATATGTAGCAGGTGACCTCAATTCCCGCACGGGCCAATTGTCCGATTGTATCAATGACACAATTAAAGCGGTTTGTGGATATGCCGCACGAGTGTAACAATGTAAATATAGTGAATGGGAGGCTTGAAGAGGGCAAATGCACTTACTATGCTATGTATAGAAATAGACCAGTATCCAGCACCGTTGACTATCTATTAACTAAATAAATGCTAATAATCTACACAATGTATATATTTTTGATATAATCGAATTCTCTGATTATTGTCCTTTTACGTTTTCGCTACAATACAAAGCAAGAAATGGAAATACTTTACAAAAATAATGGCCGGTACATTGACAAGATAGAGTGGAATTCAACGGAGTCTGAACGTTTCTTGCAATTACTAAAAAAAATCTAAAAAACATATTTCGATGAGGCATTAATTCTCTTATACTTAATGAAAACAGTACCAACAGTTGTATGAATTCAATGTCAAATGTTATATATGATATTTTGTTTCAATGTTTTGGCAAATCATATTCACAACAAGTACGTACAATGAAAAAGAAAGTACCCTGGTTCAATGATAATTGAAGGAAAGCAAAATCAGATTTCCTAGCATCCAAACGCGAGTATTCAACAAATCGTACTGATGATGCCAAGAACTAGTTTTTATGGAATCGTAAACAATTTACGTATGTTAAAAGAATTAGTATTGTACGATAAAGAAAGATAATCTTTATTCTTTAAGCAAAAAATCGCCAAGAAAATTTTGGAAATATATCAATAAATTCAAACAGAAAAAAACAACAACTCTTAACATTACTAAGATATGAACGATTTTGTTAATCATTTTGCGACAATTTCCTCTTCATTGCACGCGAATGTAAATGCCGGTTACAGTTATGCACATGCTGATACGGTAACTATTGATCAACAGGACGCGAAATTCACTATAGAGGAAATAAGCAAAACTATTTCATTGTTAAATCGGAACAAAAGCTCCGATTATTTAAACAATGTAGCGGATTTTTTCATTGATGCAAACCATTTCATGTGTCCATATTTATGCACAATTTTCAATATTATATATGATACCGGTATTTACCCCGAGTCTTGGTGTAAAGGCTTGATTTAATCTTTTATTCCTCCATACAAGGGGAGCATTTGTTGGTTAATACAAACTATATGCCTCTATTTAAAAGACGTTTACGTGATCAGTTTATCCAAGAATGGAATGAATCCGTAAATAGTGCGTCGAAACTGGACTATTATGTTAAATTTAAATGTCAGTTTGGATATGAAGAGAACCTTAACAAATTGAATAATAATTCACTACGAAAGCATTTTACATGCTTGAGATTAAGTTCACATTCCCTGGAAATTGAGACCGGTCGATACAATGGAGTTGATCGTGCTAACAGATTATGTAAACTTTGTAACCAGAATGTTGAGTCAGAATACCATTTCTTGCTATGTTGTACTAGATACAACTATATTCGAACCAAATATTTAGACCGCATATCTTGACCAACACTCAATAAATTTACACATATCATGTCGTCTGTAAATGGAAAGATGTTAAAAATTTCAAAATTTATACAAGAGGCTCTTGTAATAAGAAAGAGTACGCATGAAAATATGATTGTTTCGTAAAAATAATATTCATGTAATGTGTTGTTAAATGTGTTATGTATGCTATGTAATGTTTATTATATGTATAATTGTCTTTGCAATATTTCTTTGTAAAACTATTTAAATGACCAAAGGCAAAATTTGCCTATTGCTGAATAAACTTGTTTGTTACTTGTTTGTATTGGGCTGACATGGAGATTGTGACGTTTACATAAACTTAAATGAAATTAAACTTTGTGATGTCAAAGTCACGGATTATTAGATTATGATATGTAACACCAGGCGTATAATTGATACTACGGTAACACCAGGCGTAAAGTTGATACTACGGTAACACCAGGCGTATAGTTGATACTACGGTAACACTAGGCGTATAGTTGATACTACGGTAACACCAGGCGTATAGTTGATACTACGATAACACCAGGCGTATAGTTGATACTACGGTAACACCAGGCGTATAGTTGATACTACGGTAACACTAGGCGTATAGTTGATACTACGGTAGCACCAGGCGTATAGTTGATACTACGATAACACCAGGCGTATAGTTAATACTGCGGTCGCTCCCTTTGGGTTTCTTAATTGTTAAATTTTACTAAATTAACACTTACTATTACATAGTAGTCAATTGTATATATTCATAATATATTACATATTGCCCGGAGATCAAATAGTTTTGTGAGATATTTCACCTACTTCAGAGATAGCTAATAATTAAAACATTCTCGAGAATCCCAGTATAACAAGGTAAACAAACGCGCTCAGTATTTAAACTGAAATCTTATTAGAAGGATTCAGCGTTATATTACGAATCTGAGACAAGCGTTGCTTATCTATATTACAAGGTAAAAAAAAATCATTTTGATTTGAAATTCTTGTTACTATCGTAAACATTATGTATAGTAAAGTTAAAGATTTACATATTTTGTAGCAATGTGCAATTGTTAAATAATAAGCAGACATTACTTTTGATATAATTATTACATTATTCATGAGTTGAATGTGCTAAAATTAAATATCACTGGCTTATTTATGTTTATTTACTAATTTATTATGTTTGTTTATTGTTATATTTATTGAATAATAAAAGTGTTATATTACGAACCTGAGACGAGCGTTGTTTATCTCTATTTCAAGTTCAAGACCTACTGTTATCAGACACACCCATGACTCGACCTTAAATGTTACTCATAGTTATTTAATGAATCGATATTTGGAAGTTAGTCGACATATAGCGGACACATGGAACGTGTAGATATCATATTAAATACATTTAAAAAATAATTTTGAATGGGGTTTTAACGCCATTTTCAACACATTTCAGTTAAATATGGCATATCCAGTTTTACTGGCGGAGGAAAACCTCAGACTGAGTAAAACCACCGTCGTACCGCAAGTAGCTGGAAACTTTCTCACATAAATTTTTTGGAGCGAGCAGGACTCGAATCTACGACCTTAGCGGTGAGAGGTAAGTGATCTTGAGACAGCGCCTTAGACCACTCGGCCTTGGAGGTCCCTACATTTTTATACAGTAGGTATGTAAGCGAGCAAGCAATCGAGCAAGTTATGAAGTGAGCCAGTCAGCTAGCCAGTTTATAACAAAGTGAAGACGTTGGTGATCTTGACATCCAAGTAGAACTTAAACTAACTTATTACAGTTTATCGTTGACATACACACACGCACGCTCGCACACACGCATGTACACACGCACGCACACATGTTTATATATACACAACACATTTCAAGTATCAAAATATTAAATATGATATCGAACCTCGCAAAGCAGTTATCTAGATGGGCGTCGTAAAAATCGACAAGTCATCTTTGGATGGTTAAGTTTGAATTTTACAATGGTAAAAATAATGTAACATAAAAATGATGTTAAAATACGTTGTTTTATTGCAAACTATTTAAAGGATATTTTTATAGTAATGGGTAAAGAGGTACAGAAAAATGACGCTACGCATGCGTGGATGTACTGAATTATTTATAAGAGGTCGTACATCTACAGATGACGGTTTGTCGGTCTGATTAAAATGAATTAATCTAGATTTCAGTGATGACATTATTTTTCGTTCATTTAATCATTCGTTTATTTGATGAAACACTAATGTAATCACCAAAATAAAGCAATCAAACTGGAGAAGCATAAAACAAGAACGATACAAAAATCCCACTCCACTATAACAACACCAGAAAGCTAACAACAGACAATAATGAACGACTCACAATTTGTAATTTTTTAAATTAAATTATTTTAGATAATATCAAAGCTTACTATTAATACCAATTCATGCGGGACGTCGTTTACTTTTTAATACCATTTTGCGATATATCACATGTTCGTTTTTTAATTTGTAATATCACGTTATTAATCTTTTTAAAATGGATGGTATAAGTAAATACCTGAATCGATGGTCAGTTTCATAACACCTGATATTGTTTACGGAACACGTCATCAACTCTTTTTCAGATTCAGGGATCACCTGGTTTCCTATAAACCTGAGTAATCTTGGGAAAATCTCCGGGCGCACTGTTGGTTGGGCGATATTGGTATTATGTAATATCCGGGCACACTTCGGGTTGGTCGATATTGGTATTACGCAATATCCGGGCGCACTGTGGGTTGGGCGATATTGGTAATACGAAATATCCGGGCGCACTGTGGGTTGGGCGATATTGGTATTACGAAATATCCGGGCGCACTGTTGATATGACTATATTGATATTACAAAATCTCCGGGTGCACTGTGGGTTTGGCGATATTGGTATTACAAAATCTCCGGGCGCACGGTAGATTGGACGATAGTGGTATTACGAAATCTCCGGGCGCACTGTCGATTAGACGATATTGGTATTACGAAATTGAGTGCACTGTGGATTGGACGATATAGGTATTACGAAATATCTGGGCGCACGGTGGATTGGACGATATTGGTATTACGAAATCTTTGGGCGCACTCTGGATTGGACGATATTGGTATTACGAAATCTCTGGGCGCACTGTGGAATGGAAGATATTGGTATTTCGAAATCTTTGGGCGCACTCTGGATTGGACGATTTTGGTATTACTAAATATCTGGGGGCACTGTGGATTGGACTATATTGGTATTAAGAAATCTCTGGGCGCATTGTGGATTGAACGATATTGGTATTACGAAATCTCTAGGCGCACGGTGGATTGGACGATATTGGTATTACGAAATATCTGGGCGCACTGTGGATTGGACGATATTGGTATTACGATCATTAATTAGTTACAAATGTGCTCCGTGCCTTACATATTTTTATATGAAACCAGTATTTATCTCAACGTTCTTCACGTAGTGTTCAACAAAAACAGACGTAAATAGAATGCGGAAACATATTAGTACCTGCAGTTGTATCGGTACCGTGTAATTTAAATGGTAGCTTATGGTAAATAAAATGTCAGGCTGAGTAGAAGTTAAAAAATTGATGACAGTAAATTCAGAAAAATACGACGATGATGAAAAAAATAACAAATTAGAAGACAAAGTAGAAGAGTATGATGATGGTGATGAGGATACTAATGCAGAAACGATAAATAAAAACACATAAGACGTAAACATTGAAATATAACGACATAACTAAGGGTAACATGTACCTAACCGGCGTATGCGTTACTATGGTAAATGAAACGCTCGTTGTGGCTGAGATGTAAGAACAATACTGAAAAATATTATTTTTGCAGTTCATTTAGAATTGAAAGCGACTTTTAATAACACTAAATGTATTCTTATATCTCGAAAAATAAGCATTTGAGAGTGAACGCCTACGCAATCCTCGTACATTTTTATTGATTCTGTAAAACACAAGCGTGATGTAACAGATGGGAGATAACTCTTTCAACCTTATCTCAAAGTCTGTTGGTAGTCGGGGTTGGGGTGCGGTGAATTCATCATTGAACTGTGTGTGCAAAGCGTGTAATGTTATTATTCAATTATGTTCACGTCCGTGATTAATACCGATGTCCTACGGTTACAACAGTTCTCAAATAAACAATAAACCTTTTTTCAGGTGCACAGCAGGAACATGTTCCAGACACTGTTCCAATGTATTCGATTGTTGTTCTAGTTGTTCGGATTGTCCAGAACCGTAAATCGAACACGCCCACTGAAAAAGGTGGTGTGGTCGGAACAGTGACGTCACAAACACAGCTGCTATAACACTGGCACTATATCAAACAATTTATAGATTGATTCAATCTCAAATGATTTTGTTTTTTTGTATCCTAAAATCAATTGAAATAACGAAAAATGTGGTTGTGATGTTTATAGTTACAGTTGCATTATTTAGCACCAGTGCAGAATAGATCTATCATATGTGTTGGCTTTTTTCTTTTCTTTGAGCAAGTTTTAAACAATGGTGAGTGATTCATCAATACTAATTGAGATGAACCATTGGATATTGGAAATGCGCATGTCCAATGCTTACATTGATTGATTGATTGAATATTTAGCGTCATTTTTATGCTATCGAGGGCTAACAGACGATCAGTTAACCTAACCACTGTTTCCTTGGATTAACCAGTACTCGAGCACACCCCATCTCCGCAAGTAACTGATAACTTTCCCACTTGAATCAGCGGTGAGAGACGAATGATAATGAGACACAATGTCGTATATCAATCATCACGGAGACTGTTGCCGGGCAGGGATTCGAACTCACGACCCCTGGATTGATAGTCAGACACGTAACCGACTGAGTTAATCGGGCCCGGCAACCCTAACCAATGATTACAAATATTAAGTTATACAACAATTATTTTAAAAAATCAATTATTTGATTTGACTGCACCATTTTGATTTCACATTTTCTGTTCCTTTTCGTTCGATTTATTTCGTTCGACTGTTTTGGAACATCTACTGAACATGTTCTGGACAATGAATCGAACGCGTCTGTTATGTTAAAGGTCACCTTACCCGTTTACGGTATACCGCAAATAGCTATTTTTAGCCTGCGTGGATAATCCCACATTTTGGTTATTTTCGGTTTAAAAAAAGCAAGTTTTAAGGCATATGTTAATGGCGTTTAATTTCAGGAAGTAGTTATTTAGGTTAACTTTTTTGTCAATTGGTCATATGTCGTTTCATAGCTTTTGAAAACATGTGTTTAATAGGTACGTAGGCTATTACTAACTAGTGTGAACGAAGGCTAGATCTGCATATCTAACAATACAATGGCGACAGGAGGTGTGGACGAAAATGTTTGTACAATTTGCTTGGATAATTTTAAAGATCCGAAAATACTACCCTGTTTCCATAGTTTCTGTTCAAATTGCTTGGACAGTAATACAAAACGAAACCAGGAGAACGGACTATTCAATTGTCCGGTATGTCGCAGCGATATTGCAATGCCGGTGGGTGGAGTTCGGTCATTTCAGAACAATTTTTATATTGCATCCGATCCAATACCTATTCAAAAATCACCTATTCTAAATTCTGATATAGTTTGTGATGTATGCGATGTGAAACGGTTCGCTCAACATCGTTGTCTCAACTGTGATGAAAATTTCTGCGAATCGTGTTCCAAGGCACATATGAAAATGAAAATGTCAAGAGAACATTGTATGCAGGATTTATCACAAGTCTCTACTGGGGAACTTAGAAAGGTTAAAACCAAATCGTTCTGTTTAAAACACACTAGTGAAGAAATAAAAATGTTCTGCAAACAATGTAACGAACTTTTATGCGTTGTATGCAAGTTAACTGACCACGAAGTACATCCAACTGTAGATATAGTTAAGGAGGCAGATGAACAAAGAAAGGAGTTGGGACGAGCACTGGGAAACACAAAGACCGTCCTCGACTCCTTGAAGAAAAATGCAGATTACCTTCAATTACGAATACGACATAAAGAAAAAAATCATAAAGAAGATGTTCATAACTTGCAAATGCACACTAAATTAAGAATACAAGAAATCAAAATAGAAGAAGCCCTTATGACACAAGTGTTAACAGCAACTTTTAAAGAAGACATTACAAATATAAATAAAGTGAGAAGACAATTGTTGGACCAAACAAGCAAATACAAAGCACGCATAGGCACATTGCAACATGATATAAAAATGGAAAGCGATGTAGACTTACTTAAGTCATGCAAAACTTTTCGGTCCAAAATCACTGAATTACAAAACATGACTATGACACCTTTCTGTGAGCCGGAATGCAAACAGCACCGCTATCTTGCTGGACAATCCACGGCCTATTTTGATTTAGGAGAAGTTTTAGGTCCCATTTTTGCTGCGCAGCAAATAGACGAACTTAAAGTTGGAATATCGCCTTCCGACACATGTCGGTGCATTGCAGTGAATAAAAATAAAAGTATTGTGTCATTTCTGGACTGTAGTTTATTACATGAATATAGCATTACCGATCTACATTCAGGAAAAGACATGAACATGCCTGCTGATAAAGGAGGTACGTGTGTCGGAATCGCAATAAGTGAAAGTGGTATTGTTTATTTTAGCTCGCTACAAAGCAAATGTATAAATAAATGCTCGCTTTATAGGTGTTCATCCATTACAAATATTCATAGATTGGATATGTACCCACATGGCATAGCTCTAAATAAAAAAGGAGATATGATATTGGTCTGTGCTGTTGATGACCAAGATCCTCTGTCAAAGGGAGCCGTTCGCGGTTACGTGCGTGCTCTTCCGGTTGATGTACGTGAACTAGGTTACAATATAATAGACGAGTGCTGTCCGACACCGACTGCTATTGCTATTAACAAAGACACTGGAATGATATGCCTCGGATACCCTTCTGCTAAGAAGGTGAAATTGCTATCCCCTAATGGAGATATCGTCACGGAGTGCAGTGGAGATTATGGTGTCATGGGCATTTGTTTTGATTATTTCGGCGGTGTCATAATCGCCGACTATGACAGTGGGTCTGTGGTCAGACTTGACGAAGGAGGAGATTTTGTACAAGTGCTAGTTAAGGAAGATAAACCACTGGCAGTAGCTGTTGACTCACGAAACATTTTATGGGTTGGCTACTCAACAAAAAGCATCACCCGCTATCAGTTAACACGAGGAAAGTAATTCGCCCGCTATCATTTAACACAAGGAAAGTAATCCGCCCGCTATCAATTAACATGAGGAAAGTAATTCGCTTGCTATCAATTAAAACACGAGGAATGTAATCCGCCCGCTATCAATTAACACGAGGAAAGTAATTCGCCCGCTATCAAATAACACAAGGAAAGTAATCCGCCCGCTATCAATTAACATGAGGAAAGTAATTCGCCCGCTATCAATTAACACAAGGAAAGTAATCCGCCCGCTATCAGTTAACACGAGGAAAGTAATTCGCCCGCTATCAATTAACACAAGGAAAGTAATCCGCCCGCTATCAATTAACATGAGGAAAGTAATTCACCCGATATCAATTAACACAAGGAAAGTAATCCGCTCGCTATCAGTTAACACGAGGAAAGCAATTCGCCCGCTATCAATTAACACAAGGAAAGTAATCCGCCCGCTATCAATTAACACGAGGAAAGTAATTCGCCCGCTATCAATTAACACAAGGAAAGTAATCCAATTAACACAAGGAAAGTAATCCGCTCGCTATCAATTAACACGAGGAAAGTAATTCGCCCGCTATCAATTAACACGAGGAAAGTACTAAAGGATTGTGATTGCCTTTAAAATATGGAGAAAAAAGATTACTTATTATCAATATAAGATTGATTGATTGATAATTTTATTTCCTCCAGTTTTCAGGAGAGCATACCGGCATCTAATGTTTATTAAAATCATGTTCCAACAAAGAGGAAAGAAATATTTGTCCGTATTTGCATTGATAACTTTGCACGTATAAAGCGACCTTTCTAATACCGAAGGATGACAGAATTGGCGGAGAACATACCGTCAATGAAACACCTTATTTGCATATCAGAATTGCTGACCATTCAATTTATAATTAAAACACGGTTTATTCACGTGTAAGATAGGTGTCGGCCGTTATAAATGAGTGCAGTTTATGGAGCACTGTAGGAACGAAATAATGTTGCTAGCGAAATAAAAAAAAATGTTACGGGATTCGAACCCGTATCTTCCGGATCATTATCGATAAATATGACCACTATGCCATGTAGGTATTTTAATCTTAGTCACTTACTTGATTTTAATAAAAAATGCTCAGAAATCTGCGAACATTTTAGGATATGATAACTACTCAATCACTTACTTTTTTCTAAGGAACAGGTCGGCGATAATAGCGAGTTTAAAAACATGCTTTTGACAATAAACAACTGTATTTTGCACCAGATATGACACAGATAGCCACAATTCATGCTATTATTATACTCATTATTTAGTGAATTAAATGAGTAGAAAATTCTAGTTGTGTCGCTTTAAAGCACTGTTGCTACTTGTTACGTTTGTTTAAAGTAACCGCTGTTATAATTTGGTACGTACCTTTTAAGTGACCATTGGTACAACCTTGTAACGTAACTTTTATGTCACCATTGTTACAATTTAGAAATGTACTTTTGAAATAGTGGCGTTTGTGATGACATGAGTGTTTGTTTTAATTACAGTTTATATTTTGTTAAGTACCATTCATGTAACCATTGTAAAATTATGTAATGTAACTTTAATGTAACCATTGTTACAACTTATGTAACTATTGTTATAACTTTATAAAAAATTTTCAATGTAACCTTGTTTAAACTTAGTAAACTACCTTTAAAGTAACCATTGTTACAATTTTGTAAAGTACCTTTCAATTAATCATTGTAAAACTGTGTAACGTAACTTTAATGTAACCAGTATTACAACTTATGTAACCATTGTTACATTTTTATAACATTTTTTCAATGTTACCCTATTTAAACTTTGTAAACAGCCTTTAAAGTTACCAAGGTTATATCTTTATAAAGTATTTTTAAAGCAACCATTGATACATATTTGTAACGTTACTTTAATAACAACCACAGTTACAACTTTATAAAGTACCTTTAAGTAACCATTGTTACAATTTTATAAAGTACCTTTCAAGTTACAATTGTAAAACTGTGTAACATTGGAACATTAACCGTGGTTGGTGGGAATGCTAACCATGGCTGGTGGGAACACTAACCGTGCCTAGTGGGAATGCTAACCTTGGCTGGTGGGAAGGCTAACCGAGGTGGTTGGGTGTGGGGGGGGGGGAGCTAACCGTGGCTGGTGGGAACGCTAACTGCGGCTAGTTGGAACGCTAACCTCAGCTGGCGGGAACACTAACCATGGTGGGGGGAAAGCTAATCGTGGCTGGTGGGAACGCTAACCATGGCTGGTGGGAATGCTAACTGTGGCTAGTGTGAATGTTAACCGTGGGAGATGGGAACGTTAACCGTGGCTGGTGGGAACGCTAATCGTGGCTTGTGGGAACGCTAACTGTGGCTAGTGGGAACGATAACCGTGGCTGGTGGGAATGTAAACCATGGCTGGTGGAACCGCTAACTGTGGCTAGTGGGAATGCTAACCGTGGCTTGTAGGAACGCTAACCATGGCTAGTGGGAACGCTAACCGTGGCTAGCGGGAACGCTAACCCTAGCAGCGAATGTAAAGAACGATACCTCTCGTATATTTTGTTGTTCAGGTGGTTTAGTTCATTATTAAGGTCGCCATATGTGGCAGATCATATGATGTTTTATATCATTTTATCTGGTTATCTTGATTATTTGTGATAAATTTTGAAGATTTGAACGAATTATACCTTTAATTAGTTAAATGTATACACCCACGTTAGATTTACCTCGACTGGTACATCGATTGTGACCTTGTAGATAATATGTAAAATCCTGTTTACATTGTTTCTTTGACAATTCATATTGAATTGTAAAATAACAGTGCCACTAAAGTTCCTATTGATTAGTGCTGTCATCACATCCATTTTCGAATTGTATTATTTCAATGCTTATTGTAATTACTTGTTATCCATTGTTGGGCAGTAGATGTTGATATTTTGATAATTAAGAAAATTAACTGAAGTAATTTGCGTCAAATGTTACAGGCCAAATATATTGAATTAAACCATGTATTTCGTGGAACTCTCCTACAAAAACTAACGTAGGTTGTTCCTTTTCCCAGGTTATAAATGCAAAATATGTTTGAAATATATGCTGTATACGTTACTAACCATCTTATCTGAGCCTTAACACTTTACAACTTTACATGACCTCATGATTTGTTTGTATTTATATGGACTGAGTGAATAAAGGATATTGTATTTGTATTGTATTTGTATTTGTATTGCATTGCATTGCATTGCATTGCATTGCATTGCATTGCATTGCATTGCATTGCATTGCATTGCATTGCACTGTATTGTATACAGCTTCGAAAACATTTATATCGAGACATTTTTTTCTAAACTAGCTCCAATCCATTTAAATAATTAACACACAAAAATGGTTAATTGTATAAAAAGAACGATCAATTAATCCATTATTACAAAAGGCACACTATATTATATGGTATTTGTTCATTATATTAATGCCAAGGCGGGGTGCCCGAGGCATTATTGTGTGAACTGAGCATGTCGTTAAAGTGTCGATTATGACGTACTTAGTGGTGAGAGCAGAGATGACACGACATGGCTTGTAAATGAGTTCTCAGTTGTTAACATGACGTAAACCTGTCGTGCACAAGTACACGTTAAAATGGCGGATAGTGGTTCAGAAATGACATTAAATGAAACTTCAATGAAATGTCCACTTTTAAAATAGATGTTATGTCTTGTTATGTGGACGCTGAGGCGTGTTATCAAATGAGATCCCCTTAACATTGTTGAGGCCCGTACGAGGTGCAATATACATATTTAAAACAATAGGCACGCATAATGTAGGTATATTATATGATTTGGTTTTTATATGGTGGCTGATTTCTGCTATGCCGTGTTGTCGTTTTGGCGAGGCGCCGACACGACAACACGAAAACATAACAAATACCCTTTATGTTGTTCATTTCTTTAAAATAAATATCGTTAGTTACTGGTTGTGCTCCTTTAAAGAGATAGTGTGCAAAGCAACGGAAATAATTAGACATTTTGTCCGACAAAACTCAGAATGTGAAATGTGTAATTTGACGTTAACTATCCTGTCCCCTTGTCCACTATCCTGTCCCCTAATCCACCATTCTGTCTCCTTGTCGACTATCGTCCCCTTATCGACTATCCTGTCCCCTTGTCCACTATCCTGTACCATTGTCCACTATCCTGTCCCCTTGTCCACTATCCTGTACCATTGTCCACTATCCTGTCCCCTTGTCCACTATCCTATACCACTATCAACTACCCTGTCCCCTTGTCGACAATCCTGTCCCATTGTCGGCTATCATGACCCCTTGTCGATTAGCAGGTCCCCTTGTCCACTTTCCTGTCCCCTTGTCTACTATCATGTCCCCATGTCAACTATCCTGTTCCTTTGTCAACTATTATGTCTCCTTGTCAACCATCCTGTGTCCTTAACAACTTTTCTGTCCCTTATTCACTATTCTGTTCTTTTTCCACTATCCTGTCCCCTTGTCGACTATCCTTACCCAATGTCCCGTTGCTCACAATATTGTCCTCATTGTCCACCATCTTGTTCCCTTGCCGACTATCCTGTCCCCTTGTCACTAACAATGTCAGCTTATCTACTATCCTGTCCCCCTTGTCACTAACAATGTCAGCTTATCTACTATCCTGTCCCCCTTGTCGACTATCCTGTCCCCTTGTCACTAACAATGTCAGCTTGTCTACTATCCTGTCCCCCTTGTCGACTATCCGGTCCCCTTGTCCACTGTCCATGTACCATTGTCCACTATCCTGTCCCCTTGCTCACTATCCTGTCCCTTTGTCTACTGTCCTGTCCCTTGTCAACTATCCTGTCCCTTTGTCGACTATCCTATCCCCTTGTCATCTATCCTGCCCCCCTTGTTCACTATCCTGTCTCCTTGTCGACTATCATATCCCCTTGTCGACTATCCTGTCCCATTGTCAACTATCCTGTCCCCTTGTCAACTATCCTGTCCCCTTATCAACTATCCTGTCCCCTTGTCCACTATCCTGTCCCTTTGTCAACAATCCAATCGCCTTATACATTCATATAGCAGTGTTCGAGTGCTGAAATTAAATGAGGATGACAACGTTCAACTATGTGTCAAAGACAATCTAATAGATAAAGCACATTTTATATATTTTGCTAGGTTAAAAAGAGTATTTCTATTATCTGACTGTAATAATTCTATGAATCGAAACAATACTAGATCTTTGAAAAAAATAGTTGCCTTTATATTGTTGTCTTTAATCTTAATAGCAGGGATATATCAAAATAAAATGAAGTTCATCTTCTAAATCTTGCTAATTACAATATAAACAGAAGTTTCATTTCTAGGAGTTTTATTTCTCGCATAACGTCCTGTTTGTATTCTTAATGAATGTGATGATAATCGAATTTTACAAATATATGTTCTCATATAACATGGTAACATATTTAAATATTGTTCGTAGGCAAAAGAAGTTTTAACATTATTATATAATTCTATTATTTGATTTATATGAATAACAATTTTGTAGGAAACTGTCAATAACTCTTTGTTTAAATTCATGAATAAAATTATAAATTACAGTCATTAAGGGATCTTCCCAAATATATTCAAAGCCATAGTCAGGTAGCATTTGTTTAACATTAGACAACCAATTCTTTTTACCTTTTATACAATCATCATACGCAAGTTTGTATACTTTCTGTAAAATAATATTATCTGTGTTTATCAATTTGTACCAGAATTTTATAATTCTAATATAGCGTGATATGTACAAAGGGTATCTACCCAACTCGCCATATATAGCCGATGAGCATGTACTAGTTCTAACATTGAGTATTTATTTACAAAATTTTATATGCAATTTTTCAATTTCTTTTGATTTGGTGTAGCCCCATATTTCAGATGCATACCCCAATATTGACCAAACAAACGCATAAAATAACTGACATAATATTTTAGGTTTCATTTTATATTAACAACAATTAATCAACAACACTTTTAAGGCTTTTAAGGTTTTACCAAACTCTAAACTCCATTTACTACAGTTTATATTTAATAAGTCCAGGTTTTTTTGTATATCTTCTCGAGTATTTCCTAAAATAATCATGTCGTCTGCAAAAGTAATTAAATCATAACTATATCGTCTATCAGTAAACCTGAAGTAATGTCTTGTTATAAAAACAATACTAAATCTTCAATAAAAAGAGAGAATAATATGGGCGAAATTACTTCCCCTTGACGTAACCCGACCGCAAACTCGATAAACTCTGAATCACCTAAGTGATATATGTTTACCTGCTTCATATGGGGGCCTCCTGGGTCAGAAATAACCGACGTAAAACAAACACCAGTCTTATACTCCTGCTATTGTTTTGCGCATTGTTCATTTTAATTGATCACGTGTATTTGTCACCGAGTCATCAATTCTTTTTTGTAGATATTTTTTTGTAGTGCAATGTCTTGATATAAATCATTCTATAAAAAATTGGTTCAGGATTTACATTTAAACACATAGGTCTCATTTCTCAATCTGTGTTTTGTACATGTGCTGTACTGATCTTTAAAGTGACAGTCTGTTAGATTGATTTGCTTGCTATTCGAAAATGTAACGTGTGTACAACGCGTAAATCGCGAGTAATATATTACACAATTTTTGCGGTGTTGCTTTCGAGGATTAATTTGAAAGGAATACATTTCCGTGGATATATTAATGTCTTTAATTATGTATTTTGTTAAAACTGTGATAGTTTGGCTGCCGATTATCTTAAATACAAGTAAGTGTATTTTGTACAGTTTGAATTTTGGTCTTTCGATATTCAAGTTGAAAAAAAAACCTAACACTAATTTTAATTTTACCTTCACATTTGAAAAGTTACATAACTTAATACCGGCAGCGAAGAACGGATAACAAACATAATTCTATCTGTTGTATATTTTCTTGTTTTCAGTGAGATGCATTGAGACACCGTCTCATTTAACTCTCACCGCCGAGGTCATGGGTTCGAGCCCATGCAGCTGAAGCTATACAACTTTATGTGAGAACGTTTGCCAGATACTACGGTACAAGTGATTAACCTCATTTGAAAACCAATGGAATCGCTTCAATATTCAAAATTGTGTCGCTCTAATTTGTTAAAACAGCCTACAAAATAATTTAATTATTAAGTTCGTTCTTAATTATTAAGAAGTCCATCATCACTGAGCACGCGTGAATGGCTTTGCGCAGACTCCGCCCTTGATTCAATTCTAAACGGATCATGTACACACTACAAAGCCAATTATAGTCCATTAAAACAGAAGAAATAAAACACACATAATTAGCGAGTTTCATTTTGTCAATATGTAGTACATGTATTAAGTAATTCTTGTTTTGCTTTATTTTTTTTGCGGGACTGCGTATGCGTAAGCAATGGCGGAGAGTATATCGTGTAAATTATGCATCACTTTACAAAACAAAACGACCATTATCCATCAGCTACATTAAGATATTTTCCAACAAACGTCACCGACCTAAAAGTCGACAAGGTTAATTTAACTGAACATCGACTTCCCCTCAAAACCCTTTAAAAGGCCACATATGAATTATGCTTCCATAAAATTGTTCAGCCCTGTCTTAAAACATGCACGGTATGTCATCAAACCTATATTTATATTTAACTGTAAAATACAAATTTCCTTAATCAGTTTGTCGCTTTATATTAATAATTTAATATATTATTTATAATTTTCACTTATAACTCAATGCATCTTTAATTAAGTCGCCCAGCTCTTATGAATATACATATACATAAAATAATGTAAATATTATTTTTGTCTTGTCTGTTTATTACTTCATGTGTGTATATGCTAAATTAATGTTGCACTTTGTAAATATGTTGAAGACCCCATGGATGATTGAATGTATTCAATGAATTATCGCGTTAATAAAATCTTTATTTTTACTATTATTATTATTATTATTATTATTATTATTATTATAATTATTATTATGCCCCCCCCCCCCCAATTTTTTTTTCTACCTGCTACAAATGATCAACATAACATGACAACGTGTCACGAGTAAGACCCACACCCGTACCTAAAAGGTCAAGGTCACAATTTTCAGTTTGTTTGACAACACTTTTAGTTTTAGTGAGATTTCCTGTCCGGTCTGTAACTTTGTCACGCATAGATGGGTTTTATAAATACTTACAACAAATGATCAACATAACGTGTCACGAGTAACACCCTTACCCATACCTCAAAGGTCAAGGTCACACTTTGAGTTTGACAACACTTTCAGTCTGTTTGAGATTTCGTGTCTGGTCTGTAACTTTGTCATGCACAGATGGATTTTGTTAATACTAGCTACAAATGACCAACATAACATGGCAATGTGTCGCGCGTTACACCCAGAATCTCACTTCAAAGGTCAAGGTCACAATTTAACTTTGGTTAATGACACTTTCAGTCTGATTTTGATTTCGTGTCCGGTCTGAAACTTTGTCACCTATCGATACATTTCAAAAACACTTGGCTCAATTCATTACCATGACATTACAAAGTGTCATGTGTTAGACCCATATGTGTACCTCAAAGGTTAAGGTCACATTGAGTTTGTTTGACACCACTTTCAGTCTGTGTGAGATTTTTGTCCGATCTATAACTTTGTCATCTATGGATATATTTTAAAAACACTTGGCTCAGTTGATAAACATGACATAATTAAGTGTCGTATGTAAGACCCAGAACCTTTCCTCAAAGGTCAAGGTCACACTTTCAATGTGTTTAATATTGCGTTTCTGGTCTGTGACTTTGTCTTTAACTTGGCTCAATTTATCAAGATGAGATGACGTGTCATAAGTTAAACCTAGACACGGTCATATTTTGAGTATGTATGACAACACTTTGAATCTGTTGGATTCTTCTTGATATTCATGGATACATATATCGCTACCTATTATAACATATATTGTTTTTTTTCATAGACCATATGGGGGGGGGGGGGGGGCATGTGACACTTAACAGTGACATTTCTTGTTATTATTATTATTATTATAGTAGTAGTAGTAGTAGTAGTAGTAGTAGTAGTAGTAGTAGTAGTAGTAGTAGTAGAAGTAGTAGTAGTAGTAGTAGTAGTAGTAGTAGTAGTAGTAGTAGTAGTAGTAGTAGTAGTAGTAGTAGTGGTAGTAGTAGTAGTAGTAGTAGTAGAAGTAGTAGTAGTAGTAGTAGTAGTAGTAGTAGTAAAAGTAGTAGTAGTAGTAGTAGTAGTAGTAGTAGTAGTAGTAGTAATAGTAGTAGTAGTAGTAGTAGTAGTAGTAGTAGTAAAAGTAGTAGTAGTAGTAGTAAAAGTAGTAGTAGTAATAGTAGTAGAGGCATCACAAGTAGTAGTAAAAGTAGTAGTAGTAATAGTGGTAGTAGGAGTAGTAGCAGCAGCAGTAGTAGTAGTAGAAGTAGTATTTACCAAAAATATACCCCGTGCCCCACGCTTAAGCATGAAATTCCGACTCCGCCTCTGTGACAGACGTGTCGGGACATTTGGTGATTGATAGACATTAGTACAAAATAAGGCGTATTAGCTCATATGTACTAAATAAATCATTAACGGATAAGTAATAAAAGAAGATAATTATATGTACTACAGAGCATATACTACACATGGAATACAGAGCTGAAATAGTTAGTAACTTATTTGTTTTTTAATGAAACTTTTTATGGTAGACAAACAAACTTTAAAATAACATGAATTCAAAGTTGCTGTGCGAATAATGTTGATGGTATATCTAGGCCATCTTAAAAAAAGTATGTGTTTGTTGTGCTCCGACCCAGTATTTTTCATGTGATAGGAAGGTAGCTATTTTATTTTTTGTTAACTAAATTTTGATTTTGCATTGTCATTTTCAAAATTATGGACATATATCATGAAAAAAATTAAACGCTTTGAAAGCCAATAAAAAAGTTTGGGTAGCTGTAATTTTGAGTGAGTAGGTAGGAGCACGGCAAACAATACATTAGGACGGCCTAAGTGTCATTCGGTTTGTAATGATCCCTCGTTTTCTAGGCGATCACAGTTTTTTTACCATATACGGATAAACAGAACATCACTTGAATACGAACACTGCCATCCGTCAACGTGAGTAACGTTCGGAATGGATGATTATATTTTATGTAAAGTAAATGTCAAGTAGACAATCTAGTCTGTACTTAACTGAAATTGTTGATTTTTTGTGTATATGTAAATTTTATTTGGTAATGAGATTTGGTAGAACGTTCAAATTTTCAACTCATCACGTATAACGTATGGTACCCAGTTGTTTTAGTGGTGGAGGACCGGACCACAGATACATATAGATGGATTTGGGTAGAACCACCATCTTTTAGTTGGTAACTGATTGTCAAGAAAGTTTTATCCCAGGTGGGCTAGAATGCACGACTTCAGCGGTAAATCTTTGACTAGTTTAGTTTTCAAAGTTTAGTTTATGCGAATTTATGAAATGAAATTGCCCTCGAGTTTGTTTCCTGGATAGAACCTGTATATAGTGTTGTTTTGAGACGCCATCATGTTGTAGCTAGGATTGAACCCGGAACCTCTGGTATCTGCGGTCAATAGTATGTACAGTACTATCACCCCACTTGACGCTTCAATAGATACGGTCATAGCTGCTAATGTTTCTGTTGGTTCCTATAGGTACATGTGTTGATATTAACATCATTTCGCTTTATTAACTGCATAGCAATTTATAATAGAGCGCGTGGCGCAGTGGAAGAGCACCGAAACCGAAATCGGGGTTCGTTGGGTCCGAATCCTCGGTGTGTGGTGTTTCTGAACAAGACACGTTATCCTCATATGCTTAGCACCGGTTCTACCCAGGGAGACATCGAACATCACTTGTCTAAGTTGTAGGAACTCGTTTCACATTCGATGTAAATTAATAAGTTTAAAATTTGCAATTCCTATTTCACTATTTCACTTTTTCAGAGTTCGTGAAAGCATGCAACATAACTGCGGTGAATGAATGTACAGCTATATTGAGCCGGGGTACGGATATTGACGTTCTCACCGAGGGCATATCGGCAATACCGGCAGAACACCTTCTCAAAAAAATGTGCAGGTAAGAATATAAAATCAATTTATTTAGTTTCTTTCTTTTTCAAACGGTAATTCAAATGAACAGCCTAAAACATCATTGAGCAAAAACTCTTACATAATATACATATAACGGCGTCCGAGTGTATGCCTCGGAATTTTTCGAAGAATACACAATATCGTGTCAACGAACTACATAGTTATTATATTTGATATAAATGTGTTTGATATAATTGTGTTCGATATAAATGTGTTTGATATAAATGTGTTTGATATAAATGTGTCTGATATAAATGTGTTTGATATAAATGATGTGTCTGATATAAATGTGTTTCATATAAATGATGTGTTTGATATAATTGTGTTTGATATAAATGTGTCTGATATAAATGTGTTTCATATAAATGTGTTTGATATAAATGTGTCTGATATAAACGTGTCTGATTTAAATGTGTCTGATATAAATGATGTGTCTGATATAAATGTGTTTGATATAAATGATGTGTTTTATATAAATGTGTCTGATATAAATGTGTTTGATATAAATGTGTTTGTTATAAATGTGTCTGATATAAATGATGTGTCTGATATAAATGTGTCTGATATAAATGTGTCTGATATAAATATGTTTTATATAAATGTGTCTGATATAAATGATGTGTCTGATATAAATGTGTCTGATATAAATGATGTGTTTTATATAAATGTGTTTGATATAAATGATGTGTCTGATATAAATGTGTTTGATATAAATGATGTGTCTGATATAAATGATGTGTTTTATATAAATGTGTTTGATATAAATGATGTGTCTGATATAAATGATGTGTTTTATATAAATGTGTTTGATATAAATGATGTGTTTTATATAAATGTTTCTGATATAAATGATGTGTTTTATATAAATGTGTTTGATATAAATGATGTGTTTTATATAAATGTGTTTGATATAAATGTGTCTGATATAAATGTGTCTGATATAAATGTTTTGATATAAATGGTTCTGATATAAATGTGTCTGATATAAATGATGTGTTTGATATAAATGATGTGTTTTATATAAATGTGTTTGATATAATTGTGTTTTATATCAATGTGTCCGATATAAATGTGTTTGATATAAATGTGTCTGATATAAATGTGTTCGATATAAATGTGTCTGATATAAATGATGTATCTGATATAAATGTGTCTGATATAAATGATGTGTTTGATATAAATGATGTGTCTGATATAAATGATGTGTCTGATATAAATGTGTCTGATATAAATGATGTGTCTGATATAAATGATGTGTCTAATATAAATGTGTCTGATATAAATGATGTGTCTGATATAAATGATGTGTCTGATATAAATGTGTTTGATATAAATGATGTGTTTGATATAAATGATGTGTTTTATATAAATGTGTCTGATATAAATGTGTTTTATATCAATGTGTCCGATATAAATGTGTTTGATATAAATGTGTCTGATATAAATGATGTGTCTGATATAAATGTGTCTGATATAAATGTGTTTGATATAAATGTGTCTGATATAAATGTGTTTGATACCAATGTGTTTGATATAAATGTGTTTGTTATCAATGTGTTTGATATAAATGTGTCTGATATAAATGTGTTTGATATCAATGTGTTTGATATAAATGTGTTTGTTATCAATGTGTTTGATATAAATGTGTTTGATATAAATGTGTTTGATATCAAAGTGTCCGATATAAATGTGTTTCATATAAATGTGACTGATTTAAATGTGTTTCATATTAATGTGTCTGATATCAATGTGTCTGATACCAATGTGTTTGATATAAATGTGTCTGGTAAAAATGTGTTTGATGTATATGTATTTGATGAATGTAATTGCAAGCAAATACTGAGCAGTTTTATTTTAAGGTCCAGTATCTATGGTGTTCAATTTCACTTATTTAATGTTATTTCATTGGCTTATCAGTTTAAAGTCTTTTGATAATGTTATCTTTTTCTTTTTCTTTTTGGGGATTGGGGAGTGGAATTGCATTTGAACATTAATATCTCATGTGATTGCGTCTGGCATTTGGCAGAAAAAACAGCCGTGTTTCTGCACCTCATCGCCAGGATGAATTACGCGGTAAAATTTGGTACGTTGACACCGCCTGAGACACTCTGGAGTAAATCGATAGTAAAAGCAGCAAAAATATAGTTTTAAGTTATAAAAAAAAGTGTTATTGTGTATCTATCAGTATAGTTTATAATAATTTGAGCTCGATTCCGAAGAATATGAGACCTAATATGAATCACACTCGAGACCGTTTCCTTGGTTAGAATCATGTTGTTTTGGAAGGTCGTTGGCCCTAGGCTGGGATCGAACCCATTACAACTGACGTGAGCGAACAGTACTAGCCACTGCAATATCGCCCTGTGTTTATATTAGAAATTTAATACCCTACACCAGTTTTACTGATGCTGCTGTCACAATAACTGTGACAATGAATTGTATTCAGAGACCGCTGGGCCCGATTAGCTCAGTTGGTAGCGCGTACATGACTATCAATCCAGGGGTCGTGAGTTCGAATTCCCGGCCTGTCACAGTCTCCGTAATAATCTTTATACGACATTGTGTCTCATTATCATTCTCTCTCACCACTGATTCAAGTGGGAAAGTTATCAGTTTCTTGTAGAGATGGGGTGTGTTCGGCTACTGGTTAACCTTCTAGGATCCCAGGAAACTGTGGTTAGGTTTACTGATAGTCTGTAAGCAATCGATGTCATGAAACTGACGCTAAACAATTAATCAATCAATCAATCAATCAATCAATCAATCAATCAATCAATCAATCAATCAATTATTGTATTCAGGTCTTTATGCGACTTTAAAACATGTTTGTTTTTATTTTAAAATAAAGCGAGGTATTTACTGACAAAATTGCGAACTTCAGATACCAAATGCCACTCTCTAACACATTCGACTCATTACAATCAATGGCTCCGTACTACGTTCGGCTTCACGTGACTTTCCAGTCACATGATCACTGCCATTTCAAAATAGCTTCCACCTTATTGAAAACAACGCTCGTCAAATGGCTTAACTGTACAGCCAACTCTTTACTATCCACAGGCAAACTGACAATTAAATATCTCTTTCTGCTCGCCAAATATAGCAGGGCATCACGCTATTTTCATCATAGCATTGAAGATCGCGTTGTTATCTTCAATGTTTCATTTGCGTATTAATCGGGAAATCGCTCTGCGTAAAAAACAAGAAAATAGTTCATCATTATTTGTTTGCTTTGTTGTTGTTCTAATGTAAAATAGTGATTATTTGTTTCTAGTATTAACAATATACTTACAACTGCATAAACTGTAACTTCTAAGTTTTGTAAAAACTCCTAACATTAAGCCTGTTGCAGAGTTGAATGAGTGTAACGAACGATAACTCTGCAAGGGGAGATAGACAAAATGCACAAACTATGACGTATTTCCGTTTTCCGGAGACATTCTTTGCGGCCTTTCATTTCCGCGCAAAGGATGTTAAAGTGCCTTCGTACAATGTGAAAGAATCATTTTAACAACAAACAGTTTTGTCACACAAAACAATGTTTACATAAAATGGCAGTGGTTGTTTAAAGCGAGACACGTTTGAAATGATTAGCCTATTTAGGTATTGGCAAATATATCAACAACAGAGATTAATTTTGTAATGTATTAATTCATTTGCAAAGTGTTGCTAAACACACTTTACATTGATTATTATTTTTATGTTTTCAGTGGAGTTCAGAACTTTACTGATTGTTTCAAACCCCAGGCAGAGTCGTGTAAGAAGAATGTGATATTTGCCATGACATTCGGGACTATAGAAAACACAGTCAATTATCTATGTGTGGAAGGATACAGGGGTATGTTTTAAAATATCATTTTTACATCAATTGTGAAACAAGTTCTTACAACTTAGACAAATTACGCACGTGCTCTACCTGGGTAGAACCGGTACTAAGCATAAACGGATATTGTATCTTGTTTAAGGACACCACGCATAGCTGTGGCGAGGAATCGAACCGGTGACCCTCCTATCCTAGGTTTGGTGCGTCTACACTACTTTTCTAGAAGGGGGGGGGGGGGGGGGGGGCTTTTGTATTTGCCACGGCGTCGGCGTTGTTTTTTTCAGATTAAAGTTTTTTTATCAGGTAAGAAACCTATGCAACCAGTCATTGGATATGAATGAAACTTCGCAAGTGTGTTCAACATCATCAATGGAACGCATAGACAAGAAACATAACTCTGGATTGCAGTTTGGCAGAGTTATGACCCTTTTACACTAAAGAAATTTTGTTAAGACATATCGAGTGGTTTCTTAATGTATGTCTCAGCATATTTAAGACCAGGGCCTAAATTTATCAATAATTTGAGTCTGAGAATCGGACTCCGACTCAAAATCTTACATTTTGTAAACTCTGTAAACATACAAGTAGGTGTTATAAAATGAGAGACTGTAACATTTTTTGTTAAATAACCATAAAAACTGTATATTTCTGCAATTAAATCTAGTATTTTTCTTGTTTCATAGATGTTATTTGAATCTTAAATATTTGACAATTTGAGTCTGAGTCTAAATCTCAGATTCAAAATATTGATGAATTTAGGTCCTACTCGTATACAAGAACAAAATAATTACACCAACCATTGTGGATAGAAATAAAAGACAAACACCAGTTTTGTTTAATATTTACCATATACAAACCCCCGCACTATACAGTCGAATTCTGGGATGAAGCTTATACTTGCTTAGAAAGCTTTAGAATATAGACACAATCTTATTTTAGATGGCGACATAAATGAAGATCAGCTTAATAGCTGCAAACATAAGTTCCGCCGGTGATATAATGCTTGATAACAACATGTTGAATAGTATTAGTGAACCAGCCAAGGTTCCAAGTAGTCACCCGAAACATCGGTTCAATAGTTCGATTCTCTTTCATTTCAACGTAGAGGTGATTTTAAGGGAATTTATCCGGATTTTTCAAAATTTTTAAATATTTTTCCAAAATATCATACTCTCTAAACTCATACTGCTAAAAGAATATTTATTTAAACATGCAAAACTAATACATTCAATTAAAAGGGAAGGGGCATACGCTGTTTTTTCAAAGAGTAGATCTGTCATTGATACAGGCTTACACGTATTAAAAATGTTTCATCTTAGAAAGAGTCCGAATGACGTCAAGCAGTATTAAGTGCTGTCTATTTTTGAATGGGGATTTCGTTTTAAACACTCAAACTGAGATATCGATTTTGTCACATTTTGGTGGATTTGACATACTAAACTATTCGGTTTTTATTTATTAATGATAATGAGATATCTTTCATTGAATAATTATTTTATTGTTTAAGACATTTATAGCGTTTTTCTTGATTTGCTCCCTTTAAACGTAGAGGTAATCGTCCATTGACTAGGGAGCTTAGGTTACAGGCAATTCGAGTACGTAACTAGATCTTACTATTACTAGTCAACTTACTGTGGATGTGAGTGACCATTACGGTTCATATATATATATACATGAAAGTTTGATTCGAATCCCCTCATCCGTTCAAACGTCGAGAAGTGCACTGCATGTATAAACGAGCCAATGTCATCAAATTTGATAACTTAATCGTCAATTCCAGTTGGGATTTCCTAATTAATGAAGCAAGCCATTTATTCACGGTAAAATTGTTTGAGTAATGACGCAGCATTCACTTTCATAAGCAAAGTGACCATGATATAGCCTGGCTTAGTTTTACGTTAAATGCTTGAGTAATGACGCAGCATTCACTTTCTTAAGCTAAGTAACCATGATAAAGCCTGGCTTAGTATTACGTAAATGTTTGAGTAATGACGCACCACTCACTTTCTTAAGCTAAGTAACCATGATAAAGGCCTGGCTTAGTATTACGTAAATGTTTCAGTAATGACGCACCATTCACGCTCAAACAAAGAGTTGCTACACACACAAACTATTACTTACTTAAAACTTGTAGCGTTTTCTTTTATTAACATACGTCACGTGATGTGTACTCTTTTTCTCTTTTAAGATATCATGCGTTATAAAACGTGTTGGAATCAAACGGAAGTGATAAACGACACAACCACGTGCCATGTTAACCAGAACATAATGATCCATTCTCTACAGAGACGGGCATCACAAGTTGGCAAGTTAAAGCTCCGGCACCTATGGTGCGAGTACGTCCAAGTTTTGTTTTAGTCTGATTTATTCGTATTTAATTTTTTTCTCTATGTCTCAGTGTGTTGCTAAGTCGGTAGAGAATTCTGCAAGCTGCATATGTCTATCCTATCTAACAACTTAATTATTATAAGCCGCTTATAATAATAATAAAAACTTTTATTAACTCATTTAAATAAATTCAATCTTCCATGAGGGCCTTCCAAGAGCTTCTGCTATATATAGATGAATACACAATAATTATTTAAGGAGATAACTCTATTTTATTATAAGTGGACTCTCTACACAGAATTATCGTTCTTGAATCTGACAAAAGAAGTTCAGTCGTTTGAAAACTTTTAGGAAAATTTTAATTGATCCTACTTTCTCATGTAATATATAGTATGTCGTAGACAATTTTGCAATATAAGATACAGTATGCGTTACGTCATGTATGCAAATGTATTCCTGTTTTGCATATGTTCACATGTGCCTACGGCCTATTGAATTGCAAATAAAAGTTTCGTCCTTTCTATAAAGCTAGTAGTTCTTGTCGTTCTACTGTGTGTGTAAGCTGGTTCTATGATGATAGTAAATGTGTGTAATTGTTCTATTGTACGTGTTACTGTTGTTGCCATGATAGTAAATGTGTGTAATGGTTCTGTTGTACGTGTTACTGTTGTAGCCGTTGTACATGTTACTGTTGTTGCCATGATAGTAAATGTGTGTAATGGTTCCTGTTGTACGTGTTACTGTTGTTGCCATGATAGTAAATGTGTGTAATGGTTCTGTTGTACGTGTTACTGTTATTGCCATTGTACGTGTTACTGTTGTTGCCATGATAGTAAATGTGTGTAATGGTTCTGTTGTACGTGTTACTGTTGTTGCCATTGTACGTGTTACTGTTGTTGCCATGATAGTAAATGTGTGTAATGGTTCTGTTGTACGTGTTACTGTTGTTGCCATTGTACGTGTTACTGTTATTGCCATGATAGTAAATGTGTGTAATGGTTCTGTTGAACGTGTTATTGTTGTTGCCATTGTACGTGTTACTGTTGTTGCCATGGTAGTAAATGTGTGTAATGGTTCTGTTGTACGTGTTACTGTTGTTGCCATTGTACGTGTTACTGTTGTTGCCATGATAGTAAATGTGTGTAATGGTTCTGTTGTACGTGTTACTGTTGTTCACAGTTTGAGGAACTCAATCATGATATCACTGTTCTGTTTTACAGTGAAAGATCTAGACCTTATTTATGTAGAACATGAATACAATTCAATTGTACAATGAGACCTAAATGCCAAACGAGAAGTGTTCTTATACCGTTCTTGAACTGCATTTGCTGTACATCTTAATTTATATTTTTGTATGTTTCAGAATATTAGAAAACACAACAGAGTGTATGGGAGACGCTGTAGAGACGAGATGTGGTTCGGCCCCCGGCTGTGTCATGCGCACCATGATGGCTCGAGCCCTGGTCGGGTTGGCAGGGCTGATGCAATGCCCTGAGAGTAATTACCTTTCACTTATAACATATTAGTGTCTTTATTGTTTCACAACAGTATTCTTAGATACATTTGTATGGGAAAGATTATGGTTCGACGGTTATGGAAAAAGCCGGTTGAAATAATTGATGTAAAGTTGTAGGGATTTGACACAAATAATAAATCTGCACTATTTCTTTTTTTTAAGTCATAGCACGTTCATATAAATTTTGTGGGAATTTTAGGAATATTAAAAAAAAACAGGAAAACTGAACACATTTCACTATTTTTCTATATCTGTGTAAATAAATTTAACATAGTGGTTCGTGTATGCACGTGGAAATAGACTTTCGCGTTGTCCATTAATCTAATACACATGTACTATTTACAGTTGGTTGTTTCGGACACTTAATCGTTTGCCCAAAACTATGAAGGTCTTTCACATGTTTATTTCTTTATATAATGTCATGTGATGTCATGTGACGTGATGTGATGTCATGCCATGTCATGCCATGCCATGTCATGCGATGTCATGTCATGTATGAAAATCAGAAGTTTCTTGTTTTGGTTAGTGTATATTATACCAGTGACTCAATAAAACTGAGTCACTGATTATATGCATATTCATTTGAAATTCATTTCCATATTAGAGTTTCATATAATCTAAAATCCAATTTCTTTCCCAATAAAATTCCATTACACAGGTGTCCCGTGCATGCTAGACAACAGCAACACAACTGGGTCAGTAGCATCTGACGTGGCAGTTACTGGAAACACAACAACTGTAGCTAGCACCGCCGTTGTTGACACTGATACAAATACAGGCGCCACAAGTGAAACAGAGGACAACAATAAAAATATGTCAAGCAGACATCTTTATAACACGTGTTTAATTTACATTGTTCTGCTAAACTGGGTTTCGATATTTATAAATATATAATTAAATATGCATGTATGCAAACTGGTGACTGACTTGTTGTATTAGAACTATTTTTGAAATACATGTCAATTAATATTTTTAGAAAGAAGCATACACCAACATTTTGCATGGAATTTGCTAAATCAAAAGAATGGTCCTTTAATGTTAATGTAAACACGACATTGGTACATAAATATATATGGAAATATGTGGGATTGCTCTTTACTCCTAAACTCTCGTGCATATTTGCTAAGTGCAAATTGAATTGGCTGCACGGGCTAGGAAGACATTATTTTTAATTAAAGGATATCAGAGGACATTTTGGACGTTTTATGCATAAAGATATATTTAAATTATTTGATTCGATGGCAGTGCCAATACTCAAATTTTATATGATTGGTTCGGAAATCTGGGGATATGGATACGTCGACAAAATAGAGCAAATACAAGTATAATTTTTTAAATATGTTCTATGTATTAATTCAACTGTTAATAATTCTGTAGCTCTTGGAGAGTGCGGAAACTTCCACTATGTGTAATATATCATACAAAGTGTGTAAAAACTGGTGTACATTGCTCCAAATGTCCAACAATTGCAATCCTAGATCTGTTACAAAGTGTTGAAATCACTAGACGATATTGGTAAAAAAAACTTAGGCCACAAACATTTAAACATAATTGTATAGGTATGGGTTTGGGTATGTTTGGCTGGCACAAGATGTTGGTGACATTAACCTATTTGTCTTAACATTTCAACGAGGATCTCAGATTGTATGACTCAAACTTGACATGATGATACAATCATCTCATCCAGATGTGATACATATAAACATATTAAATCCTTATTAAATCCTGAAAGATATCTAAACATTGATCTTTCGTTCAATCTCAAACGGTCACTGGAACGTTTTCGATGCGCCTGTTAAATACTGAACATGATCGACATGTGAACAGTAAGGATAACATAGAATATGTTTATTTTGCTTCTTAAATTCCAATATAATGGTGATAGAAAACGAGTATCATGTATTTTTCAATTGTTCCAAGTAAAGTCATGTTAGAGAAACACATTTGTATAATTGGTTCAGCGAGACGGATCACATGAACAGCTCGGAATCAAACTATATCAGACAACTGTTCGATTGCTTTGAAATAGAGTCAAGGTTCAAATTGGAGAATGGTCAAGTCATATTTACAAACAAGTGAGTTGTTGTTGTTACATCACACTCACTAATCAGTTAATTTTGCACTGTTTTCCATCGCGTCGGGTCCGATTAGCCCAGTCGGTTACGCGCCTGACTATCAATCTTGGGTCGTGAGTTCGATTCCCCGCCCGGCAACAGTCTCCATGATGAATGATATACCACATTTGTCTCATTATCATTGACAATCAGACACGTTACCAACTTAGCCAACAAGTTCAGCATAAACAAGCTGTAATACGTTATCTCGACTAAAATTATTACAGCGGACTGTAGAGAGATCGTCTCTTATAACAAATATTTAAATGCAGTAGCTACCGAAGCTGGTCGGGAGACACAGATATGTAAAATTATTGACTTTAATTTTGAGCAATTGGTTTATATTTCCCAATTATGATAAAATATCCATTAAATTTATTACCCAAAATACACGCTTTCCATTATGTATTTCCCGCACACGGGGAAAATAATTACACGAGTAAAATTCTGTACACCTGGTTAATTTTGCGACGTAGTAAGATTTGCGAATTTCACGCATATTGAATATTCGTAAAGATATCAGCCCACATGAATTACCCATAAAAATTACCACAGACTGTATCTAAAAACCCGTACTAGTATTTATTTAAATTCGTTTTCATTAAACGTGTGAATTTATTTGACGGTATGTTTTTACTATTTCAATGACGAATAAAAAAACAGAACAGTAAATAAACATGTTTTGATAATAAAAAAATTATTTTGCAAACATTTCTGCACGCATTTTTTTTCGGATATCGCGAAAATTTGAATACACGAAAATATTGACGTATACAGTATATATATTCAGGTATCATTATACTGTTGAATATTGCTCTATGTTCTTTAAAGAATAATTCTCTATTTAAAAACGTGTATTCTGTTCGTGCAAAACAATCCACAACAACTTATTCAGAACTACAGTGAAACCATCAAGATAAAAATTAACCAAAAACAAAAAGAAAACAACCATCACCTGCTTTAATATAAACGTGACAGTTTTAGAACTAGAGATGTCTTATTACAGTATTATACTATCTACACATACACAGCAGACATTCGCAATCTTTATAAATCTTTATTTAAGGTGCATTCCTAACCAATTTACATAGAAATAGATAGGACTGCTCTTCGTCAACGTCACTCAAAAGAAGCATAACTCTGTAATGAGAGACGTAAAACTAGTTTTAATTTTCGTTATCATCATCGTGTATGCCGGCTTATGTATAGGTTTAGTATATCAATGCCACCATTAATTATCAAATTGTGGTTTAGATGCAACTAGACGACACCAATTGTGAGACTAAATGTTTAGGTATATATATAACATTTTGAAAAATATAGGTGTTATGTAAAACATTATCAAAATTACCATGAATAAGAATACCATCCACCTGAATTATCATAATATGTAGTTAGTCTAATAACTAATGAAGGCTATGCACAACCAAGAATACACATATCGAGGGTTAAGCACAACCAAGAATACACATATCGAGGGTTAAGCACAACCAAGAATACACATATCGGGGGCTAAGCGCACCCAAAGAATAAACATGTCGAAGGCTATACGCACATAAGAATACACATGTCGAAGGTTAAGCGCACATAAGAATACACATATCGAAGGCAAAGCGCACATAAGAATACACATATCGAAGGTTAAGCGCACCACGGTTCTATCTACAAGTAAAACAAATAAGGAAATTGAACAGTTTAGCGTTGAACCATCTGTGTGCATGTATGAACTTGATAAGTTTTGCTATTTGGCATTCTTCTAAAATATTTGTGTTTTTTTCTGCTCATTTTACCATATAATACTACCACTCTCTTGTCGGATTAAGAATGACACGGAGTCTGGACCCCACTGAAGGATTTACCAAGGACATGTTTCAAAATGGTATCGTCTAACAATATATGCTTAGACCCGTCCGCTGAAATTTGGAATCTCTTTTAGAATAACAAGAAAAATCCTTATGATTGGACCCCTTGGCTGAATGCGTCCAATCCGCCTATGCGGGTTAATCAACGTCAAGACGGATTCGTTCGTGGCAGAGTTGTCAAAGGTGCCATCTCAACGTAACCTAGATATACCTCTCACTAATTAGACCGTAGGTTTGAGCCCATCTCGTTAAAACAAATTGTGATGAAGTTTACCAGTGACTTGCAAAAATACGTTTGTTTTACTCAGACTTTTGTAAGGTATTTCTCCGGCAATAAACCATAATGCCATGTATAACCTGTTATGTACGGTGTCCCGTTGGGGCTATCGCGGCATATTTATTAAATAAAGTAAAGGCGAAATAACGAAACTACGATGGTGAAAAGTCGAAACAACGATGGTGAAAAGTCGAAACTACGATGGTGAAAAGTTGAAAAATGAAACAACGAGGGTGAAAAGTCGAAACTACGATGGTGAAAAGTCGAAAAATGAAACAACGATGGTGAAAAGTCGAAACAACGATGGTGAAAGGTCAAAACAACGAAACAACGATGGTGAAAAGTCGAAATAATTTCACCATCATTGACTTAACTTTATTTATGAAATATGCCGCGATGATCCTAAGGGGACACCGTAGTTATGTATCAAAATACTGTTAAAAATCTAAGACGGTGAATGTAGTTATATTGAACACGAGTGATTGGGAGGAATGGGTATAACAATGAGATCTTTAACAAATGCGTACCGTTCAGCCATGTGGGTGCCGAACCCTCTTCGACAACCACAGCTCCGTTAACAGTTTCCCGCTCTACATTTCCAATTGCTTTTGGTCATCTGGTAAGTTGGTCAGGGGTATACTGCTGGCAAACCGCAAACGCCACCACCAGCGTACATTAACATAGCCAAGACATCATCGGCGGCAATCAGTCTTAAAATATTAACACATTATAATAATGTTTACGGCGTCAATAACTTTTGATCATACTGCCCTTTTTAAAATTATCTTCATGTTTGTAAGAATAACTGATATTGAACTTACAACGGACCCAGTTCTCCCCGCTTGGGTCCGTTGCATAGCAATGCAAATGGTCAATTGCTTCTACGAGTTTGACTGACGTCACATAATTTGTAAGCGTTAAAATGCTATGAATTGTTGGACAGGAAATACTTCTTTTTTTTTCATATCTTATTCGGGAGATATCAAAGACTGAGACAGACTTTTTGGCTGATATTAAATGTAAACTATGATAATTACCGAAATGTACTTATTATAGCGGAAATGTACTTATTATAGCCGAAATGTCTTTATTATAGCAGAATTTCTAACTATAACAAAACTGTCATTGTTATAACACAAATGCCATATTTATAACGAATAATATCAGCAAACGGTTAAAGCCTTATCAAAACGGCGTTTGCATGAAACTAACATTGCGGTTGGGTAACGTACCCTTCATGAAACCGTGAAGGAACCAATCAAATCGCTGCGTTGTGGCTTAGTAGAAACGACACAACGCTAGTGTAATATCCCACGGGTGATAAATGGAGAGTATCGGGATAGATTACACGTGGGTATCCGATGATGATAAAAAATGTAAACAATGCTAACATTTAAAATAATATCCTATTTAATCATTAAGTAATAAATAGTTATATACAATAATTTAAACATACAAGTATGAAAATAAATGTGTAATTACCTGCAGATATATTTATATATATATATATATATCTTGGTAAAATGGTTTATAACTTTACGCATACATATAGCGTATTCAGTATTCCGTTATGGCTGAAAAATGTGTCGTGCAGTGATGTTACGCTTGAGTAGGTTAATGGGAGATAACTTATGATAATTTTAGTAAACTACACTGATCTACAAACTACTTACTTATATAGGACTTAATTAATTGTTTATTTGAAATGAAAAGAACACAGTTTACGACATGGCTTTGACGTTTATTTTATTTCATCCTATGATATCCAAAGTTTCTAATCCTTAATTTGCTGTGGACTGTTCGACAGGAGCTTGGGGAGTGGATAATAACGTTTAATGGTGGTGGGCAGGTCCTCTGGCGTATATAAAGAGACAAGGAAAGAAATAAACGTTGACCCATTCCCCGATCAAAATTAGAATTTCTAAGTCAATAGACCATCAATTTTAACAAACCCAGCCTCGTTCTATCGCTGAATGATGTATCTTCAAGATCGATCCGGTAAGTAAAGCAAAAATGATGTTTTAAGGTAAATATTCGGCATTAACAGCATATCTTTTGTCCACCAACAATTATGGCAACGGAAGTAGCATGTTTGGATATCCTCGGCTTTATTATTTTCAAAATGGCCACGCCCTAAAGCGCCAGTCTGATCCGAGTCACTGAGGCGCTTATGAAAATTTTGGAAGGTAAGATATTTAATGAGCCATGTGATTTCATTTTGATTTCAATTTGATCCGTTCTAGCCTACTGGTTTACATGTAGTAAAAATGGTTTCATCTCATGAAGAGTCCGAATGGCGATGCGAAGTTCGTCAAACAGTATGTAAGTGTTTTCTATTTTTAGAATGGGGAATTCGTTTTAAGTTTACTACCGTCACGTTTTGGTGGGTATGTTTTACAAAACTATTCGTATTATATTTATTAATATATAATGCGATGCTTTTTAATATCCAATTTGATAATTTTATTTTTAAAGTCATTTATAGCGTTTTATCCTGATATATTCCCTTTAAGGACGGTCTAAGTTTTTTTGTTATTAACTGGGTACATAGCAAGATTTTGTGTGCGTGTTTTTTTCATCATAAAACTTTGGTTATTATACGATTATATGTTTCAATGAACGCCGTAATTGCAGTAAAATAAGATGGGTCGTTATTAAGCTGGGCGACTGTTACTGTTTTATGTCATGTTATTAAGTTTTCGAATTACCAAAAAGTGTAACATATAGCTTGAGCTCCTATGTTTAACATTAACGTTTTCCATATTTTCTTATTCAGTTCTACGTTGATTGTTCAAGCACCAGTCTCTGTGTTTCATAGTTTGTTGTTCTTGTTACTGGCCTTCATCTGTAATATTTATAACACTGAGGGGAAATACGGAATAACAGAAAAATGACCAGTTTGACTCTGACTGTGGTATTTATGTTATGTATTCCCATGAACAACGGTAAGAGTTTTATACTAAGCCTGAAAATTCACCAACTTTTCTCCCTATTTAATGTCTTATAATCTGTGTCAGTGTTTTTAACCGCAACGTAATTAAGCGTCTGCCTCACATTGGGGAAGGTCGTGGGTTCGATCCCAGGCCGAGTAATACAAAAGACTATATTGTACTAAAAGATTCCTCTCATGGTGCTTTGCATTTAGAGCATCTAGGTCTGGTCCTGCCGGCGTCAGTGTAATGTGACTGGGTGAGGTATTATATAATGTGTCTGTGGCAGTGCTTAAAATACTGCCTAGAGTAGACACTGTCGCAAATGACATCTGTTGTCCATCTGTCTTTATTTTCTATCTCTCTCTCCCGAACTTCTATTTCTTCTATTACGTTTTTGACTTTCCCTTGATACGCCTACATCTAAATTTCCATTAACTTTAAAGGAATATCCATTAGGATTGTATCCTACTTTTCGCATATAGTGATATACATAATTAAAAACGTGCTTGGTATAATGACGAATGTATAAAACATAATCAATAACGTGTATAATTTAATGACGAATGTATAAAACATAATTAATAACGTGCATGATATAATGACGAATGTATAAAACATAATCAATAACGTGCTGTATATAATGACGAATGTATAAAACATAACCAATAATGTGCTTGATATAATGACGAATGTATAAAACATGACTAATTACGTACATGATAAAATGACGAATGTATAAAACATGATTAATAACGTGCATGATAAAATGACGAACGTATAAAACATGATTAATAACGTGCATGATAAAATGACGAACGTATAAAACATGAATAATAACGTGCATGATATAATGACGAATGTATAAAACATGATTAATAACGTGCATGATATAATGACGAATGTATAAAACATGATTAATAACGTGCATGATATAATGACGAATGTATAAAACATGATTTATAAAATGATTAATAAGACATAATTGATAACGTGCTGGATATAATGACGAATGTATATAACATAATTAATAACGTGCTTGATATAATGACGAATGTATAAAACATAATTGATAACGTGCTGGATATAATGACGAATGTATAAAACATGATTGATATCGTGCTGGATATAATGACGAATGTATAAAACATAATTGATAACGTGCTGGATATAATGACGAATGTATAAAACATGATTGATAACGTGCTGGATATAATGACGAATGTATAAAACATAATTGATAACGTGCTGGATATAATGACGAATGTATAAAACATATTGATAACGTGCTGGATATAATGACGAATGTATAAAAAAATGATTAATAACGTGCATGATAAAATGACGAATGTAAAAAGCATAATTAATAACGTGATTGATATAATGACGAATGTATAAAACATGATTAATAATATGCTGGATATAATGACGAATGTATAAATCATAATGAATAACGTGATTGATATAATGACGAATGTATAAAACATAATGAATAACGTGCATGATATAATGACGAATGTATAAAACATGATTGATAACGTACTTGATATAATGACGAATGTATAAAACATAATGAATAACGTGTATGATATAATGACGACTGTATAAACATAATTGATAACGTGCTTGGTATAATGAAGAATGTATAAAACATAATGAATAACGTGTATGATATAATGACAAATGTATAAAACATTATTAATAACGTGCATGATAAAATGAAGAATGTATAAAACATGATTAATAACGTGCATGAAATAATGACGAATGTATAAAACATGATTGATAACGTACTTGATATAATGACGAATGTATAAAACATAATGAATAACGTGTATGATATAATTACGAATGTATAAACATAATTAATAACGTGCTTGGTATAATGAAGAATGTATAAAACATAATGAATAACGTGTATGATATAATGACAAATGTATAAAACATTATTAATAACGTGTATGATATAATGACGAATGTATAAAACATAATGAATAACGTGTATGATATATTGACGAATGTATAAAACATGATTGATAACGTGCTGGATATAATGACAAGTGTATAAAAAATAATGAATAACGTGCATGAGATAATGACGAATGTATAAAACATAATGAATAACGTGTATGATATAATGACAAATGTATAAAACATGATTAATAACGTGCATGATTATATGACGAATGTACATAATATAAATAACAATGTGCTACGTGATATGATTAAACATGCACGTAATATAATAAAGACTGCACATAACCGATAGAGAATGCACATAATATAGTGACGTAATTTACAGTAATAATAAAAATGTACATGATATACTGAAAAATGTACATAGTATAATGACGATTGTACATAATTGTGATAAACGTTCCTCAGAATATAATAAAGGATGTACATAATATAATGAACAATGTACAGCATATAATAAAGAAGAGACAAACTGTTATTAGGTATGGACATATATCTGTATCATAAATCAATGAACCGTATATGACAGCACTGGCCTTCCATACAGTTTTTTTGAGACAATGGATTGCGTTCAGTGCCGTAATAATTGTTGCCGGGTACACATATTCGTTTTTCGTCTTCTTCAGACACTCTATGTTGAGTTCGAGTTAATGTCCAGAATAACAGCCGGCCCGATTAGCTATGTCGATAACGTTTCTGACTATCAATCCAGGGATCGTGAGTTCGAATCCCCGCCAAGTCACAGTCTCCGTGGTGATTGATATAAGACATTGCGTGTCATTCATTTCTCACTGATGATTCAAGAAGGGAAGTTAACAATTACTTGCAAGTAGTCTATGCATAAGTACTGGTTAACCTTCCAGGGTCCCGGAAAAGAGTGACGGGTTAGGTTAAATGGTCGTATGTTAGCTCTTGGTGACATAGACATGACACTTAATATTCAATCAACCAAACCAGAAAATAAAATTTGATTGTTAAACGGAACCGATAAGCTCAGACGATAGCGCGTCTGACTCTCAATCAAAGGATTGCGAGTTCGATTCCCCGCCCGGCCAGAGTCTTCGAGATAAATGATATACGACATTTGTCGCATTATCATTCGTCTCTCACCGCTGATTCAAGTGTGAAAGCTATAAGTTAGTAGTAACGGAGATGGGCGTGCTTGAGTATTGCTTAACTGCATTCCAGGAGGATACCAAGAACGTGTGGTTAGGCAAACTGATAGTCTGTTAGCCCTTGAAGGCGTAAAATGACACACAAACAAACCAGAAAAAAAACAACAAATATGATCACAAATGAAACACGCTGTTATTTAACACAGTCCATGTCGGTGTATAGTATTAATAGTGGTATTTTCTCTCGTCGTTTTGGTTTACAGGTGAGAGTAGTAACTTGTGCACGCCGAAGACCCAAACTTGTATTTCTGCTTATAAGTTATTACCAGCCGAGAACAATATGTTTGATAAAAACATGATCAACGACACCGTGTGCGGGTATGTATTTTAGATTATAGACCATATTCTTGTGTGTGCACACCCACTCGTTTGTTTAGACATACGCATGTGTGTTGTTTCGTTTATACTTAAATATATTCGTGCAACAATCACAACACTACCCCCGCAATAATTATCTAGTTAGTTTGTTTTTAATTTGATAGCCTTTTAGCTTCTTTGGGCAAAGCTCAAGATGACATTTTTTACAAGGGTGTCCGTTCTCCGTTCGTCGGTTAACTTTTCAAACGACTTCTCCTTTGAAACCGCTTGACATATTTTCACTAAATTTGGTGTGAAGCATCCATACATCAATCTTTCTAAAACATGACACTCGGATCTAACTCGACGCCTCCACAGGGGCTGACTCGTTCGTTTGTTCCTACTTCTCCGAAATTAAAAGGCTTTCAAAATTTGACATTTAGTATAACCTTATGTTTTTCTCTCGGGTTTGTTCAAGTCATGACACTGGGGTCAAAATTGGACCCATCTGTATCAGTTTAAGATATGCAAAATTTAATGTAAAAATCATATTCTCAAGAACATACAGCCAAATTAGTTCAAATTTCGTTGAAATGAGCCCTATGAGTACAGGTTTGCGATTGTTCAAAAGAAGGGGCTTGGGTTCATTGGGCCCAACAAGGGGACATTCATTAGTATTGTAGAAAGCAGAAAATTCTTTTTTTCTCATCTATTTAATGAATTATTTGAACCATCTTGAGATCTGGAGCTTTGTTGAGTCATAGACGTTTAGACTGATTCCTTTAATTGGGGATTTAGTGACCCATATGGGGAACAGCAGGGACCGAAAAAGGGGTACAACTATGAAATTAAAAAAAACAACTCGAAATTATTCGATATATCATAAGCCTCCTTCCAATTTAAAACTTCTTATATCAACGTATCTACTCTTCATTCCAGTAGACACACATTGTCTATTTAACTAACTGACTGCTGACTACTTTCCCACATATTCAGAGGGTGGGAGATTAATAGCCGTAAAATAAACAAATAACTTCATTAAAAACAATTCTTTCTGGTGTATGATTACATGTATTAACCTTGACAAAGTCGTGGTCAATAGCAGTCTATCTAGGGTCAATAGTAGTCTATTTAGGGTCAAAAGTAGTCTATTTAGGGTCAATAGTAGTCTATCTAGGATCTAGAGTAGTCTGTCTAGAGCCAATTGTAGTGTATCTAGGGTCAAGAGTAGTCTATCTAGGGTCAATAGTAGTCTTTCTAGGGTCAATAGTCAAGCCTTTGAAGGATAATTCTATTTTTATTTTACTTTTTCAAATATAATGTGTGCCATTTCAGCTCTGCAAAAGAGTTCTAATTTGATGAATCTTATATTTCAGCAAACTGGGAAACTATCCGAACTGCTTTGAGAATTGCTTCAATACAAGCTTTTTCCGTAACTATTACAACGCCTCGTACTCCATTATGAGGGACATGTGTCACGTCGGAGTCCACAGTAAGAATTTCAAATTAACCCGTATGGAAACCCGCATTATCCTTTCCTTTAACTTCTTTTCCGCTTTCTTCTTCTTCTTCTTCTTCTTCTTTTCTTCATCTTCTTCTTCTTCTTCAATATCTCAAATAACAGGAATAGTGTATACCTTGTTCAATATCTCAAATAACTCGTTCAATATCTCAAATAACAGGCATATTGCATACCTCGTTCAATATCTCAAATAACCGGAATAGTGTATACTTCGTTCAATATCTCAAATAACAGGCATATTGTATATCTCGTTCAATATCTCATATAACAGGAATAGTGTATACCTCGTTCAATATCTCAAATAACAGGAAAAGTGTATACCTCGTTCAATATCTCAATTTACAGTAATAGTGTTTACCTTGTTCAAAATCTCAAATAACATAAATTGTGTATTCTCCGGTCGATGTCCGGTCGATGTCTATAATAACATAAATTGTGTATTGTCCGGTCGATGTCTATAATAACATGAATTGTGTTTTCTCAGGTCGATGACTATAATAACATGAGTGGTGTATTCCTCGGTCGATGTCTATAATAACATGAATTGTGTATTCTCCGGTCGATGTCTATAATAACATGAATTCTGTAATATCCGGTCGATGTTTGTACTTACATGAACTGTGTTTTCTTTGGTCGATGTCTATAATAACATGAATTGTGTATTCCTCAGTCGATATCTATAATAACACGAATTGTGTATGCTTCTGTCGATGTCTATAATAAAATGAATTGTGTACTACTAGGTCGAAGTCCATAATAAAATGAATTATATATTCCTCGGTCGATGTCTATAATAAAATAAATTGTGAACTTCTCGGTTAATGTCTTAACTAACATGAATTGTGTATTCTTAGATCGATGTCTAAAATAACATGAATTGTGTATTCTTCGTTCGATGTCTAAAATAACATGAATTGTGTTTTCTCCTGTCGATGTCTATAATAACATGAATTGTGTATTCCTAGGTCGATGTTTGTAATAACAGAGTTGAGTATTCTTCGGTCAATGGCTATAGTAACATGAATTGTGCATTCTTTAGTCAATGTCTATAAAAAACATGAATTGTGTATTCTCCTGTCGATGTTTATAATAGCATAAATTGTATATTCTCCGGTCGATGTCTATGATAACATGAATTATGTATTCTCCAGTAGATGTCTTTAAAAACATAAACTGTGTATTCTCTAGCCGATGTCTATAATAACATGAATTGTGTATTCTCCGGTCGATGTCTATAATAACATGAATTGTGTATTCTCCGGCCGATGTATATAATAACATGAACTGTGTATTTTATGGTCAACATCTATAAAACATGAATTGTGTCTTCTCGTGTCGATGTTTATAATAAAATGAATTGTGCATTCTCCGGTCGATGTTTATACTAACATGAATTGTGTATTCTTCAGTCGATGTCTATAATTAAATGAATTGTGTATTATCCGGTCGATGTCTATAATAACATGAATTGTGTATTCTCCTGTCGATGTCAATAATAAAATGAATTGTGAACTTCTAGATCAATGTCTAAACTAACATTGATTGTGTTTTCTTTTGTCGATGTCTATAATAACATGAATAGTGTATTCCTATGTCGATGTTTATAATGACATAAATTGTGTATTCCTCTATGATTACATGAATTGTGTTTTCTTTGGTCAGTGTCTATAAAAATATGAATTGTGCATTCTCCTGTCGATGTCTTAAATAATATGAATTGTGTATTCTCCGGTCGATGTCTATAATAGCATGAATTGTGTATTCCTCGGTCGATGTCTATATTAACATTAATTGTGTATTCCTTGGTCGAAGTGTATAATAATATAAATTGTGTATTGTCCGGTCGATGTCTGTAATAACATGAATTGTGTATTCATTGGTCAATGTTTAAACTGACATTGGTGGTGTATTCCTCGGTCGATGTCTATATTAACATGAATTGTGTATACCTTGGTTTAAGTGTATAATAACGTGAATTGTGTATTCTCCGGTCGATGTATATAAAAACATGAATTGTGTATTCCTCGATCGATATCTGTAATAAATTAATTGTGTATTCCTCGATCGATGTTTATGAAAACATGAATTGTGTATTCCTCGATCGATGTCTATAAAAACATGAATTGTGTATTCCTCGATCGATGTCTATAATAACATGAATTGTGTATTCCTCGATCGATGTCTATAATAACATGAATTGTGTATATAATAACATGGATTGTGTATATATAAAACATGAATTGTGTATTCCTCGGTCGATGTCTATAATAACATGAATTGTGTTTTCTTTGGTCAATGTCTATAATCAAATAAATTGTATATTCCTCGATGACCAATGACAGGAATCACGTATTCTCAAATAGCATGAATAGATAAGTACTCGGTAACATGTATTATGACGGGAGATCTGATTTTAATAAAATCCAATCAATTTACTAGACGTTCATCATATCTATAAGATATTTATATACATGACAGAAGCGGGTAAACAGATAAGACAATTCGAAAATAATTGAGACTTTCTTAAATATATGAACAGTTTCTAAAACTACAGTTAAACAAACTTCGACTGTTGCATTAGTGGGCTCATTGTTGTTCATTTTCTTTCAGATTTAAATTTGACGTGTTTTGCTGACATAGACGCGGATTACAGTTTGTGTAGCGATGGTATAACGAAAGCCTTGACGAATTTTCGTCCTGGTGCAATGTGTCGGTATGTAAGAGTGTCATAACGGATGTTCAAGCATCGGTAATAATTACGGTGTCTATTTGGGGCCATTGCGGCATATTTACTAAATTAAAAAATTAACGTCGTAGTTTCGACTTTTCATCATCGTAACTACGATAGTTACGGTGGTAAAAAATCGTAACTACGATCATGGCGTGAAAAGTCGAGACTACGATGGTGGAAAGTCGTAACTACGGTGGTAAAAAAATCGAAAAGGTGGTGAAAAGTCGAGAGACTACGATGGTGAAAAGTCGAATAAACAATGGTTTAAAAAGTCAAAACTACTACAATGGCTGTCTTTTTACTATCGTCGACTTTTTATCATCGTTGTTTCGTTATTTCGACTGGCCGCCAACGGTACATAGTAGTGATGCAAATAAAGGTTGGCTTTTTGGTTAGGTCGCATGAGCGACCGAACCCTATATAAGGGCCAGTTAAGAAATTGACTCTGGGCGCTGACATACTGAAACGTCACGATCACGTGTTAAAAACACGGCATTCGCCACATGGAGGTCGCCATTGTTTTTCTAAACAGTGCATCATGGAAATGTACAAACCGCTATTGATATTAAAACCTAGTCATGTTCCGACCACTTTCCAGATAAAAGGAAAATTCAAGGTGTAACCCCACCATTGATTTTTATTCTTTATTCTAAAGTAAATAATAAATGTTTGAAGGCTTATCATTCATAGAGAGACCCAAATGAAAGAAGTGAAACTTACATATTTCTGTTTGCCAACCTCTGCATTACCAAAATATGATGAAAAAAATAGGGGTCATGTGTCATATAAGAGATTCTTTTATGTCAAGTGTAAACACCGTTGAAAAAACGGAAGTAAACTTCCAAAATATTGTGTTCATACCCCCATCTCAAAATTATTATTTTTTCTTCTAAATTCACAATTCAAACATAACAATGCTTCTGAAATGTTCCAAATAGATTAACAATGCCACCCAAACCAAAAAATTACAATAGAAAATGTGAAAATGCATTTTTAGAGAAAAAGAAACTAGGATTATTTATAGTAACCATTATGTGACTACCCCACGGAAGCACTTCCTGTTTTGCAATGGTGGAACTATGCCTCAAATGCGGTGTGTGTAATAACTGATTGTGACATTTTAATGCACCACTAATTGAGATCACTATGAATTGTTCTTTGCATATTTTATTTAATTTTCTAAAATTCCTTGATTAAATGAGGCCTTGAAACTTTTCTTTTTTGACAATTTATCGCCGTTTCTGACAGATTCCTACCGAGTTAATGTACAGAACAGAACAGAACAGATATGTAAATAATTTTCTAATAACGATGTATTTACTCTATTATTATAATATGCTGAACCCATAACAATGGAAATAATAACAAAATTAAACAGCTACAGTTGTTTATTTTATTCGATACAACAGAAATATAAAAGTTTATCGGTGTGATATATTTTCAGCACGTCGTCAGAATCAGATATATCTCCGAATGCACACGTTTTTGAAAAATAATTTTTAACTGTTGTTTTTAAAAATAATATATCCACAAATTGATTTAAAATATGGATACGAATTATTTAAAATATATTATTATCACAGTAGGAAATTGTATAGAACATAGCAGTAAATACGTTAGACAATATATAAGGTAAGTTTCTTTTTAAATATGCAAATGGCAATACATAATGATTGAGATCAGTACATTTAAACATCAAAGTTACTATCAGGCGCACCTGCAGCCGGGAATTTGCTGTGTCAGCCGGAACCTTGTCGGGATTTGGTATCATCCCTGTATTTAGTACCCTGTACAAGGAACCAAACTTACACATTCATTCGCTTTAATTGCCACATCGTTTATAAGACCTAACCATTGGATGCTTTATAAAAGCAGCCAACTTGTTTAAATACATACATGTGTGCGTGTATAGAGAGAGTAAAGGTCAGCAAGTAAGCGTTGTAAATCTTTCATCTGGTGACGCTATCAGTGCAGCGAAGGCACGTGACTTTCTTCTATCGACACTGCAGATAACCAATCTGCTACGTAATAGACCTCTGATATAATAAGGCGCCATTTTGGAACTACTTTCAGTCACATGATAAAATAAATGGCGGCTCCCTTATGCCACGTTATATACATGTACGTTGTAAATATTAACATTGGTTAATCAAGACTGATATTTTAAATTTCCCTATAAACATGACCCATGTCGAGGGTATAAATAAAAAAGTCGATATAATAACTCCATATATTCAACTTAATGACTTGTAACACGAATAGCGTTAGTGTATTCTAGAGCTATACACGAGGTGTATTATACGGCGGATTCGCAAATACCCGATGTTTCACGATTGTGCAGATAACCCTAGGCAAGGACTTGAATAGAAGGATAGGAAACTTGCATCTTCTGACTAAATGTTGATAAAACAGCACACGAAGGATTAATTATTTGGCAAATTAATCATTCATAATCCACAGGCAATTTCTTTCTTTACGTAAGCTGTAAGTTGTATGTAATCTTAGATGTTTAAACGTGTTTCGATCATGCAAAATGATCTTGAATTAAAGATATTGAGGTTGAAGGAAAATTTCTCGTAATTTGTCGTTATTTCAGCTCAGTGCAGTATATAAATTATATAATCAGAAGCATTTCAACAAGTTTAAACACAAAATGCTGGGAATGGTTTTGTTTTGATGAGAATTTCATTCTACAATGTAAGAATTTTGATTTGTATTCCTGGGATGAATGGAAGTTAAGATAATTGAAAACGATATATTGCGAGATTTTGCGTGAATACGCGAGCATTCACAAAATCTCAATAAGTCCTCTATATAATTCCTTGCCCTGGGTAACAATATTCTGGAACATAAATTGTATGTGACAAAAGGACCACATCACATAACAAATGCACCTCATCACATAATAAGAGCACTGCATAAAATGAAAACGGATCAGTGATCTTTCAAAAAGTCATGGCGTTCTATAATTTTGTAAATTGTGTCTATAATGATAACTTACGCTTTACAAATCAAACTTATAATACAATGCTCGGATCGTTGTCTGTTTTGTTATGATTCACCATTAACACATAAGTAAACAAGGAAACGAAATAATTCGGTTGTTTTTATTTATATTTCTTAACAGAGCTGTAAGAGACATGGTAGACTGTATGTTAAAACCGGTAGTCGACACGTGTGGGAAGACAACAGTGTGTTTCATCAGGAAGATGCTCCCTCTCTATCTTAAGGACGTTTTAGCTAAGATACCACAATGCGATTTCCGTAAGATTTAAAGTGTTTTTGTGTTGTTTTATAGTTCAATTTATTAGTCATGTAGTAGTCAAAACAACGTCATTACTGGCGGAGTTCGATGGATATTAGGTTTAAAAATGTACATATTTTGGTGAAAAGGGTGAAAAAAAAACCCAAAACATTTTTTAACATTGCATGACTCTGTGATATTTGCAGGACACTGCTATGTTAACAAATCTAGATTATCCATGGTGTGATTTGATCCATCATTGAAGTCTCAACTGACACAGGGATAACAATCTTGCATCAGCATTAGACGATGTCTGATCCCTTTATTTTTCACACATGATAAGAATAAATAAACCACTTAAATGCAAATTTAAGAAATAAACAGTAGAATAAACATCTCTACTTCTTCACCTCTGAGTATTCAAGTATGACTCATGTAATACTCAGTCTGTGAGTATTTTAATCAGAGACATAAAAAAAGAGATAAGTATATGTAACTCAGTGCAGGTTTTGTCTGATTTTCAAGCGGCATATTTGGCATTTTCTAAATGACGCAAACATGATTCCTCCTAAATCTTCCATCCGACAGTTTTTGGGGATTTTGGCATAAAAAAAAAGGGATTTGTGGTAACTTTGGGTCGTTAACATTTTTTTATTAAAAAAAATAATGAAGAAATAGTATGCCAACATGGTTTTAAAAAATAATCTCCACATATATGAAATGAATGGTGTTTTACGGCACGGAATAATATATCCAAAGACATATAATGGTACTGATATTACTTCCTAAAGTTTGATAATCCATTCAGAAATGAATATTTTAACTGCAAACATGTTTCATTTTGTGCATTTTTGTGTTTATTTTATAGTCATCGCATTGGTGTCATGTATATGCTTGTCTTTTCGATTATATTATTAAGGATTGATTGATTGATTGATTGATTGATTGAATGATTGATTGAATATTTATCGTCATTTTTATGACAGACGATCAGTTAACCTTACCACTGTCTCCTTGGATTAACCAGAACTCAAGCACACCCCATCTTTGCAAGTAACTGATAACTTTTCCACTTGAATAAGTGGTGAGAGACGAATGATATTGAGACACAATGTCGTATATCAATCATTACGGAGTCTGTTGCCGGGCAGGGGATTCGAACTCACGACCCCTGGATAGATAGTCAGACGCGTAACCGACTGAGCTAATTGGGCCCGGCTATTATTTAGGAAGTACGTCAATTTTAGACAATAGAGCCGTAATTTAAAAGGATTATATTGATTTCATATTATCCTGTTATAGTTTAATCATCAAGTTGAGCTTTTTTAAGAATTATTTCTAATATATCTGCATATATATCGTTTAATCAATATCTATGATTTACTAGTATTTTGCATTTTAACCGTTTTTAAAGTAAGAAAAAACGAAAAATTACAAAAATATCAATATGTAATTTTTACCACCAATTGATGAATTCGGTCTGATACTTTCTACATAAAATCATATGTTCTATGATATGTAGTCACAATGTTTGGTACAACTAATACATTACTTTTTTATTTAAAAAAATATAAATACCATTTTTTTTCTTTTCAATCCGTAATAGTTTTAATTTAGAAAAAGAAACACTATTAAATAACTGATAATTAGTAATGGTCAACAGTTTATTCAGCTTTGCTTTGGATGCAAAGTTATTAACTTCAGACAATAATCCAAACAGTTTTTAAAGAAATACTATAAGTGCCACCCGAAATTTCAGTCGTGTCTATGGAATCGATATTACACATGTTGCCTGCCAATCCGTGCAATTAAGTCACTGCTTTAATATTAGAGTATTCGTCTCTTTGCAGCTGATCCCGGCTCTTGTGTAATACCTACAACAACAATCACCGCTCGTCCCATGCTAACTACGCCCAGAAGATCCACGAAGATTACCATGCTTACCATGCGACCGACTCATTGGTATATGAAAAGTACAACGGAAATAGTTGTTATTAACCCGAATGAACCCACAGAACAACATCACGGAACCGTCGAGAGCCGAGCTTCATCGATTTGGATCGGCCCACTTCTCACATTAGTTACATTTACAACAGTGCATTTCAGTTATTAGAAATAGTTTCTTAGAGAAACGCTAGTTTATTTTTATAATATATATATAAATATGTATGTATGGTGCCGTAACCTGTTTTCGACCATTACCTGAATTCGAGCATTTCCAATTATTGCAAATGCAATCGCGTAATTCAACTGTCACCACAAATGTCAATATTTACAGACAGTATTCAAATGGTCATTGAATGCAATAAAAAAATATAAAAAATAATGCTTCCGATACAAGTAAGAAAGTCGTTTTATGATACAGACCTGAAAAAATGTGTTTCTCACTATGTCTAATTTTTCAGTTTGAATAAAACCTCGACAAACGCTAAGTTTGTTTACGAATATCAATTTCAAACACGTCTGCTGCAAACTGATACAATACAAGACAAAATTTATAAAAATATTTCGCTTGTGCATGTCAGAAATTATAGAGATTATGATTAAGTGACATTCTTACAGATTCTTTTTTTTTAAATGAGTTTGAAATTAGCACAGGACCACATTTAAATGTAGAATAAATATAAGTAAACAGTTGAAAAGGTTTGTTATAAGAAATGTACAAGAAGAGGTGGGTATATAAAGATGCATTAATAAAGTATATAATAAAAAAGAAGATATATTTTTTTAAATCAGTGTTTTTATTTGGTTACTATGAATTTTAAAAAAATAAAATTAGAAAATTTAAAAAACGTCATGCTGTTCAATGAATTGATATTGTCATGGGATAAACCCATTGAGAAATATTTTGTCATGTGAAAGGTAAGCGCAGTTTTATCTGCTTTCATTTATTTGCACTTTTGCAGCCCCCATGTCAGTTCAGTTTACATATTGCGTCATCCAGTCATGTGATCAGAGTCAGGCGCCGCCATTTTGCATGATGAATATTGAGGTAACCATGATCTAACGTGAATGTGAAGGCAATGAGAATGTATTTATTCTTTTTTTTTTTGAAAAATATTATTTTATAGTTATTTAAACATTATATACAAGCATTCAGTATCAGCATCCGTTATGCATTGAAATATTTAACAGCGATTCTTAAGTGATCGAAAATCGGTAACACCACCATATATCAATTTTGATGAGAGCTACCCGAAATACTATTAAAATTGCTAAGATTTTTAACTCCATTGTAAATATAATGCTTTTAACTTCTTAATAGAATTTGCATTTTTTTAATAAAATGGAATAGAGTTCCACAAACAAGAGTCTGAATATGAAACGAATTTCGAAATATTTCAGAATTGGGCTTATGAGAATACACCTACAGATTAAGCGTTATCTGTGTGTGTCTCTCTTTCTTATGCATACATGTTACCTAACACATTTTATATGTGTCAACAAAACAATGAGTTCAGATTAAAGAAATTATGTTTTCTTATAGAAATATGATATTATAGTTTATATAAACAGCGTTTTCTATAAGCTTGCCATTCATTAAAGGACCTAAATAAAAGAAGTATTATATTATAGTTTATGTAAACAGCCTTTTCGATAAGCTTGCCATTCATTAAAGGACCCAAATGAAAGAAGTGTGATATTATAGTTTATTTAAACAATTTTTTCTATAAGCTTGCCATTCATTAAAGGACCCAATTAAAAGAAGTATGATATTATAGTTTATATAAACAGCTTTTTGTGTAAGCTTGCCAATCATTAAAGGACCCAATTAAAAAAAGTATGATATTATAGTTTATGTAAACAGCTTTTTTTGTAAGCTTGCCATTCATTTAAGGACCCAAATAAAAGAAGTATGATATTATAGTTTATGTAAACAGCTTTTTTTGTAAGCTTGCCATTCATTTAAGGACCCAAATAAAAGAAGTATGATATTATAGTTTATGTAAACAAATTTTTTCTGTAAGCTTGCCATTCATTTAAGGACCCAATTAAAAGAAGTATGATATTATAGTTTATATAAACAGCTTTTTCTGTAAGCTTGCCAATCATTAAAGGACCCAATTAAAAGAAGTATGATATTATAGTTTATGTAAACAGCTTTTTTTGTAAGCTTGCCATTCATTTAAGGACCCAAATAAAAGAAGTATGATATTATAGTTTATGTAAACAGCTTTTCTATAAGCTTGCCATTCATTTAAGGACCCAAATGAAAAAAGTGAAACTTTATATTCTTTGTCAACCTCTGCACTACCAAAACATGATGAGAATGGTAGGGGTCATGTCGAATCCAAGAAATCATGTCATCATAATGCAATTTCGAAGCAACGTTTTTTTTTCTAAATTCACAATTCAAACATGAAAATGCTTTCAAAATGTTCAAAGTAAGCAATAATTGTATTCAGATATAAAAACAAGCATTTAAATAAGGAAGATGGATTTTTTTACAGAAGAAGAAACAATGATTATTTATAACCGCCTTTATACGACTGCCTGTTTCTAATATTGGCACTATGCCTTTAAGACTTGTATCCATTCGTTCTAATCATTTATATTGTAAATAGTATAGGCCGACGTGTCGTTCTGTAAATGCTAATAATGGAATTATAAATAATGTTTAAAAAAATCGAACAGCGGATGTAAGCCAGAGGCTTATTTGGTTTCCGCCTTTAATGAAACTCTTCAATATTGGAGATTATTTAGGCATTAGTCTGTCCCAGAGCCCGATATATCCAAAATCAGGTCTATTAACTCCCAATGAAAAAGCAGGAATTCTACTCCTGTCCAACAATTCCTAGCAATTGAACGTTTACTAAACCCTGACGTCATTCAAACTTTCAGTTGAAGCAAATGACCAATGAACGTGTTCAAATCTGGCTATTCCAATATTGATATTTAAAGGATCCAATCTGAGACTTATGACAGACAGGGCCAATTTCAATCTGAATAACGATATACGAATAGCGGAGTAACCTCACTCTGTGTGTGCAAACATGCTCAAACAGAATAAGTATGGATGTGTTTTATTCTTTTTTTAACATTGAATTTCCATGTTTATGATTATATAATGTATTTTTCGCGGACAGCATGGTCTTGTGACCATGACGGTAAGGTCATGTGTGCGCCCCATCCCCATCATAACCATGTCATTTGGACCACCTCGTCAATTATTTTAACTGAGTACCGAATGATGACGGAATTGGCCGATTGTGGTCATGTGACGTTATATACTGCTCCGACTCAGGATGACATTGACGTTTGTGTTTGTAAATTGTAGGATCTTGTTTTACAGTCAATGAAAAACATGTAATATAAATCAAAACGACCTGTTGTGTTTAACATTCAATTTAATTTAAATGTATATCAATTAAAGGGAGTATAAAAAAACCCAGCATATATGTCTCAAAAATAAATTTATTTTTTGAAATAGAAGAAAAGCATCTGGTTATCATTAAGAGATAAAGTATAACTGAAAAGAATTAGAGATTTATGCAAACAAAACTAAACTAACATACGTGAGTTTAACTTTTCAAGTTAAATAATGAAAAAAAAAGAAAAGAAAATGCAACCAGAACAGTAGCTATTAGCTTTCTTGGTTAAGGGTTGATGTGTATATTTGGTTAAAATCATGGATATTTTAAATGATATAAAAAGGATTGTTTAATTTTATTATATAACCTTCGTTATGACTGTGTGCGACTACGTTTGAATAATGTCTATAAGGGTCTTCGTTTCGACAAGGAATGCCCATGTAACGTTTGGCAATCTGCATGTAAGCATTAAAACATTAATACTGACATGTATATTATTACAATGTAATATACAGCAGACAATTGTAATATACAGCAGACATGTGTAATATAATTTGTCCGCAGAAAATGTAGCGTAATGAATACTTTTGTCCTCGACGTATTTCTATTGTGTTTTTTTTTCAGCCGAGGACAAAAAGCATCGCGAACAAAAAGCACCATCATACACGAGCCTTTGTGTCTGTTTTACTGTGTTTTTTCTTTCTTTTTTTTTATGCACGATTACTTTTATTTTATACTATATATATACATATGATACTATAAAATTAATGCTCTCCTGTTATGGATAACTAAGATTATTTTTATATTTAAAAAAATACAATGTGTGTGTGTGTGTGCGTGTCTGTGCGTGCGTGTTTGTGCGTGCGTGCGTGCGTGCGTGCGTGCGTGCGTGTGGTTTGTTGCATATTAATAAACAGTTTATTACCAATATATGGAATTGTTTTATATGCTTAATGTTCCAGTATACTGAAATATGGACGGACGGACGGACGGCGACAAATGTATGTATAAACAATGAAAGAACGAACGAACGGACGAAGAAGGAACGAACAATTAATATCGGGAATGAATGATAAAAAGATGGAAGGAATGAAGAAAAGAGGAAAGAAAGGAACATATGAATTTGATATACCCTGAAAACTCACTTGCAATGCTATAATACATGTGTAACAAAGGTACACCACTATGTAATGCAAACGGTAGAGTTATAAAAGCAGTTATTTCCCTTTGTATGGTGTTTAAGCGTCGCTTTAAAAAAATCCGTTATTAACGCAACAGTGTCGAAGTATTCTAAGTGCTGCCACACTGGAGTAACATGCCGCAAAAACATGGTATGATATCTCTCCCCCCCCCCCCCCCCCCCCCGCTCCCTAGTCACATACTGACACCGGACCGACCAGACCTAGAACTATCCTCTATGACCCGACCGGGGATCGAACTCACGACTTTCCGCATAAGATATATATTTGTATAATATTGACCTCGACACCATGGACTATTTGTTCATTATAATGTAACACCATAAATAAAGCTAGCATGATATGAATCATGTATTTGTCTGCTTGTTGTGACCGGAAGGTGAAATGTTTATGTTGCCTTCTTTATTATGCTCCGTTCTAAACAACGATACGAATTTATCCCGCTGAATGCATAATAACAGAGCCATTATAACGAACCTTTAGAATTCCGGCAATAACCGATTGGAAACAAGATTTGCTTCCGCGGGGTTACGTGGAGTAGCCGTATAACGGCGGTGATGAATAATCCTTCTTTCTTTTAAAAAAGATTTTTCCTTATTGTAATGCTTATTTTGTGATTTGAATACCATTTAGGTCAGCTACCACCATTGCGTTTTCCATAGACTTACATTATAACGTTTGACCAAATTTTCATATTTTCTAACATTGGCGGACCAAAAAGTCCTATATCATATTAAAGTACTGTCCAAGACTCAAGTAAAAATGTCCCCAAAATGGGGTCAAAAGTACCACTTTTTAACACTTTTTGCCCCCTGAAGTTGGGTACCCCCACTTTCAGCATGAAAAAAAGTAAATTTCACCAATTTTACTTTCCATGCAGTTTCCTTGATAAAATGAATTTAGTCAGTCACAGAAACATAGTTCTAATTTTTTATTGACACAAACATAATAAACTTATATTTTATTGTGATCATTTGCCAGTTTCACATTTTCATCCAACCAGAATTAAGCTTACTATAAAAATATATGCCCTGAACATCCCTATACTTTTTTCAACCAATCAGAGAGCTTGTCTCAATGGTGGTAGCTGACCTAAAAGGTGTATTTGGAACATTTTGGAAGCATCGTCGCGTTTGAATTGTAAAATTAAGAAAAAAATGATGCTTTTGAAACAGGGATGTGAATACAAGAATTCTGAAATCTACTTTAACTCTACCAGCAGCGCTTCCATTGAACAGAATAAACATCTATTGAATAAAACATAACCCCTATTTTTTTCTAATGATATGACTGCACTGCAGATGTTAACAAACAATAAAATGTAAGTTTCCCTTCTTTGGTCGGATATCTCTATGAATAACAATTCCTTAAAAACGTTCCATTCCCCATAGAGAATACGGAGAAACATTGGTGGACTTACACCATAGGTGAAGTTTTCCGGACATTGGTCACGCAGGCGACCTTGAGGAATATCAGGGGTGTAGCTGGCTTTAGTTGGATGTGTAGGCACACAATGTAGGTAGGAGGTGGTGGTGGTGGTGGTGGGGGGGGGGGGGGGGGGGGGTTGGGTGTTCTTTGGTCATGTCCTCATATATTTTTTTTTAAATATGAACTTGAAATGATGGCTTCTGATGCATTTCAAGACATGTTTATAGATATTACTCATGGGCCATTTGGTGATAGAATAAAATGTACGTTCACGTGCAAAAATACACAGTTATTTTACAGCTTTATCAAACACAACAGTCACAACTTATCGCCTCAGTTCACCCCTAAGGCCTATCCCTCAATCACTTTTTATTGCATTTTCGGCTTTTTTATTTTTTCTCATTTTTCGGAGAAAGGTGTAGACCCGAGCCTACCGTGACAGCCTTAATGCAGCTATGCCTCTGACTATAGTTATAGTATCAGCTGATGTAGGAGATGTCATTGCTGTCCTCAAGTTACAATATTTTCTTTAAGACAGCTGAAGCATAATGTGGACATGAATTTATAAATGAGACTTTTTCAATAATAGATTGAATCTATCCACACCTGCCTGCCGACAACCGTGTAGTTAATAATAAATTGGATCAATCCACCGCTACTTACCGACACCTGTATAATTAGCAGAATAATTAAGAACAATGTCACGCTAACACGTAAACTTTAATTATTTATTCAAAGGTATTCAAACATTATCAAATAATGTGAAAAAAACAATACAAATATTTAATTATGTAACATGTCGTTTCAAATTGCACACACAGGAATCGTATATCGGCGGATCTGAAATGTTCAGTACTAGATTTTTAGAATAAATTCAGCAAACTCGATGTAAAAAGTATTAAAGTTAAACTCTTTTTTTTTCAATCCAGTAAATCACAAATACTATTAATAAACCAGAAATATAGTTTTAGGTTGCTTCTCCTGCAAAACGTGTAGAATTACCGACATTCGGAACCAAATGTTAGTATTAATTAAAATGTTTGGTGATTAAATGCAAGGTTTTTTTTTTTTTGGGGAGGGGGGGGGGGGGTGGTATAAGGCTCGGTAAGCAAACGAGTATAAGGTATAAGGTTTGAGAAGCAATTCTAGATGACCAAATGTAAGGTTAAGGTTGCAGTCCTGGGTGACTGAATGTAAGGTTTAAGTTACAATCCCAGATGACCGAATGTAAGGCTTAAGTTGCAGTCAGTAATGACCGAATGTAAGTTTAAGTTACAGTCCCAGATGACCGGAAGTAAGGCTTGAATGGCAATTGCAGATGCCCGAGCGTAAGGTTAGCGTTGCAGTCCAAGGCGGCCGAGTATAAGGTTTGAGTTGCAGCCCGAGATGACATAATGTAAGAAGCAATTCTAGATGGCTGCATGTAAGGCTCGGTTTGCAATTCCTGGAGACAAACTATATGTTTAGCTGACCGCGTGTAAGGCTTTAGCTGCAGTTGTTGGTGACCGAACATAAAAATTGAATAAAGGTGACCAAGTAAAATGTTTGGGTAGCAATTTTAGATACTAGTTCACTGTTTGGGTAATAACCTATGGTGGCAAAGAATAACCTAGGAAACCGAGTATACAATCTGTCAACAAAAAAAGAAACCGAGTATAGGTCAGAAACCGAGTATAGGTGTGACCAGAAACCGAGTATAGGTGTGACCAGAATACGTTTTGGTTATAACTATCACAACGTTTTTATATGTTGATTTAGTCAGAATTAATCGGTTAATATCCTACCCAATCATTAGTTAGCAAATGCTAACGCCATGCTTCATTTGACCATATGACACAACACCCCATACTTCATTTGACCATATGACAAGACACCCCATGCTTCATTTGACCATATGACACGATACGCCATGCTTCATTTGACCATATGACACAACACCCCATGCTTCATTTGACCATATGACACGACACGCCATGCTTCATTTGACCATATGACACAACACGCCATGCTTCATTTGACCATATGGCACACCACGCCATGCTTCATATGTCTATATGGCATAACACGCCATGCTTCATATGTCCACATGACACAACACGGCATGCTTCATTTGTCCACATGACACAACACGCCATGCTTCATTTGACCATATGACACAACACCCCATTCTTCATTTGACCATATGACACGACATGCCATGCTTCATTTGACCATATGACACAACACGCCATGCTTCATTTGACCATATGGCACACCACGCCATGCTTCATATGTCTATATGGCATAACACGCCATGCTTTATTTGTCCACATGACACGACACGCCATGCTTCATTTGTCCACATGACACAACACGCCATGCTTCATTTGTCCACATGACACAACAAGCTATTCTTTATTTGTCCACATGACACAACACGCCATACTACATTTGTCCACAAGACACAACACACCATACTACATGTGTCCACATGACACAACACGCCATACTACATTTGTCCATATGGATACTCGTGTATATTCTACATAATGTACTGCACGTTCCACTCACAGCTAACCAAATCGCCGCTACACTGCGCATGTCTGTTTCAATTAGTTTCAAAACGGACACGCGCAGTGTGCAGTCAAAATCTACCAAGAACATGTTTAAAACAACAAATAAATAAGCTAACTGTTAAATGAGATTTTATATACATGTATTTAAAATGCATGCTTAACATGCGTCAATAAATAACATAATTATAAACAAAATGCACAATATATTATTATCATCAAATGTTTTCAGTTATTTTCCGCTTTGGCAAAGATATGACAAATATATCAAAAGCTAGTTTGTCAATTGTACAAACATGTACTCGATCAATTACGTTATACTTCGGTTCCTTGAACGGACTTTGCCGGAATAATTGGAATAATATAAATGTTACATTACAAAGTCTGCAGAACAGCATTTTAAACGCTAAGATAAATCTAACTACCCCGGCGATGTATTGATATATTTGCCGGATTCCAAACCCGTTTGCGAGCATAGACTTGACTAGTTCTGAAGACAACATTTTACTGCTAACTTTTGTGGCAAACAAATGTTCAGTTGGGAGTATCCGGTTCCTGGGGGAGAAGCTGTAAAGGGTGTTAATAATGGTCGAACCTGCGACCTTTGGCGTGAGTATATATCTACATTATCAAGAACCATTGGCTCATTAATTACAATTAATCAAAAATTAAAATATTAAAAAGAACGAAATTTATTCATAACTTAAAAAGTTTCAGTGAAATAAAATTATGGTTGATGATATCTTACTAATGTCCTACAAAGTAGCACGTCAACGTGCTAGTGACCTTTTATATCACAACTAGCATATAGACTGGATATCAATCGTATAGCATATAGACTGGATATCAATCGTATAGCATATAGACTGGATATCAATCGTATAGCATATAGACTGGATATCAATCGTATAGCATATAGACTGGATATCAGTCGTATAGCATATAGACTGGATATCAGTCGTATAGCATATAGACTGGATATCAATCGTATAGCATATAGACTGGATATCAATCGTATAACATATAGACTGCATATCAATCGTATAACACATAAACTGCATATCAATCGTATAACACATAAACTGCATATCAATCGTATAACATATATACTGTATATCAGTCGTATAACATATTGACTGGATATCAATCGTAAAACATACATACTGTATATCAATCGTATAACATATAGACTGTATATCAATCGTATAACATATAGACTGCATATCAATCGTATAACATATAGACTGGATATCATTTGTAAACAAAATATTAATGTATATTATTGCAATGCACAGAAATTGCGCTTATCTCATATTGTATTCAACGGAGAGTTTCAGAAGAATACAAATGAAATCTAACCAATGCCTAAACTTATGTAAATACAATAGCACTTGTATATTTCGGTCGTTTACAAAAGTTCAATTAAGTTACATTTACTAGTCGATCATGTGTGATAGATAATGTAGCTGCTAGCAGGTAGTAAATCCGGATCTAAGTACAATGATCGACTTAATGGTCATACCGAGACATTGGTATGGAAGCCCGTTACCGTCAAATTTATAAACATGGATGTCATCCGCAGACGTGGCAGTAACTGCCTACCGTATATCTTCCTTTACGAATACTTTCTTAAATGTGAGTTGACATTGTATCAAATTAAATATATATTTGTAACACGTCATGTCTGATTGAGAGAAAAAGGTGTACGTGTTTGAATATCAGTCATATATACAAAAACCCGTACGCAATGACGTACAGATAAATATATAGGTTCCGTATACGGTACTGTTGATAACAGCGTATTTATTGTTTATTGGACATATTTCAGACGAATATCATAAGCTATAATCGTCGTCTTAAGATGAACAAAGATTTTGATTTACATGCTTTATGTGGGTACATACCTTGATTTACCTATTTTAGATCAAACATGTCTTTATGTATATGCTTAAGATGGATATATACCTCCACCACCCTCACTCTCATACCTAACCCAACGTGCTTTAAACGGCTACGTTTCTTGATATCCAAGTGCTACATATGGAATATTCCTCGATTTAGATGCATGAAATGAATATATCCGGCCTTGATTTAGATGATCATATACCTTGATTTACATCCTTTAGACAGATACATCTCTCGGTTTACATTCTTTAGACAGAATGGCCCGTGATTTACATTCTTTAGATAGACATATTCCATGATTTACATTCTTTAGACAGACAAATCTCTTGATTTACATTTTTAGACCAAAATATGCCTTTTTTCCATTCTTAAGATAGATATTTTCCTTTATTTACAGTCTTTAGACAGACATATCCCTTGATTAACATTTTTAGACTGATATATATATATATATGTATCCCTTGATTTATATTTTTAGACCATATCCCTTGGTTTACATTTTTAGACAGATATATGCACACATTTATTTCGTTAATGTGTTAATTGCAGTGTATTTGTCACTGTTTCATACAGAAGTGAATATACCCAGAATGCTTTTTTTAACCCCAGCATGCAATATATCTATACACATAATGCACGTGTCACGTGATATGTCCAGAATGTGTCTGTGTGATGTCTAATGGACTGATAAGTGAGATTATTTATAGATAATGCCACTCAGTATGACACTAAGGATATGCTATATGTAAAATAGTTTCCGCTTAGAACATAATGAAAAAAGATACCAAACTTTAATTGTACTTCTGTGAATCCTTACATATACATGAACATGACACATACTCGTGTACATGTGCAGACCATTCAGCGCAGAATGCGGTTGTTAGTATTAACTATTGTTAGTGTTAATATCTTAATCCGTAATGTCAGAGACATATAAACAGAGAAAGCGACTGCATGTGCTTGTCTAAATGTCGGGTGTCACATTTTGCGTCTACCAAATCTTCTCCTGAACCAACCAACATATTAATGTGATTTTGGTATCAGATTGTAACTTTGGGTGATAAACTTTTCTCTTTTTAAAGCTAAAGAAATGAAGAATATTTACGTTTACAGTAACCTTTTTTGTAATCCTTTCCTCATTTTAGCCGGGCCATTTTTTTAAGTCATAAATAAGAATAAACTTCTTAATATCGATATAAAAGTTTCGCCACTCGTGGATAACGTACTTTTTGTTAATGTGATGTTAAACTGTTGTTGTTTTTTTTTGTTAAAACGAATACACTACCCTTTTTGTAAAAAAAAGTTATTTAAAAAAAAATCCAACGTTTTTCGTTTTCAATCCGTTATCATTTAAATTCAGTAGAAAAATATTAAATACATGTACAGTCAAACCTGTCTTAAGCAGCCAGTTTAGGGAAGGAGCAAAAGTTGCCTCTTAAGACAGGTTGTTACTTAATACAGGTTAATTTACTCTGAAAGCATAGAAATGGGAAATAGAAAAATATGGTTGCTTAAGACAGGTGGCTGCTTAATACAGGTTAATTTACTCTGAAAGCATGGAAATGGGAAATAGAAAAATATGGTTGCTTAAGACAGGTGGCTGCTTAATAGAGGTGACCACTTACACAGATTTGACTGTACTTGATAACTGAAAATACTCAACATTTGTTGAGCAAAATTTATTCGCATGCCCGTCTCTTAACTAAATCGCTGGTGATGTTAACTTTAATCTAGTTACCGTTTGCTTCTTTGTGTCAATGTCTTTCATATAAGTGAAACACTTTAATTACCGAAAATTCATGAATGTCTTTTACCCCTACACCAAATATGTCATTACCGTATGTGTGTCATGTTTTATACATTGTACGTGAAGAACTCATTACCGTGTATGACATATGTAGTGTGTACTACAATATCCACCATAATATCGTTCATTCCCTTATCGATACTCACAAACTTGTCATTGTCGCGATATCGTAGTTATCAATACCGCGATATCGAAGTTACTATTACGATATTAACACACTTGTCATTATCGCTATATCGTAGTTATCCATACCGCGATACCGAAGTTACTATTATCGTGGAGGCTTAGTTATCGTTATTTCATAGAGAGGATGTGTTTTATTGCATAGCACTTGATGAATCAGTATCACAAATGGCAACTGCATATGTTGAATCTAAGCTCGCCATGGAGTCATCAGCATCAGTTTTGTCATCAGCATCAACTGAAAATAAAAAACAATAACACTATTAGTAAGGGTGTGAAATCATCGTTTATCTTAAAAGAAACGCCTAGTTGTATATATGTATCACTATCCGTCTATACTTGAAGTAACTAGCACACTTTGTGATTTGAGTCCCTCAGCTAAATAGTCCAGAAATAGCCCCCACCCTCGACCCCACGGGAAGGCACTGTAGATAGTGGACTATATATAAATGGCAAGCATTCTCACATAACGCTGTATACAGAGCTAGGCTGGCTCATACCCACGACCTCGGCAATGACAGGTATAAAAAGTGATTTCCACACCACGCCACGGGGGAACTTTGTTTTAACAACAAAAATAAATATGTAATTTATAAATGGAATAATCAACCATGTATATCAAGATTAACATCGTATGCATATATAATTATGTTTAGCTATAATAATATTAGTATTGGTTGGAGAAAGGAGATGTATTCGATTTTAGAATGCGAATGGAATTTGAAACAACCTATAACTGCTTTTTTTCAAAACTATTAAAGTGAATTCAACAAAATAGACCAGTTGTCGTACATTTTGTATGTGAATACATTCATTTTCTAGAAAAAAACACTACATATACTTTAAAAACCTTTGACTGTGTTCCAGACCAAAGCCGATCACAGTCTCTGTGATGATAGAAATACAGCCTTGTTTCTCGTTATCATTCGCCTCTTGCCTCTGATTCAGATGGGAAAGTTACTAGTTAATTATGGAGATGGGAAGTGCTCGAGTTAACCTTCCCTTCCAGGACACTAAGAAACAGCACTTTTAGTCCTGGATTGCATAAAAATGACGCTAAATACTCTCTCACATTCAGTCAACAAAGTTATAAGGAAATTATTGTATAAATATTATATACTAAAGTACGCGTGTGTGATAACACATATATATGCACTCTTTCTCGCCTTACGCTGTCAGTTACGTATAACTGTCTGGCTAGATGTATTTATCGACGTAAAGGATTTAATTATTTGGCACAATGGGAATTGTTTTAATATGTTTATAATGTAAGTTTATTATATATGTGTGTCAACAATGCAGATTATGAACTTAGGATTACCCTGAGGTCAGCTATTGTGTAATTCGATCGTCTACGTACACAATAGATCAAAGGTTTAGTCGAGTATATTTTAAATACAGAATGAGAAGAAAAAATCTTGCATTTTCTGTACACGCTATATTGGCAAAAAATACAAGTATGTTATCAGTATATTTGACACAAAAATTACAACAGACATTCTTATCTTGTTTACATTTAGAATAACTGCAATAACAAACAAGCCACTCAAAGGTAACATAAATGTAGAAAGGCGACACAAGCACATACTTTACTGAATAATGTTTCCAACTAGGATATGAGCATGTATGGTGTACAAACAAGGTTAAAAAACAGTAATGGCGCTTTGATAAACAACAGCGTACATCGATACAGAATCGATCAAAAAATATATGTAGTATTAAAATACAAATGGATTTTACCATAAACGTTTTCTATCATGCCGATAAAAACTGGTAAAGGAAGAATATGATAAATTATAATTATAAGCATATATGACAAAAGTGCGAAAAAAGATGTCCGGCTAACTATTTATCATAATGGTGCCCCTTTCCAATTAAAAACGGACATTGGTTCCCTCATTTTTTTTCAGCTAGGCTGTCGTAGGCGCGTTTTGGCGTATATTTCTGAGGCCCTCACGGGAGATTTGGAGATCTGGGGAACATGGCCAATTATTTCTAGGGATTTGGGGAACATTAGTCATTACTTTCAGGGATCCAAGGATCAAAGACCTAATTTAGCGATCTGGGGAAAATACTTTTTTTTGCATTTTTATTATTTCGATTTCTCAGAGAAAAAGTGTAGGTACGTGCCTACAGTGCTCTATAGGAAGCTCATCCCCTGAAATGAAAAGTAAAGATCACGCAAGTTTACATGTCAAGATGGGTTGACAATACCGTAATCACTGCCGCTGGGACAAACAAACTCGAACTCTCAGTTCAGTATGTCAAATTATGACGACTTCAGCCACTTTCCTTAAGTGTTTACACATATATATAGAAACAGCAATACGTGATTACAGAAATCGATTGTTTGTGGAAGCTCGCCTGAATAATTCATACATTCCTCATTAATATAAACTATCCGGGAATGGTTGGCTATTTCTTATTATAGGTACAATTCACCCGTGTTGCAATTCCACGCGGATCAATACGGCGATTATCCCGCAACGCTGTGGATGATGTATGTAGAATATGTTGCGACAAATACATTCGGATACCAGCAAGAATTAGACTGTAGAACGGACCCAGCTCTCCCGCTTGGGTCCGTTCCATAATAATGCAATTTGAGCACGTTGATTGGTCAGTTGCTTTAGGGAATTTGAATGACGTCACAGTCTGGTCTTTCTTTGGAGTTTAACAGACTGCCTGTTTCGGAGCATATCGGGAAGTGGGATGGACAAAGCATGAATAAATTGGGGTTTTACGGCGTATCAGCACATAATGAGTATGTGACGTTTATATGAAGATTAATTCCAGGCTCATTTTCCATAATATAAAAACTTAGACTTAAAAAAAACAAAAAAAACAAAATGCGCCTAAATTGATTCCTGTAGAATAACAGATTCTTGCCTATTCTATCCAACACCCAATATCCCTGTTCTTATGGTATGTATTAGTTACAATAGTTCGTATTATTGCCTTCAAACATTAAGCATCCTTGAATCACAAATGGGTTGATAACTTATTTATAATAAGGAATATTAAGGAAAGTATATGGCAAAATGGGCCGCGAGGGCACCCGTTTGGAAAATTGAGAACTACTCTGCAGTGACACCACCCGGGCTACATGCATGATCGCACTAGCACCCAGGCTACAAGCATGGTCGCACTAGCACCCGGGCTACATGCATGATCGTACTAGCACCCGGGCTATATGCATGATTGCACTAGCACCCGGGCTACATGCATGATAGCACTAGCACCCGGACTACATGCATGATAGCACTAGCACCCGGGCTACATGCATGATAGCACTAGCACCCGGGCTACATGCATGATCGCACTAGCGCCCGGGCTACATGCATGATAGCACTAACACCCGGGCTACGTGCATGATATCGCAATAGCACCCGGGCTACAAGCATGATCGCACTAGCACCCGGGCCTCAAGCATGATCGCACAAGCACCCGGGCTACATGCATGATATCGCACAAGCACCCGGGCTACAAGCATGGTCGCACTAGCACCCGGGCTACATGCACGATCGCACTAGCACCCAGGCTACATGCATGATCGCACTAGCACCCGGGCTACATGCATGATATCGCACTAGCACCCAGGCTACAAGCATGGTCGCACTAGCACCCGGGCAACATACATGATCGCACTAGCACCCGGGCCTCAAGCATGATCGCACTAGCACCCGGGCTACATGCATGATCGCACTAGCACCCGAGTTACAAGCATGATCGCACTAGCACCCGGGCTACAAGCATGATCGCACTAGCACCCGGGCTACATGCATGATCGCACTAGCACCCGGGCCTCAAGCATGATCGCACTAGCACCCAGGCTACATGCATGATCGCACTAGCACCTGGCCCTCAAGCATGATCGCACTATCACCCGGGCTACATGCATGATCGCACTAGCACCCGGGCCTCAAGCATGATTGCACTAGCACCCGGCCCTCAAGCATGATCGCACTAGCACCCGGGCTACATGCATGATCGCACTAGCACCCGGGCCTCAAGCATGATTGCACTAGCAACCGGGCTACATGCATGATCGCACTAGCACCCGAGTTACAAGCATGATCGCACTAGCACCCGGGCTACAAGCATGATCGCACTAGCACCCGGGCTACATGCATGATCGCACTAGCACCCGGGCCTCAAGCATGATCGCACTAGCACCCGGGCTACAAGCATGATCGCACTAGCACCCGGCCCTCAAGCATGATCGCACTAGCACCCGGGCTACATGCATGATCGCACTAGCACCCGGGCCTCAAGCATGATCGCACTAGCACCCGGTCTACATGCATGATCGCACTAGCACCCGAGTTACAAGCATGATCGCACTAGCACCCGGGCTACATGCATGATATCGCACTAGCACCCGAGTTACAAGCATGATCGCACTAGCACCCGAGCTACATGCATGATCGCACTAGCACCCGGGCTACATGCATGATCGCACTAGCAACCGAGTTACAAGCCTGATCGCACTAGCACCCGGGCTACAAGCATGATCGCACTAGCACCCGGGCTACAAGCATGGTCGAACTAGCATCCGGGCTACATGCACGATCGCACTAGCACCCGGGCTACATGCATGATCGCACTAGCACCCGGGCTACATGCATGATATCGCACTAGCACCCGGGCTACATGCATGATCGCACAAGCACCCGGGCTACAATCATGGTCGCACTAGCACCCGGGCTACATGCACGATCGCACTAGCACCCGGGCTACATGCATGATCGCACTAGCACCCGGGCTACATGCATGATATTGCACTAGCACCCGGGCTACAAGCATGGTCGCACTAGCACCCGGGCTACATGCATGATCGCGCTAGCACCCGGGCCTCAAGCATGATCGCACTAGCACCCGGGCTACATGCATGATCGCACTAGCACCCGAGTTACAAGCAAGATCGCACTAGCACCCGGGCTACAAGCATGATCGCAATAGCACCCGGGCTACATGCATGATCGCAATAGCACCCGGGCCTCAAGCATGATCGCACTAGCACCCGGGCTACATGCATGATCGCACTAGCACCCGGGCCTCAAACATGATCGCACTAGCACCCGGGCTACATGCATGATCGCACTAGCACCCGGGCCTCAAGCATGATCGCACTAGCACCCGGGCTACATGCATGATCGCACTAGCACCCGAGTTACAAGCAAGATCGCACTAGCACCCGGGCTACAAGCATGATCGCAATAGCACCCGGGCTACATGCATGATCGCAATAGCACCCGGGCCTCAAGCATGATCGCACTAGCACCCGGGCTACATGCATGATCGCACTAGGACCCGGGCCTCAAACATGATCGCACTAGCACCCGGGCTACATGCATGATCGCACTAGCAACCGGGCCTCAAGCATGATCGCACTAGCACCCGGGCTACATGCATGATCGCACTAGCACCCGGGCCTCAAGCATGATCGCACTAGCACCCGGGCTACATGCATGATATCGCACTAGCACCCGAGTTACAAGCATGATCGCACTAGCACCCGGGCTACATGCATGATATCGCACTAGCACCCGAGTTACAAGCATAATCGCACTAGCACCCGGGCTACATGCATGATCGCACTAGCACCCGAGTTACAAGCATGATCGCACTAGCACCCGGGCTACAAGCATGATCGCACTAGCACCCGGGCTACATGCATGATCGCACTAGCACCCGGGCTACAAGCATGATCGCACTAGCACCCGGGCTACAAGCATGGTCGCACTAGCACCCGGGCTACAAGCATGGTCGCACTAGCACCCGAGTTACAAGCATGATCGCACTAGCACCCGGGCTACATGCATGATCGCACTAGCACCCGAGTTACAAGCATGATCGCACTAGCACCCGGGCTACATGCATGATATCGCACTAGCACCCGAGTTACAAGCATGGTCGTACTAGCACCCGGGCTTCAAGCATGATTGCACTAGCACCAATGAAGCATGATTATATATAATAATTGTCACATATGCAAATATCATTAATTCATCAATTAAATAAAACTAGTATCGTACTAAACTAACTAAACCCGATATATATAATGTGTAGGCCCAGATAGTAGTTACTTTTTAAGTAGGCTATTGCATGGCGGACGTGTTTGCTGAATTTGATAGCTTCCTTTTGTTTCGGATTTATTTAAAATTGAAAATATGCCACGATGGACGGAACAACGGTGTCCCGTCAAATTAAGAATACGTTTACCATTTAAATATAATATAATACAATTACGATACGATACGATACGATACGATACGAATAAATAAATAAATAAATAAATAAATAAATAAATAAATAAATAAATAAATAAATAAATAAATAAATAAATAAATAAATGAATATTTATAATAAATAAATAAATAGATATGGTAAACGACATAAGCACATAAATGCACGATTTTGTAAGTTTGGTTTACTTAAATAACGAAATAAGCTGTAGAAAGTGTACTAAATTTAATATTCTCGGTCGGCAATTCTGTTTGACTTTAAGTGCTATCTGATACTTCTATGTATATGATATGGTTCGGGTTTCAAATTATTATAAAATTTTCAACCATGCCTTAAAGGCAGTACTCCTTTACCTATATCTGGGGATTTTGTTTAGAGTTGAAGAGTTGGCACATGACATTTCTTCATATATATCTTGATCTTATGTCATTATGATATACTGAAAAGGGAATCCTGACTTGGCTCACACACCAAAATCTACTAGAAGAACATTCTCGTTTAAAATTGCAAATGTATTTAAGGACGTATCATTTCATCTATCCGCCATATTGGCCTTCGATTCAGGTGGAAACCCACCATTGATTTTTGTTCTTTATTCTATAGTAAATAATAAAAGTTTGAAGGCTTGTCATTCATAGAGAATCCCAAATGAAAGAAGTGAAACCTACATTTTACTGTTTGTCAACTTCTGCGCTATCAAAATAAGATGAGAAAAGTTGGGGTCATGTGTCATATAAGAGATTTTTTTCTGCTCAGTGTGTACACTGGTGACAAAGTGAAAGTAAACTTCCGAAATCATGAATTCATACCCCAATTTCCAAGCATCAATTTTTTTTCTAAATTCACAATTCAAACATGACAATGCTGTCAAAGTGGTCAAAATACATCAATAATGCCATTCAAATAAAAAAATGAGCATTAAAATAAGAAAAATACATTTTTAAAGAAGAAGAATTGAGGATTATTTATAACCGCCATTATGCCACTACCCCACGGAAGCACTTCCTTTTTGCAATGGTGGTACTATGCCTTCGTCTTAAAAAGAGTCGAAATGGCGAGGTGAAGGTCGACAGGTAGTGCGCCCGTGATATTTAAAAATATCGTGGACGTGTACGGAATCTTAGATATTTATTTAAAAGTTAATTGTTTACGAAATTCATTTATAAATATTAAAGTCCAACCGCTTTTTGAAATATAAACTAAAGATGTACAGATGCTACTTTTTTTATCTTATTTATTTTACTTCGATTGTGAAACAAGTTGTTACAACGTCAAATCACGCTGGAAGTCTTCCTGGGTAGAGCCAATACTAAGTATATTTATCGGGAAAATGTGTCTTGCTCAAGAACATCACACATGGTTGTGTTGGAAGATTGAAACATTAATGTATGTTTAAGTTATACATGAAGAAATCTTCAATCTTCAATCTCTCGATATTTAAAAGTATAGAACTCGGATTCCGTTTCGATATCAACACATCGTTTGAGCGGCTTTAAAATTCCAAACCTTTCGTATTCAGTTTAAACTTGAGATTATTTTTTATATGTTTTTGCACCCTAATCTGCCGTTAATATTCAACGGTCGACGTTGATAACGCCGCATTAACATATTCAATACAATATGCTACCCACGAGATGAGATTAGATGAAAAATTAATTAATATTTTGGTGAAAGAATTATTACAAATCAATATATTTAATCATTATAATATACGTTTTATATAGTTAAGTAGTATGCCTTAAGATGAACTCATTATAATTTATATACCAAGCGTGAACAACATTACATGCTGCTTACAGTGAGATAATGAATGACAAATACACGGCCCAGTTATGCACAGAAGGTTACACTACTGCTAAATGTTTGTATTTCTGACAGTACGTTTTCATCACGCTGTGTACATGCTATATATTGGCAGCCTGATCTTTGGTATTAATGACTTGTCTTTCGATATTCAACATGAAACTAACAATAAAATTTAACCTTCTCAGTCTCCAATATTGAAGAGTTACTTAAATGTCGAAAGACAAAAAAACGAACAACAAACTAACTTCTAACTGTCCAGTCTTATTGGTCGATATGTATGTATACATGCATTTACATGTCTCTGAGTTAAACCACCGTCAAATAGAAGAATCTGACAACCATTCTCACATTTGTGTTTGCAAACAACTGGACCCAAACCCAGTACCGCAGTTGTGAGAGAAAAGTGCTCTACGGAGAAACTCAAAACAGTCTGACTGAAAGAAATGGCGCCAGTGTAAAGTATGAAACTCATAAATCGTTTTTAGGTGAGTATTTTCCTGGTGAAAAACCAGATATCTGTGTTTCGTTGTTTAGATCGACCACTTTATAACGAATAACACGGTAAATGTTAATCGTTATTCCATCTATTTAAGTCGGAAACCAATAAGCGTGTGTCTTTTATATGGAGAACAATGTAAAAATGAAAATATCTGGTTCGTTCCGGGGGTTTTCTTTCGGAAATAGCAAATATTCTTGTTCACTATTCCGATAGTTACCGGCCTGTATATACTGAATAGCAAAAATAGAGTTAGCAACATTATGCTAAAGTCGCTAATAAACCGTTAATAAACAATTTTGTCGGGAAGTTAAAGCGTGTTATCTATATTTAGAAATAGTTTTTTTTTGTGTAAAATTAGAAAATCGTGATTGTTTCACAATGGACAGAAATATGATATATCCAGATTTATATTTGGTTTTACAGAGCAAAATAATAGGGATTTGTAGCATGCAAAATCAGATAATTGTACCAACGAGGACATGTGTGAATCAATATAATTTTAGCTTGATATTTTGACGTAAAATTACGAAATTAGTTAGCCGCCTTCAATTAACACGTCAAATGTTCATTTCAACAGTTATTACATACATGTAATTTATAATTACGCATCGATTATTTTAAGATAATCAATTGAATAAATATCCCTTTTTTACTTTTATTTGCCTTGGCCATTTTTTATTAGTGTGAAATTTTGTAGCCGAATTGGTTGGGGTGGGGTTTGATGGACCTGGGCTGGGTTGTGTTGGACCTGGGCTGAGTTTTGTTGGACTGGGTTGTGTTGGGGTGGTTTGTGTGTTGGGCTGGGTTGTGTTGGGGTGGGTTGTGTTGGGGTCGGTTTATTTTGGGCTGGGTTGTGTTGGGGGTGGTTCGTTTTGGGTTGGGTTGTGTTGGGTGGTTTGATTTGGAGGTGGTTTGTCTTGGGGTGGATTGTGTGTTGGGCTGGGTTGTGTTGGGGTGGGTTGTGTTGAGGGTGGTTTGTTTTGGGCTGGGTTGTGTTGGGGGTGATTTATTTTGGGTTGGGTTGTGTAGGGGGTGGTTTGTTTTGGGGATGGGTTGTGTTGGGATGGGTTGTGTTGGGGTGGGTTGTGGTGGGCTGAGTTGTGTTAAGATGGGTTGTATTGGGGGTGGTTTGTTTTGGGCTGGGTTGTATTGGGGTGGTTTGTTTTGGGCTGGGTTGTGCTGGGATTGGTTTGTTTTGAGGGTGGGTTGTGTTGGGATGGGTTGGGTGGGTTGTGTTGGAGTTGGTTGTGTTGGGGTGGGTTAATGTGCATGTCGACATGTTTTGTCTTCATTGTTTGTCTGTATCAAAGCTGTTTATCATTCACTCTTTTATGATCAACACACATTATATAGAGAGTATTAAATATTATTTCTCAAGGGCGGATCTATGAATCCGAGACCTACCTTAACAATTGGCCGAAATAGCCCCGTATGATGAATCCGCCAATGTTTCTTATATTAAAGTTGTAAGTTTTGCTATACCTAAAGTCTGTATTTAGTGCGGAGCGAGCTGTACTTCAAACCACGAATTTATGCGCAGATGCAATACAACTGATCTGACTCAATTAACATTTTAATTAGTTTCCGGATTTCTGTAAAATAAAAAAAAAGTTGAATATTTCCTTAGATCAATGTTAGAACATGACAAAAAAAAATCTGTGATAAAGGAATACATTTTAGATATAACTGAAAATAATAACACTGTAAAACTTATTCCCATTGAGTCTTTATAGTTGCTTATTGGATGAATCATTAACTTTTTGTTGTTTTTTTGTGTTGAAAATATGAATAGGAAATACACGAATGCAACATTATAAATGATTACATTCTAAACCGTCTACAAAGAACTAATTTTTTGCATTTTAAAGAACGCATTTCGTGGAATAATATAATGGAGAAATGAAAAGAAAAGACATGTGTAAAAAATAAAAGACCCCCGTCCTGCGTAGAAATCTGAAGAGCAAACAGATATTAAATAACAATTCTTTATTATGATTTAAATTCTGACATATTACACTTAATATCCGAATTACAATTATTTACATTTAGTGGGGCATGATTTATGTATTGATTATTCACTAAAGTGACTTCAAAATTACTTTCTATTCAAAAAGCTGTGTGCATTTGCCTTCATTTCCACCAAGCAAACACTACATTAAAACTTGAATATACAGACTAAATGTAATTCGTACGACATATCAGTTTTAAAGGCATTCTGTATGTTTTTATATCTGATGGGCAACTACGAGATGTTGCTTTGCTTAACAATTTAATGAGCAAGGCTATAAAACTGTGTCATTAAATAAATATAGCAGCGTGTAATACAGCGTTGTTTTAAACTTATTTATTTTACATCGATTGTGAAACAAGTTCTTGCATCTTAAATAAATCACGCTCGAAGTCTTCCTGGGTAGAACAAGTGATTTACTCAATGACACAGCACAAAGCCGGGACGGAGGATCGAACCTAAGATCCTTCAAACCAGGGTCCGATGCTCTACTGATGGACCATGCGCTCCACTTATACTGCGGTTCGATACCACCCACCACTGAAGGATTTATAAGGAAAATTGGGCTAGGAGCCCCAATCGATATTTCACTAGTATTATGAACCTACAGCTGTTTCAGTGAAAATGATGAAAACTATACTAGTGCCTTCTCAGACATCCCTCCTCGTCCGCCTTAAAAGTTATGAGACCAGACCTAGGACTCTCCTCTAAGCGAGGAAGCTTCTAGTACCAGTTTTATAGTCTTTGGTATGACTCGGTCGGGGAGCGAACCCACGATCTTCCGCATGCGAGACAGACGCTCTACCACTAGACCACCGCTGCGGTCCCCTTGTTGGATTTTAAAGGGAGAGCATGAAAGTCACACCAGTTTTACGTTGATTTTGACAATTACAAGAAAGGCATAATTCATTTACATTTTTTTTTCATTGTTTTTTTTATCTTCATTCAGTCCAATAGTTAACTATTCCTCTTGCCTCATAAAAAGCATAAGAAGAATAAAAAAATCTTACTTTAACGTGATAAATTGGGTTACAAGCAAAACGTAATGCTTTTAAATCACGGAAGAAGATTTACAACAAAGTATATATAGCTTATTTCTGTTTGAAGTGGAGATAAGAAAAGAGGAAGTACACATAGATTATCTGAAATTCATTGTTACAACCATAGGTAAGTATGTCGTTATACCTTTTACGATTAGATGAAAACGAACGGAAACATGCTTTACAGACAGACAGACAGACAGACAGACAGACAGACAGACAGACAGACAGACAGACAGACAGACAGACAGACAGACAGACAGACAGACAGACAGACAGACAGACAGACAGACAGACAGACAGACAGACAGACAGACAGACAGACAGACAGACAGACAGACAGACAGACAGACAGACAGACAGACAGACAGACTTTTTCTCACTCTGCATTATTCAAAAACAAACACCGAGTCATTCTGCCGTCAATAAATCGCACTATCACGATACGGGTGGGACTGGGGAATTTCCTTCGCCAAAATATCTGATCTCGCTAACAAGGGGTCACATATTTTTTAAATATATATACGGTCTACTGCCTAAACCTTAACTAACATGTCATCTTTGCCAAACCGCCCATTGTTTTAATTCTCGGCTCATTAATCCCCATTATAATTATCCTTCCATGTGTCTTGGCGTTATTTCGTAATGACTGGACACGGGAGTACGTATTGTTTTACAATTTTGAAATACCGTTGTATGTATGTATATGACATTGGCATACCTGATAAACTACATGTTTATCAGATTGCAGCTCGAGTTGACAATTATTATCGAATTGCGTCCGGGTGCACTACCACGAAATCAACAATCGTGAAACATCGGGTATTTCCGTACCACGACAACTTTGTTTACAGACGGCTGAAGCTTGACGAATAATTGATGAGATTTGATCATTTTGAATCATTTGTTTAAAGTAAGCGACCTTAATACCTGTTCAAACACTTGTATGTTATAAATGTATACAATATTAGATAAGAATCATGTACCGCATAGATGTTAAAAGGTATTTTTGTGATGGTGTTGGGATGGCTTATCAGTTGTTGTTTTGTTTTTTCTTATTCCATTGGCGGATCCAGATGGGAGTTTTAAGGTTATCATAAACCCTGTTATTCCCTATAAATGCCACCATTTTCAACCAAAATGTTGATGTGTACTGTTCTTTATGGGACTATCTCTTATCATGATTCATAAGAATCCCCACCTGAATAAAAAAAATAGTCCATAATCGCCTAAATCATTGTTGATACATTTATCATATATTTATATTGTTTATCAATATTTGGAGAGTTTTATCAATTGTTTCATACTAAAAATACTGATCGCCAGCATTCCATTACATGTAATCAGCAGTTGTATTCAATCATAAAGATTCCACATTGCCAAGTTTTACAGCAAAATTGTTGATCAAGAGTTTATATATATGAGCAACGTTCAAGATGGAATTTATGCATTGTGAACAATCATGGACATGTCATAGGGAATACATCTCCTACTTAATATAATAGGGATTGACATCTCCTACTTAATACAATAGGGAATGACATCTACTTAATACAATAGGGAATGGGATCTCCTACTTATATAATAGGGAATGGGATCTCCTACTAAATATAATAGGGAATAGCATTTCCTACTTAATATAATTGAGAATGGGATATCTTACTTAATATAATAGGGAATGACATATCCTACTTGATATAATAGGGAATAGCATTTCCTACTTAATATAATTGAGAATGACATATCCTACTTAATATAATAAGGAAGGGCATCTCCTACTTAATATAATAGGGAATAGCAGCTTCTACTTAATATAATAGGGAAAAGCGTCTCCTACTTAATATAATAGGGAAAAGCATCTTCTACTTAATATAATAGGGAATGACATATCCTACTTAATATAATAGGGAATAGCATCTTCTACTTAATATAATAGGGTAAAGCATCTCCTACTTAATATAATAGGGAATAGCATTTCCTACTTAATATAATTAAGAATGGGATATCCTACTTAATATAATAAGGAAGGGCATCTCCTACTTAATATAATAGGGAATAGCATCTTCTACTTAATATAATAGGGAAAAGCATCTCCTACTTAATATAATAGGGAAAAGCATCTTCTACTTAATATAATAGGGAATGACATATCCTACTTAATATAATGGGGAAAAGCATATTCTACTTAATATAATAGGGAAAAGCATATCCTACTTAATATAATAGGGAATAGCATTTACTACTTAATATAATTGAGAATGGGATATCCTACTTAATAAATAAGGAAGGGCATCTCCTACTTCATATAATAGGGAATGACATCTTCTACTTAATATAATAGGGAAAAGCATCTCCTACTTAATATGATAGGGAATAGCATTTCCTACTTAATATAATTGAGAATGGGATATCCTACTTAATATAATAGGGAATAGCATCTCGTACTTAATATAATAGGGAATAACATCTTCTACTTAATATAATTGAGAATGGGATATCCTACTTAATATAAAAGGGAATAGCATCTCCTACTTAATATAATAGAAAATGACATATCCTACTTAATATAATAAGGAAGGGCATCTCCTACTTAATATAATAGGGAATAGCATCTTCTACTTAATATAATAGGGAAAAGCATCTCCTACTTAATATAATAGGGAATGACATATCCTACTTAATATAATAGGGAAGGGCATCTCCTACTTAATAAAATAGGGAATAGCATTTCCTACTTAATGTAATAGGGAATGACATATCCTACTTAATATAACAGGGAATAGCATCTCCTACTTAATATAATAGGAAAAAGCATCTCCTACTTAATATAATAGGGAATATCATCTCCTACTTAATATAATAGGGAATGACATTTCTTACTTAATATAATAGGGAATAGCATCTTCTACTTAATATAATAGGGAAAAGCATCTCCTACTTAATATAATAGGGAATGACATATCCTACTTAATATAATAAGGAATAGCATCTCCTTCTTAATATAATAGGGAATAGCATCTCCTTCTTAATATAATAGGGAATGACAAGTCCTACTTAATATAATAGGAAATGGCATCTCCTATTTTATATAATAGGGAATAGCATCTCCTACTTAATATAATATGGAATAGCATCTCCTACTTAATATAATAGGGAATGACATATCCTACTTAATATAATAGGGAATAGCATCTCCTTCTTAATATAATAGGGAATAGCATCTCCTACTTAATATAATAGGGAATGACATATCCTACTTAATATAATAGGGAATAGCATTTCCTACTTAATATTAAAGGGAATAGCATCTCCTACTTAATATAATAGGGAATGACATATCCTACTTAATATAATAGGGAATGACATATCCAACTTAATATAATAGGGAAGGGCACCTCCTACTTTATATAATAGGGAATAACATTTCCTACTTAATATAATTGAGAATGGGATATTCTACTTAATATAATAGGGAATAGCATCTCCTACTTAATACAATAGGGAATATCATCTCCTACTTAATATAATAGGGAATGACATATCCTACTTAATATAATAGGGAATAGCATTTCCTACTTAATATAATAGGGAATGACATATCCTACTTAATATAATAGGGAATACCATTTCCTACTTAATATAATAGGAAATAGCATCTCCTACTTAATATAATAGGGAATATCATCTCCTACTTTATATAATAGGGAATAGCATTTGCTACTTAATATAATAGGGAATGGTATCTCCTACTTAATATAATAGGGAATGACATAATCTACTTAATATAATAGGGAATGACATCTCCTACTTAATATAATGGGGAATGGCATCTCCTACTTAACATAACAAAAAATGACATATCCTACTTAATATAATAGGGAATGGCATCTCCTACTTAATATAATAGGGAATAGCATCTTTTACTTAATATAATAGGGAAAAGCATCTCCTACTTAATATAATAGGGAATGACATATCCTACTTAATATAATAGGGAAGGGCATCTCCTACTTAATATAATAGGGAAAAGCATTTCCTACTTAATATAATTGAGAATGGGATATCCTACTTAATATAATAGGGAATAACATCTTCTTCTTAATATAATAGGGAATAGCATCTCCTACTTAAAATAATAGGGAATGACATATCCTACTTAATATAATAGGGAATAGCATCTCCTACTTAATATAATAGGGAATGACATATCCTACTTTATATAATAGGGAATGACATATCTTACTTAATATAATAGGGAAGGGCACCTCCTACTTAATATAATAGGGAATAGCATTTCCTACTTAATATAAGTGGGAATGGCATTTCCTACTTAATATAATAGGGAATGGCATTTCCTACTTAATATAATAGGGAATGGCATCTCCTACTTAATATAATAGGAAATGGCATTTCCTACTTAATATAATAGGGAATGGCATCTCCTACTTAATATAATAGGGAATAGCATTTCCTACTTAATATATTAGGGAATGACATATCCTACTTAATATAATAGGGAATAGCATTTCCTACTTAATATAATAGGGAATGACATATCCTACTTAATATAATAGGGAATAGCATTTCCTACTTAATATAATAGGGAATGGTATCTCCTACTTAATATAAAAGAGAATAGCATTTCCTACTTAATATAATAGGGAATGACATATCCTACCAAATATAATAGGGAATGGCATATCCTACTTAATATAATAGGGAATGACATACCTTACTTAATATAATAGGGCATAGCATTTCCTACTTAATATAATGGGGAATGGCATTTCCTACTTAATATAATGGGGAATGGCATTTCCTACTTAATATAATGGGGAATGGCATTTCCTACTTAATATAATAGGGAATGGCATCTCCTACTTAATATAATAGGAAATGACATCTCCTACTTAATATAATAGGCAATGACATCTCATACTTAATATAATAGGGAATGGCATCTCCTACTTAATATAATAGGGAATGGCATTTCCTACTTAATATAATAGGGAATGACATATCCTACTTAATATAATAGGGAATGGCATCTCCTACTATATATAATAGGGAATGACATATCCTACTTAATATAATAGGGAATAGCATTTCCTACTTAATATAATAGGGAATAGCATTTCCTACTGAATATAATAGGGAATGGTATCTCCTACTTAATATAAAATAGAATAGCATTTCCTACTTAATATAATAGGGAATGGCATATCCTACTTGATATAATAGGTAATAGCATTTCCTACTTATTATAATAGGGAATGGCATCTCCTACTTAATGTAATAGGTCATAGCATCTCCTACTTAATATAATAGGGAATAGCATCTCCTACTTATTATAATAGGGAATGGCATCTCCTATTTAATATAATAGGGAATAGCATCTCCTACTTAATATAATAGGAAATGGCATTTCCTACTTATTATAATAGGGAATGGCATCTCCTACTTAATATAATAGGGAATGGCATCTTCTACTTAATATAATAGGGAATGGCATCTCCTACTTAATATAATAGGGAATTACATATCCTACTTAATATAATAGGGAAGGGCATCTCCTACTTAATATAATAGGGGAAAGCATTTCCTACTTAATATAATTGAGAATGGGATATCCTACTTAATATAATAGGGAATAACATCTTCTTCTTATTATAATAGGGAATAGCATCTTCTACTTAAAATAATAGGGAATGACATATCCTACTTAATATAATAGGGAATAGCATCTCCTACTTAATATAATAGGGAATGACATATCCTACTTTATATAATAGGGAATTACATATCTTACTTAATATAATAGGGAAGGGCACCTCCTACTTAATATAATAGGGAATAACATTTCCTACTTAATATAATTGAGAATGGGATAATCTACTAAATATAATAGGGAATAGCATCTCTTACTTAATACAATAGGAAATAGCATCTTCTACTTAATATAATAGGGAATGGCATCTCCTACTTAATATAATAGGGAATAGCATTTCCTACTTAATATATTAGGGAATGACATATCCTACTTAATATAATAGGGATTAGCATTTCCTACTTAATATAATAGGGAATGACATACCCTACTTAATATAATAGGGAATAGCATTTCCTACTTAATATAATGGGGAATGGCATTTCCTACTTAATATAATAGGGAATGGCATTTCCTACTTAATATAATAGGGAATGGCATCTCCTTCTTAATATAATAGGAAATGGCATTTCCTACTTAATATAATAGGGAATGACATATCCTACTTAATATAATAGGGAATGGCATCTCCTACTTAATATAGTAGGGAATGGCATTTCCTACTTAATATAATAGGGAATGACATATCCTACTTAATATAATAGGGAATGGCATCTCCTACTATATATAATAGGGAATGACATATCCTACTTAATATAATAGGGAATAGCATTTCCTACTTAATATAATAGGGAATAGCATTTCCTACTTAATATAATAGGGAATGGCATCTCCTACTTAATATAAAATAGAAAAGCATTTCCTACTGAATATAATAGGGAATGGCATCTCCTTCTTGATATAATAGGTAATAGCATTTCCTACTTATTATAATAGGGAATGGCATCTCCTACTTTATATAATAGGGAATTACATATCCTACTTAATATAATAGGGAATGGCATCTCCTACTTATTATAATAAGGAATGACATCTCCTACCTAATATAATAGGGAATGACATATCTTACTTAATATAATAGGGACTGACATCTCCTTCTTAATATAATAGGGAATGTCATCTCCTACTTAATATAATAGGGAATGGCATCTCCTATTTAATATAATAGGGAATAGCATTTCCTACTTATTATAATAGGAAATTACTACCGCGTGTGTATGTGCAGGCAGTGACTTCATACTGGCGAAGATAATTAAAACGCTTCATGTAAAAGCACTACTCGAATTCAAAGATTACACTAAAACAATTTTTTTTCTCTAAAATTTGAATCAAAAACAAGGAAAATTAATACCAACGAAAATTAATGATTTCACAGTAAATCAAATATTTTGTTTCAAGTTTTCTTCCTACTTAAGCTGTGCCGGATAGCTCGGTCAGTAGCGTGTCTGACTATCAACCCACGGGTCATGAGTTCGAATCCCCGCCCGCCCATAGTCTCCGTGATGTTTAATATACGACAATGCGTCTCATTGTCATTCGTCTCCCATCGCTGATTTAAGTCAAGTCACCAGTTACATGCGGTGATGGGTTTGCTTGAGTACTGGTTAGCCTTCCAGGATCCAAAGAAAGAGTGGTTTAGATAAATGATCGTCTGTTAGCACTCGAATGCATAAAAATGACGCTAACTATTCAAACAGACAAATTTGCTCACTTACTAATACTCATGGCGTGTCGGGCATAAGTCTCTGATACGCCTTTCCGTCGTTCACCATGTTGGCCAGAGGGTTGCACGTCAGTTTCTCTCTTCGTTTTCTCCTTGCCTCGTTATTTTTTACTCTACCTTGTGTTTGTGGTGACACCTCATTAATGACGTCATCCGAATTGTGCTCGTAGCCGTTATTAACTATCCCTGAATACGAATCGGTGTAACCTCCTCTATCACGCAAATGATCATTGTCAAAACTGTCACGTGTTTTATATTGTTGATCACCTTCTCGTGGTGTCAGCACTTCCTCTGGAACGCAACTTATTTCACGTTTACTTTCTGAATTCAGCGTTCTTGTTTGAACGTCTAAATTTGAATTAACACTACGATTGTCGTCTGCACCATTTGATTTTATAATACATAGATTGTCATTTAAATGGGACCTCATGCTAAACGAGGCTACAGAGATATTGTCGCAAGAATTTATATCCGATTTTGCGACATCTCTGCAATTATCGCAATTCAAACACAAACCATGCGAGTGAACACATTCGAAGTTTCCGTCCATTAAGGAGAAATTACTTGAGCAAGCGGAACCCGGCCTGGCTACATTTGAATATAATGTCTTCGTGACGTGGTTATTAACAATAGGGGCCAGTCGCGGCGGGGGCCTTAACGGGAGCATAGGGGACGAAGGAACGCTATTACGGCCTTCACTTTTATCCTTTCTTTTCTTTTTCTTTCGTCTCTGCGCTGATAAGGTCTTGTTAGGAGTTTCTTGAAAATCAGTTTGTGAAACTTGGGCCCGTTCCTTAGTAAACATTTCATAATTTGATTTGTCAATTGTGTCATTTAATGAGTGGTCAGGTTTTTGAAGAGAGCCGCTTGTTTCAACATCCAAGTCTGTATTTTGATTATTGTCTTTTGGATCTTGAATTGCATCATCCATAACAGTATTAGTTTCTTTAGGGACATTCTCTTTATTGCGTATTGCCGTTATGTTAAATGAGTTTTGTCCAGAGTTCTTGTAACTTAGAGTACTTAAATCCACGCCAGAATCTGCACCGGAAGTTGTTCCCACAGAGGCATTGTATGTTTTCCTCGCCAGTTATCGCCTTATCTCGAACTTCCGGTTGTGAAAGAGATCGCTTCCTGTCTGTTAATTCATTCGAATTCAATTGCTTCACTGAAATTGGATGAGACAATGAGAAAGGATCATTTTCATTTCCTGAATCATAATCACTTGTGTCATCCTCCAGATTATTTAAGTTGTCACGTGAACCAATTACGTCACATTTCTTTCCTCTCAGCGTACATTTCGACCAGCGCTTTCAGTTTTTCTCGTTATCGGATACGTCACTTTGATCGTGCGTCTGTATGTGTACACCATGTGACGTAGCAAACAACACAGGCACCTGAAAAACTTTTTGTTCTCTGTTTTGACTCAGTGCCTCTTTACTTTTATTGCCTCTTCATCTTTTATTTTTCGTTCAAGTTTTTGTTGATCAGATTCGTTTTTCTTAAACGATTCGTCAATCACCGCGTTATTCTTCCGGCACAGAACGATGTCTTTTAAACTCTTCCATAGCTCCTTGTGCCACGAAAATACAGCAATTGGAAGCGCCAAAGTGTAACTGAAGCGTAACCATAGCAATATTAAATCCACATACCAAATATACTGCAGATCCTTGTCTGCAATACTTTCAAGTTCAGAGCTATTTTTAAACTGCCTAAAATATGACGTCACTACATACGGACCTTCAAGTACCAGCCAAGTCCCACATAACGTTCCTGTCAAGTTTGTATAGCGTATTTCCGTTTTAATACGCGGTTCCTGCTGCCCGTCGTCCCTATAATTGTGCTGCGATATGAGAGTTCGAACCAGCAACCTCTCTTTATATCCGGTGCGAATAATTTTTATGAAAAATACAATCATTGTTATTAATGGCACTGCAAAACAAAACAAAGCTGTGAAAATACTGTACACAACAGACGAACCTTCCGATATTAAACAAGTATTCAAATATGAGTTCTCGGAAGTTGGTATAGCGTCTGCAAGGATCGGTATGCCAAACGACAACGCCTGGAACCACGTGAATGCGATCATAATAGAAAGTCTTGCAGTAGATAACATGTGATCGTATTGTTCTTTATATGCCACAGAAATCATACGATCTGTGGTCAGGATGGTCAACCCAAGGAATGTTTCGATACAAATCACGTTAAAACAGAAGACGCTGAACCTACAGGCTACCTCGCCAAACGTCCACTCACCCAGGACACTTGTGGACAGCAACACGATCATGTTCAGCAGACATTCACATATGTTCACTACAGCTAAATTTATTATAAAGACATAAAACGCCACGGAACGAAATCGTCGAGAATGGCAAACCGTGATTGTGAGAAAAAGATTTCCACAAAACCCCAGAAATAAAAACGCCGACAAAAAAGCTATTCTTGGCGCCGTTGATGTCATCCAGTCGTCGGTGCCATCTCCCGTTTCTTCAACCGTCGAATTTTGCATTTGAAGTCCTGAACCAGGAATCGCTGTCGTTGTGCTGGAAGACGCCATTTTGTTTAATACGGTTAAATTGGTGGTAAACCATTAGGTCCCAGGCGATTAACTTCACTATCTTACATACGTCCTTTTGACAGAGTTACGTGTTTGTGTCACTTTGATGTTTTTCTTCCACCGTCATAACATGGCTTAAAACATAGAATCAGAAATACATGTAAACACAACTCCAGAACATTTTGTTAATAATTTGCCGATGATTTTCATAATAACTGTATTGATTTACACCGTGTTTTGGTTCGTGAAATTCTTTGGGAATTGCTTTTCGATCAATCAATAACCATACCCATTATTGTATAGGTAAAACGGGCGGTCTCGCGTAGCTAGCATTATTGATTTAGTTCTTAAACTATGCGACGGTTTAGATATGTAGGCTCTGTGTATTAATGGCGAACGATTGTCCGTATCTGACGTTGAGAGAATGCGGCTAAACCCTTATGTCTATAATCGTATATGATTTATATGCACAATATACAACGTAATACTAGTGTGTGCTTAATATTTGGCAGTAATATACTTAATAATGAATGGCGACGTTTAAGCGTCGTTTATTTTTAATCGTTCGGTACACACTGAAGTATAATGCTGCATACACGTGGTATATACCAACACCGGAACCAGCTGTCCTTGATCTGTTTGTGCGCCAAGCAGGTAGAGGAGGTACTATTATTATAAAATGAAAAGAGAAATATGCAATCGGTTCTGGACTCGAATCCTGGTTATATTTCGACTTAGGCCTAGTGAGCCAGAGGGACGGTTATTCCTTCACGTTACAAACATTTAGTGTCATCACCAGTATCATTTCAAATTCCCGTTCAGAATGACCCAATCGAGCATCGAACCAGCAACCCCCACATGACAAGAGGACACTCTGCTACTAGGCTAGCGTTGCGGGCTGATAATGAAGACACTGGGTCGACGGTTCTATAATTATAACACTTCTGCAATCAATGCCTCCGCCAGATACATAACAGACGTGCTCTTAACCAAAACAAACTTTTCAGAAACATGCATTTCTTGAATTGGAAGCAGGAAGGCAATAGTGTATTTATGCAGCGTGTTTGTTCATCGGTTTGGCAACAGAAATATATCGTCAAAACTGACGGTCTGATTATTGACTGAATAATAAACATACAAAACACCCTAATTATGAATTTTAATGTACATTAATTCTTATCAAAACTGCAAGTATTTGAAATTATCAGATTATAACACGTTTGTTATTTATTTATCGGAATAACATTTTCAATAGCGAATAAACATGTTTAGCGACATCAGGCCCGTATTCATGAAACTTTTTAGTTTAATTTTTACTTAAGTCAAAGTTAAGTGAGGTTTTTTTTACATATCAAAAGTTTCATCTCATTTTCTTTTAAGATATTGAACTGGATCGGTGAAACCCTCATCTAATCGTGTAATGTACATGTCAACATAAGCTTAAAACATGCTATGAAACTCTAAAAGCTGCTTTATGGAAGCCATCCCAGTACACCAGTTGACCATTGTCAGTAGATAAATAGGGGGGGGGGGGGGGGGGGGGGGGGGGAAATAACAGCAAGAAACTAAATTCATAAAAAAATGTTGGATTCAATATCAAATCGTTTTATTTTCTGTTGATCAATAGTGTGGCGAGACTGTGTATACCTACATTGCGGGGTATCTGTTGGAACTCGTCCCGGGAATATGGGTCAAAATACAGAGCATAACATGAAAATCGATGACCGTGCTCCAATCGGCTCGTTGCACAATGGGAAACGTTTCAAAAAATATAATGCTATACAAATAGACACTCAGCAAGTATTTGAATGTGTTCTACATATATGCAGAAAGGTTACTTATTATGCAATAAATATTCAAAATGTATAAGGGCCTAAAGTTGAAAATAACAAAAAAAATGGAGAGGTGGGGGGGGGGGGGGGGGGGGGGACATAGTGAATGAATGAATGAATGAATGAATGAATGAATGAATGAATGAATAAATGAATGAAAGGGTGGATGGATGGATGGATGGACGGACGGACGAACGAACGAACGAACGAACGAACGAACGAACGAACGAACGAACGAACGAACGAACGAACGAACGAACGAACGAACGAATGGGTTTAAGATTTTCTTTTTCTTTTTTTTTTCTTTTTTCAGTTACCATTTGGCAACACATTTATTCTCCCCGTGAATGAGTGTGTTGCGGGTCGGGGAGGACCATCCCACCGCACACTTCACAATAACATAATAATGAAAAACACTACACGACACTCAAACAACACTCTCTCACAAATTAAAAAAAGCAATTTGGTATTGCCAGTTGAAATTTTCTTTATACTTACTAAAAAAGGGAAGAAGTGGGATCTTGCATGCAGTCAAAAAGGCCAGCTTGAAGAAGTTAAATCCATAACATACTTTTATAAATATGGATATCTGATATTTTAGCAACCTCCTGCTTCCATTGTCTTTTAAGTGGTTCGAAGATACATAGATGTTTGGCTATTGACCATTGGTCATCAAATCTTTTTAAATCATTGTTGTTTGAGCTATTGTTTTATTTATATCATACACATATATTATACTTCTCTGTAATCTATATATTGATAGTTGTTTTTCTGATACTCTGCTTCTGTATATGTATCGCTTTATTTCAAGCATTAATATATTTTTATTGTAAGAACGAAATTCTTTTAAACCAAATATCAAGTTTGTTTCATTTAGGTCTACATGTAGATGTTTTGTTTCAAGTAGTCTGCTGGCACTAAGAATAACTGTTTGTGTTTTATTACATTCCCAAAACAAATGCACAAGTATTTCAACTTCTTTTTCACAAAATTAACAAAGTGGGCTCTCTTTCAATTTTATTTTTACTAAGATTTTATTAGTTGCTAGAGTTCTGTGGAGTATTCTTGTTTGGAGTCATTGCAGGTATGTGTCTTTTGTCGTTTGAAAAGGCAAACTCTATATGATTTTCCATTCATTTTCAGCTGTTATATATTTCATTCCATTTTTTTTTTCAGGCTTGTTGGTTTATCTGTGTTAGAGTTTATGATTTTATACAAGTTATTAGTTCCTTTTCTTTTTTTTTTGGATGATACTTATGTATGTTGGTGTAAAAATGTGTACTACTTTTGAATGAATTTCTTTTTCTTGTGACGATCAGGTAAATTGCGTTGTCTAAACACCGGCCGATACTGTCGCCTATGATTGAGAATAAACTCAAGTTTCTTGAGGGATGCGAATTGATGATGCATATCGCATCGATTGATATAAACCATCAACTCCAACTAACACGTGCGCACACGCACGCATGTTCGCACCCATAATACACGTCCACACACGTATTTAGAATAAAGACATCATTTTACACCCCCACTCCCAAATGTACTGGTTGAAAGTGTCAACGAATTATACAAATATGTAAGTGCATGCCTAAGTGTACGTCCCTTATCGGAATACTGAATCTGCCAATAATCCTTCCGTACGTGTCCCACCCCCCCCCCCCCCCCCCCCCCCCCCCCCCCAATATTATAGTTTCGGTGTTGTTGTACAAGATATCTAGACTGGGCCTCGGTCTTATATAAATAAGAGACCGGTATGTGTGCTAATTTTTACCTTGACCCTTAACTATGCTCTTTCGCAATGACGATGATTTATATGTACCCATGAATATCAAGAGTCACTGACTGACGTTTCAGACTAGATATGCAATTTCATATTTTTTACATTAAAGTGTGACCTTGGCCTTTGTGTAACCTTGATCTTGACATGTGATGTAAAGGTTTGGTTATTTCTACAGGTAAATGCAGGTGACACATCACCATAATATGTTGATCACTTGTGTCAAGCTATTTTAAAATCCATCCATGTAAGACAAAGTTAGAGACCAGACATGAAATATCAAACAAATTGAAAGTGTGACCGTGACCTTTGGGGGTAAGGTTTTATACGCAATATGTCGTCGTGTCATGATGATCAATTGATAAATTGAGCCAAGTGTTTTTGAAATCCGTCTATATATGACAAAGTTACAGACCGGACATGAAATCTTAAACAGGCTAAAAGTGTTGTCAAACGAACTCAAAGTGAGAAACGGGTATGGGTCTTACGCGCGACATGTTGTCGTCACGTTCATGCTGATGAATCAAACCAAGTGTTTTTATAATTAATCCATATGTGACAAAGTCTGGGTGTTACGCGCGACACATCGTCATGTTATGTTGATCATTTGTAGCAAGTATTAATAAAATCCATCTTTGCATGGCAAAGTTACAGGCCGAACACGAAATCTCACACAGACTTAATGTGTTGTCAATCAAACCCAAAGTGTGACCTTGACCTTTGGAGTACGTGTGTGCGTCTTACGCGTGACACGCCGCTATGTCATGCTGATGAATAGAGCCAGGTTTTTTGAAATTTATCGATAGGTGACAACGTTACAGACAGGACACGAAATCTCAAACAGACTGAAAGTGTCGTTTAAGTTAAATTGTGACCTTGACCTTTAAAGTGGTAGTCTGGGTCTTACGCGCGACATGTCGTCATGTTATGTTGATCATTTGTAGACATTATTAACAAAATTCATCTATGCATGACAAAGTTACAGGCCGAACACGAAATACCGGACGGAAGGACGGACGGACGGACGGACGGACGGACGGCGGCTTCCTGGGAGAAAATAAAACACACACACACACACACACAAGAAAAACGATAAATATTATCTTGTGCTGATCATATAATTTAAGTCACTAGTTAATGTTAACTGTCATTACTTATGCTGTACATTAGGAAATCCACCAGAGATATTCTTGTACAAGGTGGCAAAAGGGCACATTCCAGCGATCAACATTGAGCACTATCTAAAACCCTATCTAAAACCACTTGGTTCGAAGACAATGGCCAGGGCTAGAAAATACGAGGGACTATATTCGCCAGAATATCATCGAAAATTCAGTGAAACAATAATAAAAAACTGCATCCAGACAATTTTTGCTAAAACAGACAATTTTAAACATTTATTCTTTGTGAGAACAGCCAATGACTGTCCCGGAACATTCTCAGTGACGGTGTGGTATTTGCAGATACGATTAAGTTTTAAGACGCGTATCAATTTATACTAACTGCGTACCTCAACCCGTCGAGTAAAGGTCAGCAGTGGTTGCTTCGATGTAAGATCCAGATTGGAAAGGATCAAACCAAAATTAATTTTTTAAAAGAAAAAAAGTAAACAGCTTTATTGTCTTGTGTGAGCAATGACACATTGCATGTTCCACAATGTGGTGTAGGGCGAAACCGTTATTATCCAAGCTTGACTATTTCTTGGAGAAGAGCCAGGTTGTCAATCTTCACGTAGTTGTTGACGATAAGGTCTAATAGAATTGGTAGGAAAACGTTTAATTTGTCAAGTTTCACTGTTAACTGAACATAGATGGATAATTAAGGATAGACATGTTGAAATGAAACAATAACTTTTATGTCGCAATTCATGTTAGAATTATATGTTGATGCATAGCTACCGGAAATGAGATGTTTCGCCCTTATTCGCATCGGTTTTATTCTTCATTATTTAGCCCTTCTAAAAAAGTCATTTCACCCTCCATATTTATTGGTTATATTGATATAGCTTGTTCCGATCAACTCTGCCAGTAGCACATATGACTCAATCCAGGGATCTTGAGTTCAAATTCCCTTCCGGCAAAAGCATAGAATGCAGAAACGAGAGTAGTGAAACATGAGAGAGGTAACTGACAGAGGTTTGTTTACAATGTCTTTATATTAATATAATTAACATTCGTTTTACACTTTGGGCTATTTCTAAACTTTCTTTATATATTCAGGTAAAATAATAACATGCATAAAAATATGATAATTATATACATGATGTGGTTCCTGGTGTTCACAACATCTTTGATTTAAACATATTTTATTGCCAAATGTGTACAAGTATATTGCAATTGGGTCGGGCCACAAGTGGTACCCATATAAGTTATTGCCCTTCCCTAAAACTTACAGGGCGAATGCTCTACCGACCGAGCTAGCTGGACTGCCGGCATACATTTCTCTCTTCTAACAGATTACATACACACTGTGACATATCCCCCCCCCCCCCCCCCAAAAAAAAAAATTAGTCCCCGCATTTCCACAGAGACCAGAGAATCATATGAATGCTTCTCGGAATATATATTAGCCACAGCCCACGTTGGGCGTCAATGTAATAGGACTAGAAAAATATGCAGCCAGTCCGGCACTCGAACCCAGGGTCTTTCGTTAACAGGAGGATGCTCTATAAACTGGTCCCCGGTCTCATATAATATAAGAATGCGAAGGCAACGCCGAGAGCATTTTGGGTCCGAGAACCAGGCTAGATGCTCTAACGACTGAGCTAGTCGGACATACATTTCACTCCTAACAGGTTGCGTACATACTGTGACATAACAAATATCGTGTCAACATAAAACAACAATTATTCATAAAAGTGTAATATACATCCAAATCAAGGAATTTTAGCAGAAATCTTTGTCCAAATGAATCCAGAGTCGACTCAAATCATGAAGAATATGATATATTTTCTGGAAATTCAATCATTTTAAAGCTGTCGGAGGCACAGCGCACTCGGTTATTTTGATTCTGTTCTAAACAGAGACTTGTATTACGTCTCTGGTTCTAAAACAAAAGCTATTTCATGAATTATAAGTACAAAACAGAAGAAAAATAGTATTAAAACTCAGTGGGAGGTAAAATTAAGCTATAACTTAGTATAACTCACGTAGGCCAATATATCAGTATCAATTCATGAAAATAGATCTATAGTTGATATAATCTTATTCCAGCATGTATTTCACACTCTATGCTGTTTCAATATTTTACATACACTCTACCTTTTAAATCCATCATTTTGGGTCCGATAACCAGACTACAAGATATCAAGCTTCTAAATAATCTAGGTCAATGGAGCGCGCGGATGTCAAATATCTGCATGTGTGAACAGTTTTGAACGAAACTTGTGTCAAATAAGATTCCCTGGTTGTAAACCACTTGTATTATGTTGCAATAAGCATTTTCTATGAACATACATGTTAGACAAAAGTATGAATTACCTACCAGGCACTGCAAGTTTGATAGAAGAAATCGATAGTAAGTGGGTGGGGTAACATTTCACATTAAAATGATCAACTTACGGTTGCAAAAACTTATATAGAAAGAATCTCTCATCTAAATGTTGACAAAATAGCATGCGAAGATTGAGTGATTTGATAAATTAATAATTCATATTTCTCGGGCACCTGGTTTCCTTTACATAAAATGTAAGGCGTTTGTAACATTAAATGTTATGTGATGTTTTAAACACTCAAATTGATCTTCAATTTAAGATATTGCAGTTTGAAGTAACCATACTCAGGTACCAAACTCGATTTTTTTTGTTGCAGTCAAGGACTTTATATATAGAAGAATAGGAAACTTGCATTTCTTGATAAATGTTGATAAAATAGCACATGAAGGATTAAATATTTGGCAAATTAATCATTCATTATTCAAAGGCATCTGCTTTCTTGTATTCTTGTATATAAAATGTAAGTTGTATGTAATTTAAGATGTTTAAATTGTTTCTATCATGCAATATAATCTTGAATTAAAGATATTGAGGTTTGAAGTAAATTTCTCCTAATTTGTTGTTATTTTAGCTGCAGTTTATAAATTTTGTAATCAGAAGTACTTAAACATTTTTAAACACAAATTGCTGGGAATGGTATTGTTTTTGATGAGAATTTCATTCTGCAATGTAAGAATTTTGATTTGTGTTCCTGAGATGAATGGATGTTAAGAACTTAAGATATTTGAAAACAAGATAAATCTTGTAATCATAATTATTACAATTTTAACAGGTATAGATGGAATAGTTGCTTTTCCTTCTCCATATAAGTCCTTGACGGTTATAATTATACCATATGACACCATAATTATGTGATGATATCATTGAATTAACATTTTAAATGATATGTTTTTAAAACATTTCTTATAGGGAAAAAATCTTAATATTCAGAACAACATTTATGTAATTGTCATTTAAAGAATAACACTTGTGTAAATGCTATACATTTTGTGAATTGAAATTGTAATATTTTAATGGAGAATAAAAATTAAAAAATTGCAAAAATATTTCACATTAATATGCATAACTGGATGCTGGAATCACAATGTGTGCGTAATTAACATTTGAATTCACAATTCAATGTTTAGCAGTGATGTTATAAACAGAATTACTAGTCTGCACTTGCTATTCTTTCTTTAAAATTAAAAGTGAAAATAAATAAGATACAAGGTAACTTCCTTAGCCCATTTCTATTTCTCGTCTATATAAATGACTTGCCTGACTGCATCTCTCAGGAATTTACTGTTTGTTTATTTATTTTACTTGATTATGAAACAAGTTCTTGCAACTTAGGCAAATTACACTCGAAGTCTCCTTGGTAGAAACACATATATGTACCATTATCATGGTTATATATATTTTTGCTTAAAAAGAATGTCTGACTTTACAAAAGGCACCAAAACAAAAATTAATGATGTTGACACAAAACTCTTTTATTTTCAATAATGCAATCCCTTACTGTAATATTTATGATTATATTTCAGAAAAGTTGTTGGTAGTGTTAAGAGATGGTCGAACACTTATAGGTATACTGAGAAGTATTGACCAGTTTGGTAAGTATTACTGCTGTCTTCCACTGGCTCCTGTTAAGTCCCCAGTATGTGTTTTTCTGCAAACATTTAAATTCTAAAATCATCTTTAAGACTTGTTTATTTTAATTTGATTGTCAAACAAGTTTTCACTTTGCAACTGCTTGATTAGTGACTGAGCTGCTACAGTAAAAATGAAAACTGAAGCCCATGGTTATAAATCTTTTTTATATTTGTACTGGATCACAGTTTCCTGGATTCCTATGATCGATTGATTGAATATTTAGCATTATTTTTATGCCATCCAGGGCTAACAGACGATTAGTTAACCTAACCACTGTTTCCTAGAAGGTTAACCAGTACTCAAGCACACCCCATCCCGGCAAGTAACTGATAACTTTCCCACTTGAATCAGCAGTGAGAGACGAATTATAATGAGACACAATGTCATATATCCATCATCATGGAGACTGGCCAGACTGGGATTTGAACTATGAAAACACAAATTAAAGTGCAAACACTTCACTCAACTTTGTATTGACAGGTCTTGAAATTTCTGATAAAAGCTACTCATCCTCCCTTTCCAACATTTTTAATTGGATTCTTAAAATCAAAGAAATATTTAGGTCAGTTTCTTAAATCTTACTCATCCTGACCAAATGTTCACTTGTCTTGACGAACGGACAGGTAGAATTGTCCAGCCCTGATTGAAAGTATTGATGTAGATTTGAGGTAAAACATTGATACAGGTGTTATGTGTTGAAGTTGGCATTAAACACCATTAAAAAAGGGGCAAAACAAAAAAGCAAAAAAAGTGAGATTTATTTTTGTGTTGTAGCCAATCTGGTGTTACACCGGACCATAGAGAGGATACATGTGGGTAAGAAGTACGGTGACATACCCCGTGGAATATTCATAGTTAGAGGAGAGAACGTGGTGCTGTTAGGAGAAGTGGTAAGTTCAGACAGGATTGGAAAAATTACAAAGAAAATCATTGACCTCAGCATGGATTCAAACAATTACCATTGTTACCACAAAAAATAGCTCTATGACAAGACGGACGTTACTCACATAATTTTTTTAACTTTTCACCTAACTGAAGGGAATACATCGGGGGGAAAAACGCTATAAATGTCTAATTATTAAAATGGATATAAAGCAATTCATTGTCATTGATAAATGAAATCTGAATGGTTTGGTTTGTCAAAACCACCAAAGTGTGACAGATCATTATCTAAATTGGAGTGGTTAACCTGAAAAGAAATCCCCATTCTAAAAATAGACAGCACTTAAATACTGTTTGGTGACACTTTTTAAGATGCAGTAGATTTTACTACATGTTAAACCTGTATATCGGATCTTTTGAAATCAGAATGAAATCACGCAACTCATTTAATACGTTACAAAATATGTTGTAATTATTATAACTTAGGTGCATAGTTCAAGTTAGGAAATCTTTTTTTCAAAATATTATTTTGGCATGTTTAAATATGTATCATATTGAGCTCTACTGGCCAAAGGCCAGAAGTGCTTATGCGATGGCGCGTTGTCTGTCGTCCGTCGTCTGTCGTCTGTTAGCAGCACTTTCTCTGAAACCACTAGGCCAATTAAACTGAAACTTCACATGGGTGTTTCTATTGCATAGGAGACTATACAGAAGATTTTTTTTTTTCGATCTGAAATTCATGATGGCCGCCATTACTAAAAATAGTCCAAAACTTAAAAAATCTTCTTCTCATGAACGGCCCAACAGATTTTCAAAATATATATATATTTTTTTTTTTTTTAAATGGAAATGATTTTGCCTATATCTTCACAGAAGCATTGTTTGGTGAAGGAGGTTCAGATTTGTAAAAATGACTGGGTTCCTATGTCTTAAGGGGCCAGGAGGGGCTTCAAAAGGGTAAAAATTGGGAATTACTAAATTCATTTTCTTAAGAACCGGTGTGTCAGATTTGTTCATATTTTGCATAAATTATCACTTTGTGTAGGGGTTTGATTGCAGATAAGAATTTAGGGGCTAAAATTTATAGGGGCCCTGTAAGGGGACTTAGAATTTTACATCTATATAGGGATACTATGGGAAAACAGAAAATTCTCTTTTTCTTTCATCTGTTCTTAAACCACTAGGCCAATTAAACTGAAACTTCACATGGGTGTTTCTATTGCAAAGGACACTATACAGAAGATTTTTTTTTTTTCGATCTGAAATTCAAGATGGTTGCCATTACTAAAAATAGTCAAAAACTTAAAAACTCTTCTTCTCATGAATGGCCCAACAGATTTTCAAAATGTTTATGTAGTAATGATGACCAACTATAGTTCTGTTAGATTTGTTCAAATGGTGTCCCTAGAGTTAAAAATGACCCCGCCCTGATGTTTCTATTGCATAGTAGAATTTCAAAAAAGTGCTATGGCCACTATGAGTCAGTAGAGTGTCCTCAGGCCCTCTTGGGCCTCTTGTTGCAACATGGGGTCAGTGAGTAATATAGGCATGCTATACAATGTATTGGAAAAAAATGTTTTTTACCCAATATGAAAATTTTGAAAACTCCTGATATATTCCCTTTAAAGACATCATATTTCACATAATCATTGTCCAATATGACAAAAGGAGTCCCATTATATGTTATTTTCATCAGATTCTGTCAATATGACAGATAGAATTAGAAAATATATTAATATGAATTTATATTGTTTAAGATTTTTTACTTATATTCTCAAAGCTTGTTCTACTTCATTAATTTTAAACAAAAAAAGATGATATTTTTTTTAAATATGAAGTTTAAGGTAGTTATAATTGCAGCCCCGGGCCCGATTAGCTTAGTCAGTAACGCGTCTGACTATCAATCCATGAATTTGAATCTCTGCCTGGCAAGTCTCCGCGATGATTAATATACGACATTGTATCTCGTTATCATTTGTCTCTCACTGCTGATTCAAGTGGGAAAGTTACCAGTTACTCAAAGAGATGGGGTGTGCTTCGAGTACTGGGAATCTCAGGAAACAGTTGTTTGGTTAACCAATCGTCTGTCAGCCCTCATATGCATAAAAATGATGCTAAATATTCAATCAAGTCAGTCAATAATTGCAGAGTGATATTTCTTTGTGGTTGTACCTCAATTGTGTAAATATTGATTTGAGTATGAGTAATATTTGATTTCAATACACTGTGTGTCCCTTTAAGAGTATGTATGTAAAATGTTCTTAACAACATAGTGGTTATTGATGGACTGGATACCTAGGTAAATGTTGTAACTTAATGCTGTTGTTGAATGGGTTTAACTGCCATTTTTAACACATTTCAGGTTACATATGGCATATCCAGTTTTATTGGTGGAGGAAGACCTCAGACTGAGTAAAACCACCATCCTTCCGCAAGTAACTGGAAACTTTCTTACATAAAGTTTTTGAAGCAAGCGGGACTCGAACCTACGACTATAGTGGTGAGAGGTAAAGGATCTTGAGACGGCGCCTTAGACCACTCAGCCACAGTGGAACTCTACTATAACTTAATGCAAACAACTGCTTAAAAAGTTGATTTTCATCAAACTGATATGGAAAATATGATGGTTATATTTTACAGATAATAGAAAATGTGTTACCTTTGTAATTAATTACAGCGCTCCAGATAAGTGCTATTTGACGATATTTAAGCATTGAAATTTCAGAGTAAAGCATTGAAAATTTAAATTAAGGGGTAAAATAAGCATTGGATAGTCTCTGACAATTTCAGTGTTGATTAGTTTGTTTATGATGCCAATTTGATTAGAATGTTCATTTTTACCCATAACATTTTGAAAATAAGTAATGCATACTAATTCAAGGTGTAAAATACTCATTTGTTACCAACTGAGCCAACCTTTCCTGAAGTTGTAAATCAGTATGAACTACATGTATTGCAGGACCTTGAAAATGAAAACAACCAGGCCTTGGAGGAAGTCCCTATAGATGAGATTCTTGAGATGCAGCGCGATGAACAAATACAGAAGCAGCAGGAGGAAGACAGAAAGAAGAAGTCACTGATAGAGAGAGGAATGCAGCCGATGACAGAATATACCGAAGACATGTACTAAAATAGTGACCACGCGGCATAGTCACCTAACTACGCTTAGTGACCAATTGAGTTAACTAGGCTAAAAGGCATAATGACCTAAATTGGCTAGGAGTTGAAAAGGGATAATGTTTTATGGTATGATTCACCTTGACAGCTAGTTGTTGAGGGTTTAAAACTAATAATCGGTTTGTACCCAGATTTACTGTAACATTGAGTTCATTCCTTAGATAATTGCAGTGTATCAGAATCAGTGTAAAAGAATAGATCAATAGATTTATACTGTAAAAGTCACGTTGTATAAAAATGTAAATAATGAAGTATGTTTTGTATAGACAGTAGTCTTCAAGGTGTAACCCCACCATGGATTTTTGGTCTTTATTCTATAGTAAATAATAAAAGTTTGAAGGCTTGTCATTCATAGAGAGTCCCAAATGAAAGAAGTGAAACCTACATTTTACTGTTTGTCAACCTCTGCACTATCAAAATATGATGAGAAAAGTAGGGGTCATGTGTCATATAAGAGATTTTTTTTCTGCTCAGTGTGTACACTGGTGACAATGTGAAAGTAGACTTCCGAAATCATGAATTCATACCCCAATTTCCAAGCATAATTTTTTTTTTCTAAATTCACAATTCAAACATGACAATGCTATCAGAGTGTTCAAAATACATCAATAATGCCATTCAAATAAAAAAATGAGCATTAATATAAGGAAAATGCATTTTTAAAGAAGAAGAATTGAGGATTATTTATAACCGCCATTATGCGACTACCCTACGGAAGCACTTCCTTTTTGCAATGGTGGCACTATGCCTCAAACACATGATTGACTTATGATTTCTACATCTGTTATGACATTGCTGTGAACCAGGTATATGAATGTCTACTGAATCTGTGAAATAAAGTTTGGACTAAGAGTTGTTAAATATTATGAATATCCTACAATGGGAATTGATTCTTAATTCCATGATGTTAGTTATGTGGTGCATATATCATTTTCATCTCCATTATTATTGTTTAGGTTTACACTTTTTTCTTCACGACTGGTAGTCTAATAATATTTGCAGTAATTGACAAATTTATGTCTGTTTTATACCATGGATATTGAATACGTTTTTAATATTTTACTTCATACCAAACTTGGAATATAAGACTTCTACAGGGTGATACAAACTGAAGTCTTCTGTGTTTAACCTAATTGTGACGTTACACCATGTCAAGCTTTCAAACAGAATGTTTCCAAGTTCGCACACACAATCTTCCTGAGTTTGCACATAGTGCAGGGTTGTAAAAGTCAATAAAAATTGTGCTATTATGTATTTGTGAATATAGGACATGAGTTGAATGGTGAAAATAAAAGATATGACCATAATATGTGAACTTTGATGCTTTTCATCCATTAACAAGAATTGTGACCATTTCCAATCTAGAAATGAAGCTGAGCATCTTCACACATACTGACCTATTCTATTGTCATATTTGCATCATGCAGATATGTCATTTTTAGAAAAAAAATTAACTGAAAAATGATCAAATTTCAATGTTGCATCTCTTTCAAACTTTCCATAGTTGTTGCCCTTGACGATTGGTCAAGTCAAGGAATAAGCGATCTTCTTCTAACGTTCCTTGGCCAAGTTTATGATTTTAATCAAACATATTATGTGAGGTTCTATTAATCATATTCCCAAGAAAAATTGTAAACTCACTATTTGTTCCCCAACTGGTTGTTTTAGTTCTTGGTCTGTCCACTTGTTAGTAACTTTTGGAGCGAACTTCTTCCACAGATTCCAGGCAATTGGCTCTAAAATTGTATACATGATCAATGTAGACATGTACGATGCAATTTTTGTGACAGTGCCTTACTTCCCTGCAGATTTATTGCCATTGCACTTTATGTAAAGTTGCTGTATTTACCATATTGAAATTTTGTGGAGGAGTGTTGACTTGAAACTTTGCATACATGATCAACATGAAATGACCCACATTTTTTTTACGCTGACATAATTGATGAGATATTTAATTAAGTTTTGTGCTCATTTGCACAAGATACGAGATGTTATAAATATCATATATCAGATTACGCCAGTCATTTTGGCACGTACAGATAACATCATTTATTAACATAATTCAGATGGACTGTCATGAGAGAATATATGACATTTTACATAACTATGACTACCAGTCTACCATACTGTAAAATCATTTAATTTTTTCAAGGGTTTAATCTTCATTTATTTGAAAGGATGCACAATTTGTGAAATTTGTTTTTGCCCAATTACGAAGAAAGCTCGGAGCTTATATGAACTGTTCTCAAGTCCGCTTACTGGGTATAACCAGTTCTGAGTGTTGTTTTCCGGGTAGAATCAGTACTGAGTGTTGTTTCCTGGGTAGAACCAGTAACAGAACTGTGTGTTGTTTCCTGGGTAGAACCAGTACTGAGTGTTGATTCCTGGGTAGAACCTGTACTGAGTGTTGTTTCCTGGGTAGAACCAGTACTGAGTGTTGTTTCCTGGGTATAACTAGTACTGAGTGTTGTTTCCTGGGTAGAACAAGAACCAGTACTGAGTGTTGTTTCCTGGGTAGAACCAGTACTGAGTGTTGTTTCCTGGGTAGAACCTGTACTGAGTGTTGTTTCCCGGGTAGAATTATTACTGAGTGTTGTTTCCTGGGTAGAACCAGTACTGAGTGTTGTTTCTTTTAGAGGCATCATGTGGAGCTGGGGATTGAACATATTGATATTGGATGATCCCAATCCGTTACTACATTGTTTACTGCATAAAATACAATTGCATGTAATCGTTAATGTCTTTATAACACTTGTAACATCAAATTGTGGTTTTGTTGTAATAAATAAAACTTGGATAAATATTTTCTCCTTTTTTAGCTTGCCGGGACCAATGTCCAAGGAGAGCTATTGCCATGACCTCGGCGGCGATACGACGTCGTCTGCACACACCCAGGTTAAATATTTGCGTTTAAGTTAAAGATATCTATGCAACCACACATTGGATATGAATGAAACTTCGCATGTGTGTTCACCATCATCAATGGAACACACATAGACAAGAACCATAATTCTGGATTGCATTTTGGCATAGTTGTGGCCCTTTTTGGACTTAGACACCCAGGTTAAACTTTTACGTTTAGTTGCGTTTAAGTTTAAAATATCTATGCAATCACTCATTGGATATGAATGAAACTTTGCACATGTGTTTACCATCATCGACGGAACAAACAGAGACAAGAACCATAACTCGGGGCTGCATGTTGGCAATGTTATAGCCCTTTTAGACTTAATTTTTTGTTTGTAGACAACCAGGTTTAGCTGCGTTTAAGTTTTGGTGTTTGCCTCCAATCTCAATCTTTGCATGGGTGGTGAGTTATATCCCATCGGCGAGCTTTGTTGTCTTCTGACAACTCTTGTTACACCACTTCTGTTAAATGCAAAAGAAGGGTAATATTACAATTGTGATTAAAATTAATGTTTACCATTTTAATTTATTTTTTGATTGTGAAACAAGTAATTACAACTTAAACAAGCCACCCTTGAAGTCTTCCTGGGTAGAACCAGTAACAGCATATGCAGATAAAGTGTCTTGTTTAAAGACACCACACAGCCATGGTGGAGGATCAAATCCATGACCCTTCGATCATGTGTCCAATGCTCTACCACTGGATCACACACTCCACATTATTTTATATTGATTGTTTCGGGGCACACCATAAATTACACACTTGAAGGCCTCAAGGGAGATTAGCTTCAAACAAATTGAGTTACCCTCATTCATTAGGAGCCACATGTTCAGTTATTACTGTATAAATATGCAATCATTAAAATCAGACATGCAACAGTGTTTAATATTTGATATGAAATAAGCCTAGAAGGGGATTTGTTCATTTTGACTCTTAACCCATATTTTGGTTACGATGCTCAAGATAAGCTTTTCTTCAAACGAGTATTTTACCCCTTAAATTAGTATGCAATGCTTATTTTCAAAATGTTAAGGGTAGAAATGAACATTGTTATCAAATTGCCATTTTAAAAAAAATTAATCAACACTGAAATGGAGAATAACCAATGCTTAGTATACCCCTTAATTTAAATTTCAATGCTTAATTCAGAAATTCGAATGCTTAAATATCCCCAAAATAGTGTGTATCTGGGGCACTTCAATATAGATACACACATCAACTGTTTACAATATATTGACAGACGATGGGAAGTCGTGTCTATGTCATAGGTCAACATAAATGTTATTGGGTCATGACCTGTAACAAAAAATCTTACACGCTATCAAGAGTGGTAACTACTGCTGAAACGATTAAAAAAGACCATATGCCGTCGTTATCACCGCCAATAATGGACAAGAAGACCTTCGAGTTTTGGAAGCACTTTGTCAAGGAGGGCAACGTAGTGAAAATGTAGCCTGTGTAGCTCGGATCTAGAAAGGACATCAAACATGCATAACTATTTGAAATACAAACATTGATTGAGCGTAAAGCTGGGCAGGTGCTTGTAGTGATCATAATAATTAGCATTATTGTTTTGAATAAATTGCTTTTTTTTTCATTAAAAAAATGTAAGAATAAAAAATAGTTTATGGGTAAATAAAAGTGTGGAATAACAATCCTACATATTTATGTTCATTTGCAACTATTTTTTAAATTTTTTTTAGTTTAAAACACATACTAAATCCAGTATACGAATTGTATTTATAATGACGGTTAAAATATTACTGTTATATCTGTAGCCAAGATACCTTGGTGCGAAATGAGTTTGGGTCAAACTCCAATTGAAACTTAATAAATGGTCGAAGGGAAGCAACTCTTGTTGACAGTCAATTTATGGTCAAAGGTAAACAACTCTTGTTGACAGTCAATTTATGATCGAAGGGAAACAACTCTTGTTGACATAGTCAATTTATGGTCAAAGGATAGAGAGCAAGTTCTTATAATCAATAACCTTTGTTAATGTTTCAATTTTCACCCTTTTTGGTACCCTCCTGACCCATAAATACAGTGCAATCAAGTCTTGTAACATATTTTGAATCTCCCTCACATAACTTCTGGGAATAATTAAGCAAAATCAATTCCATATAAAAAATATCTCTTTTACAACCATATACGTCCCCCTAATTAAGCCCTAAGGGCGGGATCATTTTTATACCTAGGGACTCTTTTTGTACAAACCAGATAGATCTGTATTTGGTCATCACTCTAGGAGAATTTTTAGTTTTTCACTATATGTGCGTATCAGCCACCCAACTATACGAGAAAAAAAAACATTATCGTTGCACACCCATTTTTATAACTTTTTTATTTATATTAACCAAAAACAAATTATCTTTGTACATCACCCACTCAGATCTTTTTAAGTTGAGTTAACCAAAACAAATTATCTGCACATCACCCACTCGTAGATCTAAGTTAACCTAGCAAAAACAAATCTGTGCACCTCACACACTCGTAGTTCTAATTTAACCTAACAAAAACAAATTATCTGTGCACGTCACCCACTCATCGATCTAAGTTAACCTAGCAAAAACAAAATGTGCACATCACCCACTCGTAGATCTAAGTTAACCAAGCAAAAACAAATTGTCTGCACATCACCCACTCGTAGTTCTAATTTAACCTAACAAAAACAAATTATCTGTGCACGTCACCCACTCATCGATCTAAGTTAACCTAGCAAAAACAAAATGTGCACATCACCCACTCGTAGATCTAAGTTAACCAAGCAAAAACAAATTGTCTGCACATCACCCACTCGTAGTTCTAATTTAACCTAACAAAAACAAATTGTCTGCACATCACCCACTCGTAGATCTAAGTTAACCTAGCAAAAACAAATTGTCTGCACATCACCCACTCGTAGATCTAAGTTAACCAAGCAAAAACAAATTATCTGCACATCAGCCACTCATAGATCTTTGTTAACCTAGCAAAAACAAATTATCTGTGCATATCATCCGCTCGTAGATCTAAGTTAACCTAACAAAAACAAATTATCTATGCACATCACCTACTCATAGATCTAAGTTAACCTAACAAAAACAAAGTGTCTGCACATCACCCTATCATAGATCTAATTTAACTTGGCAAAAACAAAGTGTCTTCACATCACCCACTTTTAGAACGAACTTTTAAAAGTTAATTTAACCAAAAACAATTATTCATTTTTGATGAGTCAAAGGCCATAACTTTGACAATAGATATTCGATTTGATCAGTTAAAAACTTGTCCATGATTATATGGTTATATAACTACTATGTAACTTTGGTGGATATCAAAAGAAAGCCGCGAGTACTAGAATGTACGCAAGATCAAATAATGCCATTTTTGATGATTTAAGGGCCAAAACTCAAAAATTAATTACCCGAGTTGGCCACTTCAAGAACTTGTCCAAGATATTATCGTTATATATTTGATATAAATTATCCCTACGTGTAGGGATTTGAATGAAGATAATAATTAAGGGGCTAATATTTATAGGGACCCTGTAAGGGGACTTAGAATTTTACATAGGGATACAATGGGAAAACAGAAAATTCTTATTTTTTCAACCATTTCGGCAAAATTATTATTCAGTTTGAGTTCTGAAGCATTATTTAGTCATAGGAAATAAGATTTGGTTCAACAAGGAGAATTTATTTTCCATAAGGGACCAGGGTAGGTAAAAAAGGGGTTAAATAGAAAATTTTCAATAATCTTCTTTTCAACAACCAGTCAGTCAAATTTATTCATAACTGATATAGATTATCCCAATGAGTATGGATTTAAAGTTTGTACAAATCAAGGGGCTTGTATTTATAGGGGCCCTGTAAGGGAACTTTGAGTTTTATATAGGAATACTATGGGAAAACGAAAAAAGAATCTAATTTTTTCATCAATTTATGATGTTTTTCATTCAATTTGAGTTCTGAAGCATTTTCTAGTCATGACAAATAAGATTATGTTCAATAAGATGGACTGACTTTCCAAAAGCGGCCAGATGGGGGTCACGGAATGTTCAAAATTGATCATTTTTATAAACCTTATTCTCAACAACCAGTCATATTTGATATAAAAAATCCCTATTATCAAGAGTTGTAAGATTGTACAAATCAAGGGGCACTGGGATGTATAGAGGCCCTATAAGGGGACTTTAAGTTCTATGTATAGGTTAGAAGTTATATGGTATTTTATACGCCAGAAAAGTTAGGGAGCAATATGGTTAAAATTGGGAATTTTCATAAATCTTCCTCTCAATAACCTTTCTGTCAAACTTGTTCATTTATGATACAAAAATACACTGGAAATTTATTTTTATTAAATGTTTAAGTTAAGTCAGCCAAAAACAAAATTATCTGTGCTCTTTAACTACCCACAGTCTTTTTAAACTACGATATTTTCAACCATACAACAGAATGTGATCTCTTTGAAATTGAAAGTGCGTTTCTGTCAGGTGATATCTTCTTCCAATTAATTTAATTAGCGAGTCATTGATCTAGCTCTTCAATACTTAATTGTTTACTATTTCTTGACAATTACGATTGAGTGTTTAAAGATTATTTGTCAAGATAATGAGTTTGACGAGAAGCTGGGTTGACAATTACTTGTCTAGATGGAACAGGTAGATTATCTCGGCGATTGTGGATAATAACACATTTTTATAGCAGGAACGCGTCCGATCTGTCTCCGATGACGAAGTATTACAAACTATTTTATTTTTAGATGTCTGTAAGAAAAGCTGTTCTATCACCGTACACTGATTAAATGACATAATAAAAGGGTGACTTTTTAAATTTTGGCTGATTTTGCTGGTTGCGTTATAAACTTTCATTCAGGTTACTTACACTTATTCCTTCAAATAATTTTCAAGATATCGCGATTGAAAAAACACACACACTATCTCATATATATTCCCGTACCACATATTTTATTTCCATTAGCTTTTGTTGTTATATCAGACAATAATCAATTTTTATTTGTGAAAAAGTCACTCACATTTTCAAAATTAGCCAGACTCCACCTGGGCCGTCCGAGCTAAACAAATGTTTGTTTGCTCTGCCCCGATCAAGTATTTTTCATCTGTGCAGGTGGTAGCTATTTTTGACCAAATTGTGATTATGATTTTGCATAAACATTTTAAAAGAATGTACAGAAATCATGAAAAAATAGTGCTTTGACAGCTGCAATTTTGAGCGAGCAGGTAAGAGCATGGCAAACTTTTTTTAAGAACGGCCTAGTTTTTATACAAGTGTTCATAATTCCTGATATTCATACTTGGAGATTGATGTTTTCATATAGTTAAAGATGTAAAGACCGATTTAATGCGTAAAAAGTAACACCAGGGGATCGGCACCTGTAAGAACGGGATCGGCACCTGTAAGAACGGGGATCGGTCCCTATATGAACGGGGATCGACACCTGTAGGAGCGGAGATAGGCACCTGTAGGAGCGGGGATCTACACCTGTAGGAACGGGATCGGCACCTGTAGGAATGGGATCGGCACCTGCAGGAGCGGGAATCGACACCTGTAGGATCGGGGATCGGCACCTGCAGGAATGGGACCAGCACCTGTAGGAACTGGGATCGGCACCTGTAGGATCGGGGATCGGCACCTGTAGTAGCGGGAATCGACACCTGTAGGAACGGGATCGACACCTGTAGGAGCAGGGATAGGCACCTGTACGAGCGGGGATCGAAACCTGTAGGAATGGGATCGGCACCTGCAGGAGCGGGGATCGACACCTGTAGGATCGGGGATCGGCAACTGAAGGAATGGGACTGGCACCTATATGAACTGGGATCGGCACCTGTAGGATCGGGGATCGGCACATGTAGGAACAGGACCGGCTGCTGTAGGAACGGGATCGACAACTGTAGGAACACCGGGATACCTGTAGGAGCGGGATAGCAGCACCTGTAGGAAAGGAGAAGCGAGTGGGGTGTTGGAGTGGGTGAGCGACACCTGTTTGAGCGAGGGAGCGACACCCGTTGCACATGCTCATGTGTCTCTTTAGTTCATATCGAACTACTGATATATGGCTCGTTTATAGTTTTATATTATAGACATACTGACTGTATCATCTGTTATGACAGGCATTTTATAAGTTATATATTGTCTCTTATAATTATTTTTAGAATGGCATATGTTATTTTATGTAAATGTCCTATGTTCTATGTTGCTGTACATATGATAAGACATTAACAAATAAATAAATATTCGGACCATCTCGCCAATTATCCTAATTACGTCAATACCGAAGGGTGACGGATTTGGCAGAGTAAAAAGTGTTTGTTAATTATAGTGGCCCTATTGAAAGGGCCAAGCCAAACTGGGCTTATGAGACACCTTTATGCTGTACACAGTTACTTCCCGAAAGCTTTCATTGCAAGGCGTCAGGCTGTTAGACATTCAGTACCCCTCAATTTAACTAGCTGCTGGGTAAGCAACTGGCCGCATCAGAAAAAATCCAAGTGCTTCCACCGGGATTCGAACCTTCGACCTCCCGCTTCTGAAGCGGACGCCTTAATCACTAGGCCATGGAAGACGGTATACATGTACGATTGGTATATCCCAAAGTCAAACCGTGAATTATTTAGAAAATCTTTTGTCATATTCAAGAGCTGTAACTTGGAATTCCATCCTTGATTTTATTGAACAGTCAGTCTTTTACAATTTGACAGTAAATCTCACTTATACATAAGTGTGCACTATGGTCACTGAAAACTGCTGCAAATTACGGATTGACAAGCTAATCATTGTATATAATTTAATGGGGTGGCGCCGTTTATACCACAGTGCTGTATCTGGTGCTCCAAGACACTTGTATAATCAACATGAAACTGCCAAACACTTATATGCTCTGTTACCGAGTGTATTTTTTTTTTGGTTCAGAAACGTCGTTAATACAAAATGATATTGAGTTTCAAATCGTTATAACTGCTCTTTGACGAATTATTTCTTTAATAAGTTGCCTAATTGTACGGTGGTGATTTTTGGTTAATGGAGACACTAAACGAAATTAACCAGAACTTGAATAGTGCCAACAACGCACGTGGTTCATTGTAAGCAAGTTTTCTTTAAAATCAATTGCATTGTTTCAGAGATAAACATAATGGCGGATGTGGCGAATGGACACTGAGTTAACATTTTCAGATTCCTTCTTTATTAGAAGCTTGGCTGGCCTTCAATCAGATGAACTAAAGGCAATCGACCGACCTACCTGTTTACTGTCAGGGTTACTATCGACCGACAGTCTCAGAGCTGTCGTCGTCACAACCATAATGTTTTATAAATCAGTGAGAATCGGGAGAACATTAAAACAGTTTACTAAATTACAAGACCGAGTCGGTGGCCATTTAAAGTACTGACAGGATCATAAAGTTTATAGGGATCGTACAGTTTATAGGGACCAGGAAGTTTATAGGGATCAGAAAGTTTATTGAGATCAGAAAGTTTATAGGGATCAGGAAGTTTATTGAGATCAAAAAGTTTATAGGGATCAGGAAGTTTATTGGGATCGGAAAGTTTATAGGGATCAGCAAGTTTATAGGAATCAGGAAGTTTATAGGGGTCAGCAAGTTTATTGACATCAGAAAGTTTATAGGGAATAGGAAGTTTATAGGGATCAGATAGTTAATTGACATCAGAAAGTTTATAGGGATCAGCAAGTATATAGGAATCAGGAAGTTTATAGGAATCAAGAATTTTTTTAGGAATCAGAAAGGTTATAGGGAACAGGAGGTTTATAGGGATCAGGAAGTTTGTAGGGATCAGCAAGTTTATGTTTACAGGGATCAGGAAGTTTAAAGGAATCAGGAATTTTATAGGAATCAAGAATTTTCTAGGGATCAGGAAGGTTATAGGGAACAGGAGGTTTATAGGGATCAGGAAGTTTATAGGGATCAGAAAGGTAATAGTTGTTCATAATCAGCTCACCATGAAGCAGGTAAAACTTCTTTTTAACTTATTTGAATTTACTCTTAATTAATTGTTGATTTCCACATACATAAATACAAAACATTTTGTTTCAATTTCGAATCTAGTTGTTAAACAAGCGTCATGTAATGAATTATTTAAATTGGATGGTTAAATTGTATTTCAAATGATTTCGCAAAGGTTTAAAATTAGAATTAAGTATTTCTAAACCTTCATCACGTTATATAGAAAAATATGATTTTTTTGCTCCAAGTTTAGCATTATCTACGACCGGTACTTCATAGCAAGCGGTCTCTTAGCTGAGGTTGTGTCTAGGTGATTCGATGCGCTGATTTTTTTTGTCGTTTTAAACTGAACGGTACTAAATTGTTTAAACGATTTGTGTTATGATTAATATAAGTTTGCATTTTTTTCTGTTTTTTTTTGTTACTTTCAGATACCGTTGGTTTATTGTAGTCTCGTGGAAATATGTTTTCTATCAGGTCAGTATTGGTATTCGTTATATATATAACCAGTTTACATCCTACACCTAAAGGGACATTCAACCGCGGCGGTGGTCTAGCCTTGCATGCGAAAGGTCGTGGGTTCGATCTCCGGCCAGGTCATACCAACGACTTGAAAAATGGTACTATAAAAACTTTCTCGCTTGGCGCTTAGCATATAGAGTTCTATTTCTGATCAGCCCGGTGTCAGTATAATGTGACTGGGTGGGGTTTCATACCATGTGTCTGCAGCATGATGCTGCAGTGTGACAGCGCTTATAATACTGTCTCAGGTAGTCACCGTCGCGATATAACTGAAACATTGCTGAAAGCGACGCTAAATAACAACAACAACAACAACAACAACAACAACAACAACAACAACAACAACAACAACAACAACAACAACAACAACAACAACAACAACAACAACAACAACAACAACAGCAATATGAAGGAACAATGAAACCGGTTTTACTCCTGTTCCCGCAACCTTTAAAGGTGTGCACGTATAACCAGAAATAAGATTTGACCCAGTCTTACTTTTTAAAACATAATATTGAACAACAGCTTATTTTCATAAAATCAGTGCGATCAAGTAAGGTTTTGAAAGCGTGACAAATATATAAAAATAAAAACATATATTTCCTTGGAATTTCCCGCCTATCGTACCGATACAAAATTAACGAAATTAAATACGTTTACAATTGTTTTGTCATAAGCGATAGGAGAACTTTCAAACATTTACATTTTCACGCCCTTTTCAGAAACAGAAACGAAATAAGGCTCTTAATACTATTTTTTGAAAAAAAGTTGAAGGCTTTATTATTGTAAATTGTACCGCTCCATGCCGTAATTGCCTCAGATGAGCACAAAACACCGTTGCACTTTTTGCACAAAAAAAAATACGATTTATGCATAGTCACTTTATATAACCGGTGGTTCGTCTCTATATAGAAACGAGGTTCACCTTGTCTCATGAGTTATCATGAAATATTAAGAAAGTTATCTGCAAAAATGTTACCTGTAGCGGGTACTTTTGCTCCGATATTTGCACCACTCCATAGCATAAAGTCACTGAGATACAACATGTTCAGTAGTGTTTATATCAAAGCAACCACGTGGTAAATGTGCACGGGATGCACGAGGAAATGTACCGGTTACTACCCTTACAACTTAACGGTTGATTGCGCTCGATACTTTTTCCAATAATTACTGCAGAAAATGGATATTTTCACTCGTGCCAAACATTACCTCAATGAACCAGACAAAAAATCTCAGAATCATGTGTGTAAGGGAGTCCTATGTACGATACTTTGACCTGTGTCGTGTAACACCATGTAAGTCTTTTTGTACTGAAAATAAATTCATGTACATATCTAAATATGAGTCATTTATGGACATTGGAAGAGAATGATCTCCAAACAGCATTATATCAACAGATACGTTATGATATAATTCGATAGCGGCAATCATTTTGTTTCTCTAAAGTGTGTACAATGCACGTTGTAAAAGATAATGTTTTGTACCTTCAATACTTCCACATGCATATAAAGCATCATTATATATTTTTGAATACAGTTGTTCCTTGAGGTTGATGCATTGTGTCAGAAGACGTGTGTGGAGAAATTGTAATTTTCTATTACCAGTCTGATAGTGATTTTGGGATATTTATCATATTACTGTTAATTTGGTTTTTAAAAATTGTATATTTATCACGTTTTCTTAAAGTAAACGGAATGACATAGCTGTATAGCCAGATAGAAGTTATTCGCTTTGCGTCTCTCGGTATTCAAGTAATGTAACTAATCAGTGTTGGGGTTAACCAGCTTTGGGTTTGGGCCAGTTTCAAGCCGAATACCGACAAACTACAGACAAATGACCAACTAAGCTTCAGTCTCCCCGCTGCATATGGCCGTGTGTCTCTTTAGATCTTATCGAACTACTGATATATGACTCGTATATAGTTTTATATTATAGATATACCGCCTATATCATCTGTTATGATTTCCTTATTCAGATTCATGTTTATTTATTCACCTCTGCGGGGACAACATATTTCTTATTGGCTTTATTTTGATGCTTCAAACGCAATGTTTATTAAATTGTGATATCGCGTGTGCTTGTAAAATATACTGCGGACATCTTACATTTGATTAAACACAATCCTCGGCTGATCATACACCAAGGTAACGTTAGTTCGTAAAAAGCACGTGTAAAACAAGTACGTGTGTAGTAGTTGGTGCAAATAGATGCCATTGGCGAACTTGTGGTGGTAGCGGGGTTATCAACCTACGATTCCAAATATATTCTAAAACGTCATCCAACCCAACCCACCAATTATTTGTACTTATCCATTATTATCAGGATTAACAATTTCAAATATATTCTAAAACGGCAATGCCCCAACCCAATCCACCAATAGTTTGTACTCATCCATTATTATAAAGATAAACAATTCCAAATATATTCTTAAACGGCATCCAACCCAACCCACCGCCTCAGACTGATTTTTTCCAGAAAATAGTTTGTACTCATCAGGATAAACACGAACAAGACATTTCAAATATTGATTCGAAATTGTATTTATTTTCCTATTGTCGGTAACTTACGGCGTTTTCGTTTAAGTAAAATATTGATCAATAACACAGTCAGGATGTTGATAATGAATTGTGGGAAATATATACAAAACGTGCATATATTCTATATATAGATATATATATTATGCCGACTCATAGTCAGATTTGAGTTGATGGCATCAATGAATTATATGTAAACAAGTATGTAAGTCATTGGTGGCATTCGTGACTTATAGAGATATAGGTATGTAAGTCATAGGTGGCATTCGTGACTTATATAGATATAGGTATGTAAGTCATTGGTGGCATTCGTGACTTATATAGACAAACGTATGTAAGTCATTGGTGGCTTTCGTGACTTAGATATAGGTATGTACGTCCTTGGTGGCATTCGTGACTTATATAGATACAGGTATGTAAGTCATTGGTGGCATTCGTGACTTATATAGATTAAGGTATGTAAGTCATTGGTGGCTTTCGTGACTTATAGAGATATAGGTATGTAAGTCCTTGGTGGCTTTCGTGACTTATAGAGATATAGGTATGTAAGTCCTTGGTGGCATCGTGACTTATAGACATATAGGTATGTAAGTCCTTGGTGGCATTCGTGACTTATATAGAAACAAGTATGTAAGTCCTTGGTGACATTGGTGAATTATATAGGTACAAGTATGTAATTCCTTGGTGGCATTCGTGACTTATATAGATAGAAGTATGTTAGTCCTTGGTGGCATTCATGACTTATATAAGTACAAGTATGTAAGTCCTTGGTGACACTCGTGTCTTATATAGATACAAGTATGTTAGTCCTTGGTGGCATTCGTGACTTATATAGATATAGGTATGTAAGTCCTTGGTGGCATTCGTGACTTATATAGATATAAGTATGTTAGTCCTTGGTGGCATTTGTGACGTATATAGATATAGATATGTAAGTCCTTTGTGCCATTCGTGACATATATAGATATAGGTATGTAAGTCATTGGTGGCATTCGTGACTTTTATAGATACACGTATGTAAGTCATTGATGGCATTCGTGACGTATATTAATATAGGTATGTGCGTCTTTGGTGGCATTTGTGACTTATATGGATACACGTATGTAAGTCCTTGGTGCCATTCAAGACTTATATAGATATAGGTATGTAAGTCCTTGGTGGCATTTGTGACTAATATAGATACACGTATATAGGTCATTGGTGGCATTCGTGACGTATATAGATATAGGTATGTAAGTCCTTGGTGGCATTCGAGACTTATATAGATACACGTATATAAGTCATTGGTGGCATTCGTGACGTATAAAGATATAGGTATGTAAGTCCGTAGTGGCATTCGTGACTTATATAGATACACATATGTAAGTCCTTGGTGCCATTCGTGACGTATATAGATATAGGTATGTAAGTCCGTAGTGGCATTCGCGACTTATATAGATACATGTATGTTAGTCTTTGGTGGCATTCGTGACTTATATAGATAAAGGTATGTAGGTCTTTGGTGGCATTCGTGACTTATATAGAAACAAGTATGTAAGTCCTTGGTGGCGTTCGTGATTTATATAGATACACGTATGTAAGTCCTTGCTGGCATTCGTGACTTATATAGATACATATATGTAAGTCCTTGGTGCTATCGTGACATATATAATATAGGTATGTAAGTCCTTGGTGGCATTCGTGACTTATATAGACACACGTATATAAGTACTTGGTGGCATTCGTGACTTATATAGATACACATATGTAAGTCCTTGGTGGCATTCGTGACGTATATAAATATAGGTATGTAAGTCCTTGGTGGCATTCGTGACTTATATAGATAAAGGTATGTAAGTCCTTGATGCCATTCGTGACTTATATAGATAAAGGTATGTAAGTCCTTGGTGGCATTCGTGACGTATATAGATACAAGTATGTAAGTCCTTGGTGGCATTCGTGACTTATAAAGATATAGGTATGTAAGTCCTTGGTGGCATTCGTGACTCATATAGATACAAGTATGTAAGTCCTTGGTGGCATTCGTGACTTATATAGATAGAAGTATGTTAGTCCTTGGTGGCAATCTTGACTTATATAGATACAAGTATGTAATTCCTTGGTGGCATTCGTGACGTATATAGATACAAGTATGTAAGTCCTTGGTGGCATTCGTGACTTATATAGATACAAGTATGTAAGTTCTCGATGACATTCGTGATTTACAGGGCTCGGTAGATAGACACGAGTTTTTGAACGTTCACTTTGTAGTTTTATATGCATCTTCCCTGCATAAATGTTTTCATTTATCTTTTCAATTTCAAAAACAAATTAATTAAATAATTCTTAAACAAATGAAGGAAAGAATGTCATCTTGGCAAATGTCGTGATCTTTACGATCGCTTAATAATGCAATACCAGTATAATCATTTATTGAATCGCATATTTCAATTAGAGGTCTTAAATATTTGTATTTACTAATAACAATAAACGGGCCATTATTGCGTAATTAACTGTATTTCCATAATATACATGTGCATAATGCATATTGAGATGATATTAAAGAATTATTGTTTGTTATTTTAAAATAAAATGAACTTAAACAATGCACGGAATTTTGTCTGCATTAATTGATGATATAGTGGAACATTTGATACCTAGTTTAAATTGAGAGTTTATCAGACTGTGTCTAGTACTTTAATTAATTAATCAATTAATAAAGAGATTAGAGAAATCTAATGAATAATTTATACACTGGATTCTTATCTAATTCTACTTTGGCATCGATTTGGGTTCCTCCTTCCAATTGTTCTAACAAAAATCTTATCTTGGCATCCACTTAATTTATAGGCACAACTAACGTGTCACAGGAGCCCGATCCCTTAGTTTTATTGACACTAAATTACTAGCAATTCTCGGTCCATCTATGCACACATCGATAATATTGTGCGCCCACAAATTTTGTTTTCACAATCGATGTAAAATAAAGAACGTTTCATGCATGAATGTAACGAAACCAGCTTTTTGAAGTGTCCTTGAGCAAGACATTTCTTTTAATAGCGTTCGTGGGCAAGACAGTTTATACGCCGCATGTTTGGTACCGGTTCTGCGCTGGAAGACTGAAAGTGTGACTGATCTAAGTTGTAAGAACTTTTTTCACAATCAATGTAAAATAAATAATTTTAAATCAACCCCTGTTGTTTATTTTGTTTCTAGTTACAGCGACTTCGGAATGGACGGACAAAGCAGCTTTCTTCACCATACACCAGACAGTGAAAACTTGGAACGAGGCGAGGGCGATCTGCCACGGCGTGGGTGGGCAACTGTTGTCGATACAGAACGTGAGCGCATGGGAAATGTGGACATATCTGCTGTAAGTGTAGCACTCACATAAAGTTTAGTCAGTTAAAAACTTAAATTGCATGGGAAATCCCATAGGGTACATTTAAAGCCGGATGTGTGCCTGAATGCGGACATAGTTTAAAGACGCAACTTTAAATTGTGTTTTGGTCTGTAACAAGCAAAAATGGTGTCCAGGCATAGTACCACCATTGAAAACAGGAAGTTCTAGCCCATCGTTCAGGCATGGTACTATCATTGGAAACCGGAAATGCTTTCGCGGGTAGCTTTATGACGGTTATAAATAATCTCTTCTGTAAAATTGCATTTTCATTATTTCAATGCCCATTTTTGAATGGTATTATTGATGTATTTTGACTATTTCGAAAGCATTGTCATGTTTGAATTGTAAATTTTTAAAAAAATGATGTTTGGAAATTGGGGTATAAATACATGATTTCGGAAGTCTATTTTCACTTTGTCAACAGTGTACACACCGAACGGAACAAATCCCTTAAAGGACACATGACCCCTACTTTTCCCACCATATTTTGGTAGTGCAGATATTGACAAACAGTGAAATGCAAGTTTCACTTCTTTCATTTCGGTCTCTATGAATGACAAGCCTTCAAACTTTTATTATTTACTATAGAATAAAGAACAAAAATACACCTGGTAATATTCGTCATCGCAAAGGGAGGTCATTTGTTGATCTCTTAAATTTCAAAAGCAAATGCGCATGTTATCGACTTTTTTTAACAGTTTTTATTCTGTTGTGTTATCTCTCATTATTTACACAGTTTCAGTGGTTTAACAAATTGTTTTTATTTGACAAAAGTGGCTTACATAAAAATGGCAATAAATAACCTTTCGGCCAGACTACAGATTAAATCTAAAAATCTGCCGAAGTTTCTCTACAGACATTGACAAATGTAGTTAAATCTACACACACACACACACACACACACATCGGCAGATTAAAAAAGCTTTCTGGTTAGACTAAATGTGTAAATTAAACATTTACAGAGATGTGGATTTGAACGACAACATGCGGTCATCTTCTACGTACTGGTTTGGATTACACTCGCCTGATGTGGCGGCACCGAATGTATCCTACTACTGGGACACGTGCGAGGAGGCGGACTATGTTACCCCGGTAACAGACGACTTCATCGTTACCGATGAGCAGTGCGCTTACATATGGATAAATCGTGAAATATTCGTTGGAATATTCCAGGACATGTGGTTGAAGGGAAGAATGTGTAACGAAACACAACCGTTTATCTGCATGAGAAACAACAGCGGTAACGTGCATTGTTTTTCTCTCTCTCCATTGTTTAAAGTTTTCTTAATCTTTTTTACTTTTCGTCGATTGTGAAACAAAGTTCTTACAACTTAGACAAATCACACATTAAAGTCTGTTAGGGTAGAACCAGTACTAAACATATGCGGATTAAAGCTCCTTTCTCAAGGACTCCACAAGTGTACATCAAGGAATTATATAGAAATGGAAAGGCAATTGATAGATATTTTGTGAATACTCGCGTATTCACGCAAACTCTCGCTATCCATAGCCAATTTGTATAGTATTGCCGCAGTGTGTAAGGCCATTATAAAATGATTGATCCAAACTTTTCTTAAAAAGGTGGATTTTTTTATACTTTTTTTTTTTTTTTTTTTTTATGAAAATAAAAATGGTCTGGGCGGCATGAAAATTATGGGCGGGCGGGGATGATGATCTAGCAATTAATTCGTTATGGCCTAATGCAATTTAAAACCAACCAACATTATTTTATTTTTTGTTATTATTAATTGAAAGGCTTGTTAAGTTTAATCGTCGTTGTTTAGTTTGTACTCCTCTCCATGGCCAGATGAACACTGAAGAAATTGCCATAATTGGCTTTTTATATAAACATAGACATATTTTATTGACTTAAACTTTACAGTTTCTCATCATTATACATACAATTGGCAATATTTTTGCACATGACAGATATAAGTATCATGAACATTAAATTTTGAAAAAGTATAAAATGTTTAGTATGTAGACGTGTCTGTTAAACAAAATATATTAAGTAACAAAAAAACATGATTTACCCATATAATCTAAGTATTTTAACCACCCAATTATTATAAATCAATTCAGCTTATTTATTAACAACATATGCATAATATTTGACATAGCTTTCGTGAGAATGTACAACTGATTCATTTATTTAAAATAAAATTCGGAATAGAGCGTCTAATTTTTATAGCTTCCGATATGTATTTGCTAAGTTTAGCAAGTTCAATTTTGTTTGAAGATTGTAGCAATATTACAAATTTGATCATTCTTGATCTTCCAAAATAATATTTTTTTATAAACTTATTTCTATTACCAGCTTATATAAAGCGACATATGTAAGGAAACATGCACGTGTCATAAAAATAACGCGAAAATCCAAGGAATTGCAGACCGAGATCTATAGGTCCTCGAAAAAGCTGAAATAAACTATTTTGCCAAGCTGCCTTAACTTAGCACATTAAATTACTCGATACTTTAAACATTTTATTGTATAAGAAATCAGTTTTCTGTGAATTCTGGATGATTACTTTGCCAAACAATGATCATTTGCGAGCCATTTTATCAGCATTTAGTAGGAAAATGCAAGTTTCCTATCTTTCTGTGTAAATTGGTAACGAATATCGATATTAATTTATCCTACAAATGCATCTTCGCTTGTCTAAAAAAGTCTTACAAGTAAAAACATTTTTTCCAGATACCTCGTGTATTTCATCCTGTGACGAGATGATTATACCCTCAACTGATGCAGTGTGTGCACTCCTGTGTGCTGATAGCTCTTGCACTGCACGATATGTAAATGAGGTAAATAACTGTCACTGGTTTCTCTGAGCACGGCGTAGTTTATCGTCGCAGCCTGGGGTTTCTTTTAAACAATGATATTTTAAAGTAGCAAAGTGTACTAAACCTAGTAAAAGTTACAGTTTTCATGAATTATTTACCAATTTATTATCTTTTAAAATTTAGTCGTTTAAAAGAAACTATCTTTAATTTATGGCGGGAAGCTCAAAATTAACGAACACGCCGGACTTACAAAAAGCTGCCATCCTTTAAACAGCAGGTCTTTTTCAAACTGATTATGTTATAGTAATGGTTATAATGTACGGAGACTAGAAAATGTGAGTGTTACATATATACCTAGATTATGCATTTGCGGTTCCGGCTAAGAATAGAATCACTGCCAATCTCTGCAGAGGGTTAGGAATCCTCCGAATGAGTGTCATGTTCATGTTATCATTTTTTGTCATGTTCACTATTGTGGTTAAATTATCAACCCCTGTGTGGTATCAGGAAGCCATATGAGTGATTGCAAGAATAGGACCACTGTGGCTTATGCATGTCGTAAGAAGCGACAATTTGAGTAATACGATATAATTTGCTGAAACTCTGCAGTTCTGCAGGTATCAAGGTTCTAGGTTCATTCTGCATATTCATTTGTTGGTGTATTTTTGTTTAAATCTGTATGTTAATTTGTTGTTTTTGTACATGTAACGTGAACCTTCGACTCTTCCTTCCTGTTGGCGTCGAATAACCTATAATGTGTTGGTACGCCGTAAAACCCTATTCATTCATTCATTCATTCATTCATTCATTCATTCATTCATTCATGCACTCATTCATTATTATTAAAACTTTGTTAAAGTGACTTTAAAATAATGCCTGCAGCATGATATCCAGAAAGTATTATAGTATCCGGGAAGCATTAAAGTTTCAATACAGAAACACACATTACCATTCAACATGACTGACGCAGGGAGTCAAATGTTAAAATATTTGTAGGAATACTAGTTTTTCGTTTATACAAATTCATTTTAGCCCAATTGCGTAATATTGTAGTTGTTGTATAGTGTTGAAAGTCGCGGCGACACTAAGTCGCTTTCAAAATTTGTTCAATCATATCGCGACGGTGTCTACTTGAGACAGTATTCTGAGCACTGCTACACTGGAGTAGCATGCCCCAGACACATGGCATGATTCCCCAACCAGTTACATTATGCTGACACTGGGCCAACCAGACCTAGAACTATCCTATAATTGCTGAGCACCAAGTGAGGAAGCTTCTAATACCGTTTTTCAAGTCTTTGATATGACCCGACTGGGAATAGAACCCTTGACCTTCCGCATGCGAGGCGGACGCTCCACCACTAGACTAGGATGTGGCGTTGATTGAGATTGAACTTGCAACCTCTGGCATGAGGAACCAACACTCTATCTGCTACACTCTGTTTAGAACCACATACAGTCATATTAATAACATTAGCATTTCAACATCACGTAGAGCTAGACAACACCAGTAGAGCTAAACAACACCAGTAGAGCTAAACAACACCAGTAGAGCGTTACTAAGTTCTTGTTAATCATTTAGTTACAGATGTGTCATTTCTGGTCGAGCGAGTACATGGACAACAACTCATTCAGTGTGTGCTACCTACCATCTCTGGATTTTGTGCCAAACATATGTGCTCAATATACAGGTATACTGCAGTCCCTATCAGGGAACACACATTTTGCTTTGTCACTATTGTAGATACAGATCTATGTAAAAAGCACACAAAAACACCTGAACCAAAAAAATGATGGCCATTGTATGGTTATGCTGTAGAAATAAAAAACGATATTCATATTTACATATATTTCAGTGGCTTAGCTTCCTATAGGCACTGTAGGCACGTGCCTACACTTTTTCTGAGAAATCGAAAAAATAAATATGCAAAAAAAAAAATGCAATAAAATCTAACCCCTATGCTTCTTCATTTTTTCCTTTATTGAAGTGAACAAACCTTAAAACATTACATTTATTTGGTTATAAAACAGTGACTTCAATGTTAATATTAAGGATAACCAGGGTCCTAAAAATAAGAAATATATGTCAAAACACACATACACACCTACGATAGTCAGAGTTGTTTTTTTCGGAGAAGTATGCCCTCGGACCCCCTTCATCTGTACCTATACATAGTTTTAAGCCAAGCAACGTCCGTGTATTTATAATAAAGTGAGCTATAATTATCGTGCAGGCACACCAATTGTTCTACTTTTAGAAACAGTGACATTGACCTTGAGGTAATAACTGCAAAAGAAATTTCAGCTTTCTTTTCTATTTAGATACATCAGGGATATCCAGGATTCATTTTTCACAAACGGAAACAAATAGTTTGTATTCTTCATCTATCCCTCATATACAAAATGTGTACAAACAAACTGATTAATGGATGGCCGAATGCTGGACGAATCACAATGACGTACGCACTTCTTAGATTTCATCAAGAGAGCTAAACAATAGATTGAAATAAAATATAGTTTCCAAATGATAAGAAACATGAGATGTAGGAAAGTGCCCTCGACTTTTAGAAGCTTGTCTCAAAATAATAGCTACTGGATGAATGAGAATAAGATATGAACTTGATAAAAAAAATGATCAAAGTTCTTCTTATGAGTAGGAAATTGGCATCTCTTGTAGTTAAATGGCCCAAGAATTATTTATTTGGCAAATAAGTCTATCAAAATCCACAGAGAATTGATTTCTCATACATGAAATAGACTGCAAGTGATTTGTTGCCTCTAATGTTTTATGATGTTTTTATATTTCAAAATGATGTTCACAGTAGCCCCCAAGGCAGTTTCACACATTTTGTAAACAATAGAACTTAAACAGTTTCCAACATAAATTAATGGGAATGGTTTCGGTTTGTGTGGAAATTTCATATTGCGAAATATGGTTTGTATTCCAGATCTGAATGGAAACAACGGAAACAGAAATGAGCTAGATTTTGTGTAAATATGCGCACTCGAACAAACTCACAACAAGTTACTTGCATTCTCTATATATCAGCAAGTTCTCGTGTCATGTGAGGATCTATCTCCTGGCACTGGCTTTACTAAATATCTCTCTAAATATCTTAGCTTGAGTGTACATGTACATGCAACCTCAAACTTCCAAGTACGATTTCTTCTATTTCAACTCAGACTTGAGAAAAGTGGAGAATATACACCACTATTTGAGGATATTACTTAGATTTGAAATACAAAATGTCTCAACTACGTTTCTCTCAAATTATCTTAAAGAAATCTTTGTTTTAGATCATCACAGATTTGAGAAGTTACGTGATCTGTAAAACTGGCTGAGATTGCGGGTATGGGTCACACTTATTCCAAATACAATCAAACCTGTCTTAAGCAGCCGATCAGGGGAAGGAGTAAATGTGACCTTTTAAGATAGGTTGTTGCTTAATACATGTTAATTTGCTCTGAAATCAAATAAATGGGAAATAAAAATGTGACAGCTTAAGACAAGTGACTGCTTAACAGAGGTGACCGCTTACACAGGTTTGACTAAAGTTAACTTTCAAAAGTATACCAGTGTATGTTTGTGCACATATATACACATATGATTTCTTCCTCGATATCTGGGTACCATGTATCTTGAAACCTTCCATCTGCTGCTCAGATATTAAACAATTGACATCTCATTTACAGATGATACTGACTATTCCATAACAGACAACAACATAAATGTGACAGACACCTCATGTAACGTTCCACCAATCACAGCAACGACTGCAGTGAACTCCGCCTCCACTAAATCAAGTCCACCAATTATAACACCAAGCACAGTAAACCCCGCCTCTACCGATTACACAACTCAACAAATCACTCCTAGTACAGAGAACGGATGCATATGCTCATGTCAAAAGTTGTGGACATTTCTGGCTACGCCCAAGCAAGAAGTTGCCAACCTTACTGTGGAGCAGAAAGTAGAGAATATTGTCCAAGAGCTCACTGTAGACAAGAAGAACGTCTCCAGCAGTACAAGGAGGTACATCAGTGTGATGGACTACAGGGCATCATCAGTAGGTATAGGTGCAATAGCTGGCGCAATAATCTTTTCCATCATCGGAATTATCGTCATTATTGACCTATCCAGACTATGGCATGAAATAAAATACATTCTGCGTAAACTGTACATGTTTCTCAGGCGATACACGATGGAATACAGGAATCCTATTGATGCACTTGTTAATCGCAGCAGTGTGTTCCCAGTGGCATTGGCCAATGGCAAACCAACAGAAAGAAAGAAACATAGAAAGAAAAGTCCTGATAAACTAATTAAGAGACCAATGAAGAAACAAGCAAGTTATCTTGAAAGACTGCTGAGATCAAACAGTGTGGGGGACTGCATGTCACCTTCTGATATATCAAATGAAAAGCAGAACACACTCAAAATTTTGGAAAATGATTCGAAAACAACTGATCCAGTATATAATATAACATTAGAAGATGATGGCATCAAAAATTCTGAAAACGTGACAAGTACTACGGCAACACCTCAAAGTGTAGATACTAAAGCTGGTAAAACTGCTTCTGAATCTATACAAACACTTGCTATACATAATTTACCATCAATAAGAATAAACGATGAAGAAAAAGAAAAGCACATGAAAAACAGGAAGGGTGCACATAGAACACAGAATGTGAATACAAACTGGCACAAGTACTTTTAGATAAAATAAGTTTGTATGTTACAGGTGTGGATTCAGAATTCTAGGGTGGGTGATGCAGAGAAAATTTCAATTTATAACATTGTGCGACAACATTATGCAATATTAGGACAATGTCTTTGTTTGTGTGTGTAGGGGGAGGGGAGGGAGATGCGACAACATTAAGCCATATTAGGACATTGTCTTTGTTTGTGTGTGTAGGGGGAGGGGAGGGAGATGCGACAACATTATGCCATATTAGGACAATGTCTTTGGTTGTGTGTGTAGGGGGAGGGGAGGGAGATGCGACAACATTATGCTTTATAAGGACAATGTCTTTGTGTGTGTAGAGAGAGGGAGGGAAATGTGACAACATTATGCCATATTAGGACAATGTCTTTGTTTGTGTGTGTAGGGGAGGGGAGGGAGATGCGAAAAAATTATGCTATATAAGGACAATGTCTTTGTATGTGTAGGGGTGGGGGGGGAGTGGAGGAGGGAAGGAAGGGATACAGATTTAATTATTTTGTTTACAGATCCTTACTGGACACGTTTTTTTTATTAAATGATTTTTTTATCATTGATTTCAATAGTTGTAATTAATTTATTAACAATATCTAACATGTAAATTGAATACCAATCTTGTGTTAGAGCATCGACATAGGACTTTGTGGGTGGGGGATGGGAGATATCCTTCACCTCGCTGTCAAGATCATGTGAAGTAATGAACACAGCACTATATTTGCGTATACTGAGAACTGGTTCTATACATGGGAAATGTTGAGCCTGGTCTGTTGTTTCACAGTCAATGCAAATATAAGTTTAAAGTTTAAACTTATATTGTTTTTCACCTGCATGCATGAATATCAAATTGATTATTTCTAGAAGGATTGTTGTGATTTGGGAAAATAAAAAAAGACTAAAATCTGTTTTATTTTTTTATACTATAGACATAAAACCATTAACACATGTACATGCAACTCTTGAATTGCTCTTTAACCCCTCGTGAAATGAAAATGATGTCAGTATTGGGACATGGTCTGGGGCTGCATGTATACAAAAGAAGTCAAAATTGTAAGGTTGCAATGAATATATCTTTAATATATTGTCGGATGGCTTAACATGTCTTAAAAGTCTTACATTTTAAAGGAATTCTAAAGTGAAATGAAATGCAAGTATAATATCATTTACAAACTCTTACAAGTGCCATTTTCAACACATGACACGTTATATATTGCATATCTAATTTTATTGTTGGAGGATGTTTATTTGCTTGTTTGAATATCATCAAGGGCTAACAGATGATCAGTTAACCTAACCACTCTTTCCCGGTTTCCTGGAAGGTTCACCAGTACTCAAGCACACCCGTCTCTGCAAGTAACTGTTAACTTTCCAGCTTGAATCAATGGTGAGAGATGACTGACGATCAGAAGTTGTACGTCAATCATCACCGAGAGTATGGCCAGCTGAGAATTCAAACTTATGACCCCTGAAATGGTAGTCAGACATGCTACCGAGCTTATTGGTGGAAAAAGACCTCAGAATGAATCTACGGAAAACCAATGTTCTTGCACAAATGACTGACAAAACTTTCTCAAATATTTGTTTTTCAACTGAGCTGATCTCAAACACGCGACTCCAGCTGTGAGAGGTAAGTGATTCTGAGATATCTCCTTACACCAGTCGATCATGAAAGATCGACAAAGTGAAATCAAAGGCAAATTTACAAACTCTTATGAATGTCTGTTTAATTGTACGTGTTTTTAAAGCCTTTTTTTAACATTTCAGTTACTTAATGGCAATCAGCACACCTAATATTAATTCCTTGTATCTAGTTATCGTCCATATCTTACTTTAATCATGATAGTCATGATAGTCTATCAACCATATAACTGACAAATACAAAGTTATATACCCTGCTACTTCTATGAAGGGGTGGAGGATTTGTTTACGAAAGAAAGCTTCACGGTGTACATATATGCAGAAACCAATCATGTGTTTTCACTGAAATATTGAGATTCCCAGCCTACGCATTTCTGTTTCAGGTCATATTTTTTATTATATTTTCATATTTAAGAATTTATTGAAGCTTGATTGCAAAGTAAGCTTAGAGCTTATATATGAATTTCTCTTGAGTCTGCTTCCTGGATAGAATCAGTATTCAGCGCTGTTTTCGAGAAGCCAACCGTTTGTGCTGGGGATCACACCCGCAACCTCTAGTGTAAGCAGCCACTATAAACTCTGCTTTTTGATAGGCAGAAAAGTGGGGCCTCTAAAAAACTCAGGTTGAAATATCATCTCATCTCAACCTTATCTTATACAGAAATGTATTATCAGATGCAATTTTTCTGGCAATTTATATATTACCCCCTGTGGTCTGGATCCAGTAAATGACCTCACATTCCTCTGTATGAATAATTAATTCCAAACACTAGTACAATTCAAATATTCCATTAATGAAAAAGTTATAAGTATAATGGCAAAATAAAACACTTGGACAACATAACGGCAAATGTGACAAATTACAACAAAATTAATGAAACAACATATTGATTGCTGATTTAAGTGTCAAGTTCTTCTTCCCTTTCTGTTATATACTACCCCATTTTTAATTATTTTTTATTTGATACGTAAAGGTATTAAAAATTATATTGTGACATTGGGCTTTGTTAAAAAATAGTTGTAGAATACCAAACAAAAAAAATAATAATTTCATATTCAAAAATTATTAATAAAGAAATTTCGTTATTGTGAACAGTTTATATATTGTTAGAATATATAACAAGAGGCCCAATAAGGCATGAGGACGCTCTACTGACTCATTGTGGCCATAGCACTTTTGACCAATCCTGACCCCTTATGGAAAGTCAATTCTCCTAACTGAGCCAAATTTTATTTCCTATGACAAGATGATACTTAGGAACTCAAATTAAATAATATATTGTTAGAATATCTAAAAAATCTGAATATACTTGTCAATATAAAAGTCTTAATATGCGAGAATATAATATTTACACTACTCTTCTTCTGTTATGTTATGAACCAACCATGTGTTGCTATGTATGTGTGTGTGTGTGTGTGTGTGTGTGTGTGTGTGTGTGTGTGTGTGTGCGCGCGCTGTAATGATCGGATAACGGTTGGCATAAATATGCTTAACTCTTTGGGATGATCGAGATCTTTACGGGACCTATTTTAGTCAAAATTGTAACTTTTTATAAACAAACCACTTTCCACATGAACAACCTGGAAATGAATAGCATGTTAGTTGCGATGACCAGAATAATATTGTTCCTTGGATTCAGTGGTAGGCCTTTTTATCTGATGTGAAGTTCCAAAGATTGCACCGACCGCGTAGCGCTTTAAAAAATGATCTGCAACTACATAAATGCATAAATACTCACGTACATCGGTCTACCATTAATATAAATTTGTTTTGAGAAACCCTTCGAATTTAGTCAGTACTAAGGTGCCCACTGTCCGCATCTATGTAAGTTGCAAAACTCTACTAAACATGCACATAAAACAAAACAGACAACGTGAAATTTGATTCCCACGTGCATGTATCATATCAGGCGTTCAGTCTGATTTTATAGACTTTATTATCCATGAGAAAGACATTGATCAACATTGAAATTTCTAAAGATTTCCTAGTTCTTAATATGCCTAAAATTTCACAAATTTACTTGAACGTGCCATTACTGAACAAAAAAGAAATTTCAGCTATTTTTATGTACAGTTATGATTTTTGTTTTCGATCCCTACCACATTTAATTAATACATTCATCATTTTCCCGTTAAAGTAGAGCTTTGATATGTTCCACACAATGTACACCAAGGTACTGAAATAACTGGTTTTAATCCTGGAATATGTCTTCAGTTTGTTGCAGACAATGTCGACCATGACATTAGGACCTTAGATGGTTTGCATATATTTAGCTGTTCACTCGAAGTGAATGTCTCACCCGTTAACTGCTGCATAGCTTCATTTGTACCTGTACATGCAGGGGTTGACAGTAACCAAACAGCACGTTGTAGGTATGTCATTCCGCTTACCTTTGTAAGACCACTGGATGTTTTTAAACTTCTCATGAGCACTTATTAGGCCGTGACCCTTGACACAAAAGTATCTGTAAAAATAGATGAAGAGTGCATTAAGATTGACCCACAGTTGTTGTTTCAACGTCTCATATCTGCTGCAACAGACATGGTAAACCAAGAAGAGCTAAATTCTCTTTTTACGTATGAATAATGCGTACATCCAGCATCACTATTTGACACAGATGATTTGATTCGGGTCGATAATAAACGCAACTAGCTGATGCAATTATGAAATATGTTGGAAAACCAGCAACCACCGAAGGTAACCATGTGTCATAGTATGTCTTAGATGGAGGGTCACTTCTTCAGAGAATACCATGGAATCGTGGTGTAACATATCAGGTGATTTTCCGACAATATCTTGACTACATTATTAAGAATTTTGGCAGGAATGTTGTAGTTGTGTTTGATGGGTATCCAGAAGGTCCGTCAACTAAAGATACTGCATGCTTGAGAAGAAATATTGGTCACATTGGAAACACCGTTTATTTCACTGGAAACATGACCTTAAATATGAAAAAAGAAGTGTTTCTTGCGAATTCTAAAAACAATCAGCATTTTATTCACATGTTAAGTGAGCATTTAGAATCAAATGACATTAAAACCATCCATGCAGAAGCTAATGCTGATCTACTCATTGTGAAACAGCTGTGGAATGTGCAGTAGAAAATCAAATAATTGTGATAGGCGATAATACAGATCTTCTTATATTACTGTGATATTACGCCAACTGCAAGGATCATACTTTCTTTTTAAAACCAAGACCAAAAAAATGCAAAATGTAAAAAATCATGGAATACTCAAGAACAAAAGTGAAACTCGGTCCTGATGTTTGCAATAATATTCTATTTATCCATGCAATACTAGGTTGCGATACTTCCTCTCGTATTTACGGCATTGGCAAAGCTGTAGCTCTAAAATAGTTTGAAACGAATGAGTTAGTTCGTACATGTGCTTTGGTGTTCAATAATGGAAACGCATCCATGAATGAATTCGTTGAAGCAGGGATAAAAGCCATAGTAGTTTTATTTAACGCAAAAAAGGAAGAAACCGTAAATTCCCTAAGAGTAAGCCGGTTCTTCCAGATAATTTATTATCAGGTTCAAGTTTGGGAAGGAAACACCGATACTGATTCTCAGTTGTGGGGGTGAAGATATGAAACGGAAAGCTTTTAGCATTACAAACAGAAAAAAACACCTGCTCCAGACAGACTCCTGCGGATTATACGGTGCAAATGTAAAACTGATTGTCGAGCTGGTCGCTGTACGTACATAAAGCACGGGTTAGATTGTTCAGCAATGTATGGTGAATGTAGAGGGGTCAGCTGCCTCGACAGCTCCTCTGTTTAGATTGAAACGTCTGAGCTTGAATGATTTATAGTTAACAGACTATTTTATTGTTATTAGTGCAACATTATTATTATAATTATCGTGAAAAGGAAATGACACCGCGTTCATCGAATCTCAAGTCCACAATTTACACCTAAAATTTCACTTTTAAACAAAATGATTTAAAAAATCGGTCCTTATAGCAATAAAAATTCCGAAAACATCACTATGTAGAACAATATCTCCTCTAGCGACACCGCTAAATGGAACGATTATTGAAAAATCGACTCACTCTGTTATAAATGATGTAACTTTTTAAAAATAAAACTATTCAACCAATACCAATTGCGATGGATTGTGGACAAATGTTCCATTCCGCCAATATATACATTGGTAGTGATTATGTCAAGGCTTGATCTTCAGGCTAGAATAAAGTCGTAGTTTTCACGAGACGTTTAGATATTAAACTTGACGATTTTTATAATGGCTAAAAAATGTCCAAAAGTTAAAATCGAATAAAATGTTTGTTTTAACAGCGAGAACGCCAAAGGTCAGCTCTAAACTTTCAGTAAACTGTCCTGAATCAATATGTAAAATTTAAGGAACATCAGAAAAAACATTTTTTGCCGAAATTCAGTTTTGTGACCGTCGTGGCTACAATAATTTTGCATTGAAATAGGCATCAAGAAATTATGGATCGATGTGAAAAATCGGTTATTTTTATAATTTCTAACAAAGTTTTGAATTAAAAAAAAACACATTGTACATAAACTATTGTTATTAACTTACGTGCAAAAACAAGTATTCAAATGAAAATAAAACGGTTAAAAAATATGTTTCTTCAGATGACCGGCAGAGCATGAATGGAGTTGCATGGCTTATGTCTAAATAATGTCCGTTATATATTATTATAATGATCAATGACTTACATTTGGTAATAAATAACAGTGTTTTTATCAACTTAATGAAATTCTGAAACTATTTCCTTTAAAGCATATGCTGTGAATGCATTTTATTGTATTAAAATTCATAAATAAAACTTGCGACTATCGATTTTGCACAGTTATACCCAGTGCCAAAAGCTATACAAGTAAAATCTATAAAAATAGTGCAGACATTCGGAACACTTCACCGATTTCCCATATGCCCAATGATGATGAATAGGCCTTGCATAATTGTTTGTAGTGCATATTCATCGTAAGCGAGCGATAAATAACGAGTACAATAATATGTTTAATAAAAATGTCAATGACATAGGCTTTAAATAATGTAAATTAACACACACTATTTCAATAATCAAAACAATGTACTCGCTAGGCTACTTATCACAAAGCAGCATTAACAAGAAAACCTTGTGAATGTTTGCCTCTGTACAGGCTACTTGGTTGAAGAATAGCAAACTGTATAGCAGGAACGATATGTGGCTCTGCACTTCACAGAACTAATTCGCAAATTATTTAACCAGAACAAAATGACGATATGAGCAGATCCTAGCTAGTTTTACAGAATTGAAACCAGAGGTTGTAGGGAAAAAGTGCCATGACGATAATATGCACATCTCCACTTGGTAATGATGCATCCTAGCAAGTTTTATAAAATTCCAACCACAGGTTGTAGAGAAATAGAGCGGAAAAGAATTTGGTCACAGACTGAATCAAAGGGCCATAACTCTGTGAAAATTCATCGAAACGAAACACAGACAATATGCACATCTGCACGTGGTAACGATGCATCCAAGCACGTTTTATAAAATTCCAACATGAGGTTGTAGAGAAATAGCGCAAACAATAATTTGGTCACAAATATAATCAAAGGGCCATAACTCAATGAAAAATCATCGAACCGGAACACAAAGACAGTATGCACATCTGCACTTAGTAATGATGCATCCTAGCAAGTTTCATAAAATTCCAACATGGGGTTGTAGAGAAATAGCCCGGACAAGAATTTGGTCACAAACAGAATCAAAGGGCCATAACTCATTGAAAAATCATCAAACCGGAAAACAAAGACAATATGTGAATGTGCACTTGGTAATGATGCATCCTAGCAAGTTTTATAAAATTCCAACCACAGGTTGTAGAGAAATAGAGCGGAAAAGAATTTGGTCACAGACTGAATCAAAGGGCCATAACTCATTGAAAATTCATCGAAACGAAACACAGACAATATGCACATCTGCACGTGGTAACGATGCATCCAAGCACGTTTCATAAAATTCCAACATGGGGTTGTAGAGAAATAGCGCAAACAATAATTTGGTCACAAATATAATCAAAGGGCCATAACTCCATGAAAAATCATCGAACCGAAACACAAAGACAGTATGCACATCTGAACTTAGTAATGATGCATCCTAGCAAGTTTCATAAAATTCCAACATGGGGTTGTAGAGAAATAGCCCGGACAAGAATTTGGTCACAAACAGAATCAAAGGGCCATAACTCATTGAAAAATCATCAAACCGGAAAACAAAGACAATATGTGCATGTGCACTTGGTAATGATGCATCCTAACAAGTTTCACAAAATTCCAACATGGGGTTGTAAATAAATAGCACGGACAATAATTTGGTCACAGACTCAATCAAAGGGCCATAACTCCGTGAAAAAACATCAAACAGAACACTTAGACAATATGCGCATCTGCACTCGGTAATGATGCATCCTAGCATGTTTCACAAAATTCCAACGTGGGGTTGTAGAGAAATAGCGCGGACAATAATTTGGTCACAGACTCAATCAAAGGGCAATAACTCCGTAAAAAATCACCGAACCGGAACACATAGACAATATGCGCATCTGCACTTGATAATGATGCATCCTAGCAAGTTTCATAAAATTCCACAGAGAATGGTGTAGAGAAATAGCCCGGATAAGAATTGGTGACGCACGGACAGACGAAGCAGCGACTATATGCTTCCCCTTTTGGGGGAGCATAATAATAATTTTATTTTGTACTAATTTTAATTGTGTGTACGAGCCGAATTCGGCGGATGTGGAGGCATTGTTTTTAGCTTGGACATACGTCTGTCTATCAGAAATCGTTTCCGCTCCAAACGATTTTCTATTTATTGCTATATGAATATACAATTGCTATTTACCATCAGTATTTAGTCAGGTTTGGATACACAATTTCACATTTATGTATTGCACATTAAGGGTATACACAATTCATCAACAGTATCTTACTTATGTTATGGCATTCAGCGTATTTAATCATCGTTCCGAGGAATTACCAAACTTTTAACATATACTATATGTATCTTATCTCTGCAAGTAAACTACTTCTCATATATCCAGAGGTAGGAAAGCCAAAGCCACCAAAGTGAATGACCGAGCATCACAGAGACTGTGCAAAATTGCAGTCTGGAAAAAATAATACAAAATACAACTATTTTAAGTTTACTAATAAGGTAGCTGGACTGGTAAGCTCAGTCGGTAGTCAATCTCGACTATCAAATTGGGATGGTGAGTCCCCGTCCGCCCAGTCTCCAATGATTGATATACAGCATTACGTCTCATTGTCATTTGTTGTTGTATGGTGTTTAGCAACACGTTCAACAATTTTTCACTTATATATCGCAGCAGTATTCCTAGCGCTGCCACAGTAGTCTCATTGTCATTTGTTTTGTATAGCGTTTAGTGACACTTTCAACAATTTTTCATTTATATATCACAACAGTATTCCAAGCTCTGCCGCAGACACATGGTACGATACCCCACCCTGTCACATTATACCGACACTGGCTAACTCTCCTTTAAATGCCGAGCACCAAGAGAGGAAAGTTCTATTACCATTTTTCACCAGTATGACCCAGCTGGTAATCAACCCACAATATTCCACATGCAAGGCGAACGCTCAAACCCGCAGACCACCGCTGAAGATTATTGCCATTTGTCATCGCTGATTCAAGATTGAAATTTATCAGGTATTTGCAGAAATGGATGTAATCAAGTACTGGGTCACAGGAAAGAGTGGTTAGTCATCGATGACCTTAAAATTACACTAAATAACCACAAAAGAAAATCAAACTAATAATTATCCAGACACTTTAAATACTGTAATCATTTTGTTAGAAAGTTCTACAAATTGAAATGAAAGCATTTTGTGGATTAGTACAACACCTCATTTTTATGTGACCAGTGAAACATGTTTGTTAGAAATTCCTGAAATTGTGGAATATCATGGTTGTATTATTGTAATACTATTTAAGTCTAATGACGATTCTGTGATATATTAAGGAGCTAGACTATACAGGGTGATCAGAAATACTAACAGTGTACCTTTGGCTAAAAGCTTACAAAAAAGCAATATATTTTGTAATTTTAATTATTTATTTTTACACATAACTGCAAACATTACAAGAAACAAATACAGCTGTCAATGAATACAATCTACATTATTTACAGACAGTTATATTACATGCAAAGTCAATCATGTTTAATGCCACATTTGGTGTTTACAAGATTATTAATCAGTCTATAAATGGAAGTTCACTGTTTCAAAGTGAAACAGTCATATTAATTTTTTTTTCACTGAGAAATCAATATAATTTCCAAAAAGGTATAAAGTAAGATGTCAATTCCAATACGGTTTGCATGTGTTTGTAGCCTTTCAATTTGATGTCATGCACGAGATGGTTTTATTGATTAATGATAACTATATCAGTCATTAATTAAAACAACTGATTTCAGAGAAGATGTTTAAAGAAATAGTTGATAGTCAGGTGAGCGATAGATAAAATACAATCACAAAAGCTCACTAGAACCTTTGACTCATATGATCTAACAAGATGTCAAATAGGGCTTTAGTCTCTCAACTGATTAACCATTCTCTTCCACTTTATTGATTAAGCCTATGAAAGTCTTATAGACGACAAAAATGAGAATTATCCATTTTTTCCGTAGCATATCTATGTAAAAATCAAAGTGCCCTTACTGGATCCTTATAGCCCCTAGCCCCTTTATTTAAACAAACTTAAAACCCCTGTTTTCATAATTAAAAACCATTTACACCAAATATGAACAAATTTGGCTAATCAGTTCATGTAAAGATAGTTTTGTAAATTTCACAATTGTACCCCTTTTCAGACTCCTTATGGGTATTAAATTCCCTGTACTTTAATGAAGAACCTAGTCTCAACTGTAGCGTCTACATAATATTTCAGATCTCAAGCCAATTAAATAGATGATAACAAAAACAGGACTTGTTTCACTTACTAAATGGAGAGGTATTTTTAACTGTCAAACCGTATATGAACTTTCAATTCATTACCATGCAGTGGTACTGAGATATAAACTTTAACCATAGTTTCAGGACTCACATCACTATTATCTCTCTTGAATACTCAGGACCAACAGATGTATGAGATAGAAATACAAGAGACCCAAGTTGGCCTGAAGACGCTCTACTGACTCATAGTGGCCATAGCACTTTTTGACATTTCACAATATTTACTCTTCGGGTGGGGGGGGGGGGGGGTTGTCTTAACAACTTATGGATAAATACCATACCACACCCATACTGAACAAAAACTAAATTGCTATGAAAAGGAAATACTTTAAATTCCCATACCATTCATCTGTAAAAAAAATAAAGTCCCCTGTACAGAACCCTTATACATCCAAGCCCCTTAATTTGTCAAAACTTCAATCACCCACTCTTAGCTATTTGTTATGAGCAGAAATGATTCAAATTTTAAAAAAGATTTTTTTAGTACACATGGATGCAAAATAAAAAAAAATCAGTTTTCCCTATAATATTCCTATGTAAATTTAGCCCCTAAATTCTTATCTACAATCAAACCCCTACACATAGAGATAATTTATGCCAAATATCAACAAATATGACATACCGGTTCTTAAGAAAACAGTTTTTGTAATTCCAAATTTTTACCCTTTAGGGGCCCCTCCTAACCCCTTAAGACAGTGGAACCCAGTCATTTTTACAAATCGGAGCCTCCTTCACCAAACAATGCTTTTGTGAAGATAAAGGCAAAATAATTTCCATTTAAAAAAAAAAAAATTATTATAATGACATGTGTCCTCTAATTGAACCCTCGGGGCAGGGTCATTTTTAATCCTAGGGACACCATTTGAACAAGTCTAACAAAACTGTAGTTGGTAATCATTACTACATAAACATTTTGAAAATCTGTTGGGCCGTTCATTAGAAGAAGATTTTTTAAGTTTTGGACTATTTTTATTAACGGCGGCCAGCTTAAATTTCACATCTAAAAAAAAATCTTCTGTATAGTCTCCTACGCAATAGAAACATCCATGAGAAGTTTCAGTTTAATTGGCTTAGTGGTTTCAGAGAAAGTGCTGCTAACAGATGACGGACTACGGACAACGCATAAGCACTTCTGGCGCTAAAAACGTAGTTCTCTTTTTCTTCTTTTTTCAGGGCTTTGTATTGCAGTGATTTATATTTTCCTATCATGTGTTAAATGGTCAATATTTAAGAAATCAACTCTGAAAATTTGATGCTAAAACCAGTTTTCATGGCAATTCTGTGTCATTTCGGAATTGTTGGTTTGAACTGCACTATGGGCGAATAGTTGACATATTGTTACTCTGAAAATTGAGAGGTGTCACAAAACCATTGAATTTAAAAAAAAAAAAAAACTTGTCAATGTATGCTTTTTTTCCTTTATAATTGCATGTGTTGAACCAGTGAAGAATTTGAACTTAGACAAATGCTGCAGGTTTTGCTTTTTCACTTCGATTTGGACATTAATAATGTAATAGTGATGTGAGACGTTTCAAGTCAAATAAGGGTCATACTTTGAAAAATAAATCAGGCAAGAGTTATCCCACTTTCATTTCACAACTGCAAATTACGCTTTACACAAAATTTCAAATCAAATACATTGAGTGTTTGGTAAGATATGGATTTGATGGTACTTGCATGCAAAACTTTAACCAGAATTTCTACGTCAAACAAGGACCATAATTTGCATTATATATTGCAAGAGTTATCTAACTTAGTTACTGTAGTAGATGAGGTGACTGGGATGTCTTGTGCGACGTTTAAATCAAATACATTGAGTGGGCCATTAGTTGCATTCTATTCAAGCAAGAATTATCTAACCTAGTTATTGTAATAAGACTGATGCCCATGAAGTCTTGTGTGAAGTTTTAATCATCTACATTGAGTGATTGGTGAGATACAGCCTGGCATGCAAGTGTTCCAAAATATACAAATCAGTCTCTTTACTGGTGCCTGTAAACCCTAGCTGGTTTACTTGAACAAAAGTTAAACCCTTATTCATAGGGATCATTTAAAACAAATATGAACATATTTGACTCATCAGTTTTTGAGATGTTTAAAATTTCTCAATTTCAAATAATGTCAATCTTTTATGGGCCTCTGCTGACAACTTTTGAAAATCAAATACCCTTTAAAGGACCCAGTCCTAACTGTTATGACTAAACAAGAACCCAGACATCAATATAATCAATATGAGAAAAACAAAAATAATCCAGACATCAAGATAATTGAAGTACTACCTAAAATATGAGAAAAACAGAAATTTCTATGTAAAAATCAAATTAAGATTTATACCAAATATGAACAAATTTGGGTTTTCAGTCCTTGAGAAGATTGATATATGAGTATTTATTCCAACATGAAAGTCATGTATATATCATAGCATAATATTGCACTAGAACTTATTATCTAATCTGTAAAACAGTATCAATTCTGAGATATAAACTGTTTGGTGGAGCTCCAATATATTTGATATTCCTTTCCTTGCACTTTCGAAACACCACAACATGAATCTTCATCTGTCAAATCTTCATCAACATGCACCTTGGTAATCCAGATATGGCTGAACTCCTGTGCTGTGGAGATAAATATGATAAAAATTTAATATTTAAAGATCTGAACTTTGCTTTACAATATTTTTCTTATCCTGTATACAGTCTCAAAAACTAGGTCAATTCCCTCAACATATGATCAGTTAACCTAATCACTATTTCCGGGGATTCAAACTCAGCATTCTTAGATTCATAGTCAGATGCTCTACCAATTGAGCTAACCAACCTTACCTCTTTTTTTTAATTAATGGGGTTTAATGCCATTTGGCAGGTAATATATATGGCATATTCAGTTTTATTAAGGAAGGATGACCTTAGAACGAATCTGAACCATATCTCCTTCCGCAAGTAACTGGATAACTTTCTTTCATAAAAGTTTATGGACCGAGCTATGCTTAAACCCATAACCTCTGCAATGGAAGATAAGTAGTATTAGACAACAGCACCTAAAATCACTCTGTCACTGAGAACTTCTCCTGCACATTTTGAATGTAGAAGTTAATAGTGAAAAATGAATGTCACTACATAAATGTTGATGTGGAATGTTTTAGCGTCATTTTCATGCCAACAGACCAACGAGGAAATAAGTAATAGCTAGTGTTCATGAAGTTCTTTATTATTAATTTTTTACTTCAGAAAACTAACTGGCTTAGTGTTAAACATCATTTGACTAAAGTTTATATAACTCTTGGCCGGGCTACGATGAAAGCTGAGATGAATAATGTTTGAAAGCCTTGAACCTAAACCATGACCTCTGTTACAAGCAGCCAACACTCTATCCACTGCCCTATTGCACCGCTTCATTCTTATATATAACATGATATTAAAAATACAGATTTTGTTATATATATACTGTATAAAACCATATAGAAATATATATTATCACATAATTTATAGTGCAGGATTGTGATAAATCCATGATATCTTTTTTATATTAATCTAGTGTAATATCACTTCTGATTCATCGTTTAGTGTTTTCTGTATAACTCGGTTCTCATACATAAAATGCCAAACTACATTCTGAGTTGTCATGGTAAAATGACGTTATTTTGTGACGTTACATCATACGACAAATAAGCCAGACTTTTTCTTGTTCTTTATAGACATAATATGTTAAATATAAATAAATGGTAAATGATTTGGAGTTATGGGATAAAAATAATCTTACATTAGTGCTCATTTATTATTAAATTTATTAAACTTGTTGGCAAAAATGATGTAATGTCCGGCAGAGCATAGCTTTATATAGTTTGCCAAATTGTTTAATAAATTCAAAACTTTTCTTTTATTCTCTCATAAATATAATCTGCATGTGAAATGTAGATTTTACAAGTGACTGTCTATGATATAAACTGTTGAAATATACATATCTATACATCCATGATTTGGCTTCACAAGTTCATTATGTTCAATTTACCTTAAACTAAAGAACATACCAGTAGGTATGGAATATCTAAGAATGCAGATTTAAAATGAAATAATAAAATACTCCATTTAAATTAAAGTATAGTTTATACCTGTAATAGTACTAGTTTTAACAACAACTGTGGTGGCTGGCTCCTTTCTTATTTATGACACTGGGGGTTTCTCAATATCATAATGTAGTGGCAAGCTGGACAACCTGTATCAAAACATAAAACATGCTTAACATATATCATGTCTGCAGAATCAAATATTTATTACAGATTTTAGGGTGAATATATCAGGATTTTTCGAAACTTTATCCATTGAGTCCTATCATTATGTACTTAATGGGAATATATCAGCATTTTTCAAAATTTAAATTTGACAAAACATTTTTTTCGAATATACAATGCCAGTCAATATAATATGCTCACTGACCCCGTATATCCAAAAATATATCTCTATAAACATGCCAAAATGATATATTAAAAAGGGCTTTCCTAACTTAGGCACGCTACTAGGTTAGACTGAAATAGATTTCCAACTAAAATGGCATATTTTGTGAAACTATTCAGTTTATATCAATTTTGTAAATGATTATGAGATTATGGTTTTTATCCATTTTTACAATTATTTATTTTTAATATATATATAGCGTTTTATCCTGGTACACTCCCTTTAAATGACAAATGTCATAATGCAGGTGCAGATTTAAATATAAAGGTTAGAGGTGACATAATTTAACAAAAAAATCACATCTAACAATTTTTATTGAATTTTTTTTCATGGAATTTTTGTTTTCATGATTTCTGCCTATTTTTGTTTGAAATGACTATGAAGATTAAGAGGTTTAGCACTATTTACAACATATTTCAGGTTATATATTGCATATCCACAGGGGCGTAGCTTGGTTGAAATTGATGTGTTGTCACAGATGTAGTGGGGTTTGGGGCATGTCCCCTCGGAAAGTAATTTCAGCTAGACTGTTGTAGATGCGTTTTGGCGTATATTTCTTATGTTTTAAGGGGCCTGGTTATATAACCATATAAATGTAATGTTTTAAGGTATGTTCACTTTAATAAAGGGTAAAATGAAGTAGCCTAAGGTCCAATTTTTATTGCATTTTTGGCATTTTTATCGATTTCTCAGAAAAAAGGTGTAGACACATGCCTTTAGTGCCTATAGGAAGCTACGTTCCTGATTCAGTTTATTTGGTGGAGAAAGATCTCAGAATGCATATGAGTAGAACCACTGTCCTTCAAGTCACTGGCAAGCTTTCTCGCATAAAGTTTTAGACTGAGCAGGACTTGATCCTACGATCTTAACGGTGAGAAGTGGTCCTGAGATGACGCCTCAGATCACTCAGCCATGGAGGATGTGTATTATGCAAAATCAAAAATGGCAAAAATATTAATAGCTACCTACCTACCTACCCACATGAAAAATACTGGGTCAGAGCACAGCAAACAAACATTTTAAGGATTGACCCATCTGTTGTACTCTACCTGGCTTAGCGGGCTAATTAATCTCAAAAGCATGTACCTCTCACTGCTGAAGTTGTGGGTTCGAGCCAAGCTCAGTCAAAACATGTGTATGTGGGAAGATGTCAGTTATCTGCAAATCTGTAGGAAGATGTAGTCTTTCCCTTGAACAGAAAATTGAATTGTCAATAAATGTATTATTCATTGTAAAAAATGCCCACTTCAATAAAGTAATCATAGAAAGTTTATTTTCAATCTGATTTTGCATAAAAGTATTAATATTGTACATAATACTGTTGCATCAGGTGAGCAAATGAATTGTGTTGATCCGTTTGCTTTCTGAGTGACTGTCAAAACTTTATTAAAAAGAACAGCGGACGATAGTTCGGAAGATAGTGTCTGCTCACACAAGAGGATGCAAGTTTGATCCCCAACTTGACCCAATGCCTCTCAAAAATTAACACTCGGTACTGGTTCTACCCAGAAAGCTGACTTGAGACTGGTTTTTATATGCATTACACTGTTTTCAAGTGGTACACATTTCTCCATATCACAACAGTGTTTGTTTTGTATATATATCAAACTGTACCTCTTCAAAGGCTATCCTTATTGCCTCTGGCAAATCACCTACAGGTATTATTGCTGATTGTGCCATGAAGCAGGCATTCTGTCACATTTTGTCAGAATACCGGTAGCCCTTCCTTGTCCACTTTGGACTAGGAGCAGTGATGTCAGCTGGTCAAGATGTTGGAATGTTTTTGAGTCGTATAGACCAAAATCACTGCGAAACGATTTATTATGTTCGGGACCTAGTGAGATAAAATATAAATAAAAAATTATGAATTATCCAAAATAGAAAGCAATATGTTATGAGTTTATTACACACAATTTAAAAATTATAATAATAAAACATCCTGGCTTCTGTTTCACCAACATTCAGCGATCATATTTGATAAGAGGGTAGACATAGCCAGATTAAATTAGATGTTGATGGACAGCTTTCTTCATATTTGTAACGGCATTATATTCAGCTAGTCTGAGACTTGAAACCTTTCACTGACAAGGCAAATGCTTTACTGACTGAGCTAGTGGGACTGCATACATGCGTTCTAACAAATCAGAATTTGTCGCTGAATTTCCATTCAGTCCAAAGAATCATGTGAATATTTCTTAGAATACAATAAGTAACAGTTCCACATTGGGCGACAATGTAACAGGACGAAATAACAAAAATTTAAATGCAGCCAGTCCAAATGAGCTGGCTGACATATATATTGTTAAGTTACGTTACACACTGTGACAGTTTATTCTACCACGACTTTGAATTTCCAATGGTGGATGTACCGGTACTCTTAAAAAAAGCCAACGTATGCACCCTTTAAAGTCCCATATTTTATTAAAATAAAATGTATTTCTACTGAAAAAATTGTGTGCTTATTCGGATTTTTGTGTTGTGCACTCAAGTCTGCCCCCTTTAGACTGAAACCCTGAATTCGCCCATGATTTCCATACAGAAAATCATATGAATGTTTCTCAAAACACATGTAAGTCACAGTCCCACGCTGGGTGCCAACAAGGAATTATATATCTATACAAGTCCTTGGTGCCAATGTAACATGACAAGAAAAATATGTAGCCAGTCGGGGACTTGAACCTGTGTGGAGCGCATGGTCCAGTGGTAGAGCACCGAGCCCACGATTGGAGGTTTGTGGGTTCGATCCTCGGCCAAAGTTATGTGTGGTATACTGAGCAAGACACTTTTCCGCATATGCTTAGTACTGGTTCTTACCAGGAAGTCTTCGAGCGTGATTTGCCTAAGTTGAAAGAATTTGTTTCACAATCGAAGTAAAATAAATAAGTTTAAACTAAACTTGAACCTGTGACCATTTGTTGACAGAGTGAATACTCTGGAAACTGAGATAGCCATATGGCTGACATAATTTCTCTCCTTAGATGTTTCATACACGCTGTGACATATAATTATGCAACCTGTTGTTCACTGTCTCGGGTGACAATAGTGCATATCAAAGCACGTTTTCGAATGATTTTTATATTTTTTGAGTTGATCGTAAGGAGCAAGTCTCACCCCTATTATGGCGATTAAATGAGACTAGTGTGATAACATATAAAAAAGGGTAAAATGAACTCTTTAAAATACCTTTGGTGATTATTTGAATAGATCTATGGTGCGTAATATTGTCACATGAATATTTGAGAATGTCTTCAATGGGATGAGAATGTTTTCAATGGAAAACAACACACAGAACTCGTATGTGGGGAGACTTAAGAGAAATAAAAATGAATCGAAAAGAAAAACAGGAAAGAAACAAATGTAATGCCATACGAACAGAATGAAGTACAATGGCCTACCTTGTACTAGAGCTAGTTGTAGCCTGTCCCAATTCATTTTACAACACGCCGTTCTTGTATGAATCACACACACACACACACACACTGATCTAAAAATGATTGTGTCACTGTCTTGTTTCCAATTGTGCTAAATATCTGTGTCACGGTGACCTGTCTGCCGAAATGAACACATTTCACACGGTTCGTAAAATGTACACAAATCTTTAATTTGGCATAAATTATACTAATTATGGTTATGGTAATAAAAAAACGGAAACAATTCAATACCGACAACCATTGCATCCTCAACACATTATTTACTTACAACTTACCGAATCAGAACCATTTCATCGTCGCCATGTTGGTTAAAAAAGTTAATCTTCTAAATTAAATGACGGACAAATTCCGGTCATTCCGCAAAAGTTCTTGACGCTTCTTGTCGCTTCTTGACGCTTCTTGTCGCTTCTTGACGCTTCTTGTCGCTTCTTGACGCTTCTTGACGCTAAATAGTGAGACCGGCGTTCTTAGGTCATAGCGTTCCTAGTGGTGTGACAACAAAGTAAACAAGATAAAACTGTAGGAAATCTAGGACATTACCTGTCTGGTTGATTATATATATTGTGTTTCGATATCTAATCTGACGGTTTATAAATTTTACGAATAAAGACTTAACTATGGCCGTATCAAGGGCGAATATCGACGACGCCATTATAACCGGATCAGAGGAAATTTGTGATTTTTATTGTCAGCCGTGTAGTACTGACAAAAAAAGTCTACCGGCTGAAGGTTATTGTGTTGATTGCAAGGAATATTTGTGTGGAACTTGTTTTAGATATCACAGAAAACTATCTGCAACGAGTCGCCATGCGCTGCTCGACAAGAAAAAAATGCCTAGAGACAAACAATCAACTAGGTCAAACAGTAAGGATATGTGCACCGACCAATGCCCAGATCACACGGAAAAAACAACAGAATATCATTGTAAGACACATGACCAGCTGGGATGTTCCACATGCATGACCCTCAACCATAGAAGTTGTAAAGGTGTCAGATATATACCAAATATTTCAGATGGAATTGGGAAAACGCGCAGCTTTGTTCAGTTAAATGAAAAATTGAATGACCTGGAAATGATTGTTGACGAAAATGAAAGAAAAGTAAGGGAAAATTGTACAGCAGTTGAAGCCATAAGCAATGAATCACAAGCTAAAATCAGAGAATGTATCAATGAGATAAAAGAGTTATTTGATACTCTTCAGAAGGCAATGAGTCAAAACGTAGAGGCGATCAGGGATGAGGACATGTCAGCGATGGAGTTAATATCTGACCAATGTGATTCTGTCAAATCTGACATAAGATCAATTTCCTCTGATCTGGAGAGTAAACAGAAGGCTAACCAAAATAGCCTACTATTTGTAGCAATGAAAAATGGAGAAAAAGAAGTTAAAGTAGTAGAAGACAAAATGAAACAGATCATCACGAACAATACAATAAGACAGTATACATTTGTACCAGAAAGGCAGATATCTGATTTGAAAAGAAAATTTAAACAGTTAGGGCACTTGTCCATGTGTCAGGAGACATCTGTCGATAGCGGAAGTCCAAAAATACACCATGAAGAGCTCAAGGTAAGAGATGATATTTAGTAAATATATTGTCCCAAAATTTGAAAAATGTGGTGAAATAATTATACTAAAACAGAGAGGAACAGCTAAAAACAATCAATAGTATCAAATGTAAGTATGTCACGGTTACATGAAAACTTGTCCAAATTATTGCCTTCTGCAGCCATGGAATTTCACAGTGGAACGTTGGTCATTATTGAAAACATGACCTGTAGTAATTTACGGAACGTATTATTCTATCACGCAGGCCGTCGGGGTGGCGGATCATACGATTCTGTTTAACTTTCAACACATATTGAAAAACTGAAAAGTGTTTAAGCTTTGAAAAGGTCACCACTAACACTTGTTGTGTATAATTGAACTTTTTACCTCTAATAATGTTATTTCATGTGCTACATATTTACAACTATAAGTTATACTATCAGAAAAATAACAAATTCTATATTATTTGGAACCTACATGTATTGAAAGTATGCCTTTTGAGTATGTGAAATTATCCCACCCACCCATTTTAACGAGTCAAACTATATAACTATTTTTGACTACATTAGACAAAATTGCAACAGAAATTTTCTAAACTGTATTTTTTTTATATCAACACATATTGCAGGAAAACATATCAAAAGTTTACAGCAATCAAACAATAGGACAGCTTATTTTTATTAGTTCAAAAATACCGCCTAACGGGAAAATGTTAAGCTTTGAAAAGGTCATCACTGACACCAGTTGTGTATAGATCACTGTTTTACCCCTAATACTGTTATAACCTATGATGATTTGTTGTAACGATAAGTTTCTTATCACAATGATAACACAATTTATATTATTTGAAGCCTAGCTCAATGTATTGAAAATGTGCCGTTTGAGCATATGAAATTATCCCATCCACCTACTTTAACGGGTCAAACTATAACTATTTTAGATTAAATTACATCAACATTGCAACAGAATGTTTCTAAACTGTTTTTTTTATTTACACATATTGCAGGAAAACATTTATCAAAGGCTTATCGCAATCAAACAACAGAAAAGCTTATTTTAATTAGTTCAAACATACCACCTAACTGATAAATGTTAAGATTGAAAAGGTCATCACTGACACTAGTTGTGTACCTAATACTGTTATTTTCTATGATGCATATGTTGTAACAATAAGTTTCTTATTACAAAAGTTATATATCTTAGATTATTTGAAGCCTCAATGTATTGTAAATGTGCCGTTTGAGCATGTGGAATTACCCTACCCACCTATTGTATTTCGTACATCTGTAATTAGTTTAGGTTAAAGCGGACACAATTGCAACATAATGCTTGTATGCTGAGTTTTCATTTTCGTAAGTATTTCTGCAAAACATAAAATATACAGCAATAAAACAAAGGGACAGCTTTGTTTAAGTTTCAACCAATTACCTATTTGGCCCTTGAAAAATTACACTTATTGTCTTTTTGTTGTACTTTTAGCATCCACATTTTCATAAAATTTTGATATTCATCCAATTTATACAGGAGATATATAACTGTCATAACCCAGACAACATTTTAACTTTCGAAAAAAAAATTGTTAAAAATTGTTAAAAATTGCATTATTTGATATTGTGTGCACTCTAGCATCTGCATATTTTATTGAATCCTCAACAAAATTATAAATGAATAGTCATCATAACCATAATATTTTGGACAAATTCTTGAACAGGCCAAATTTGATAACTAATGTCTGAGTAACACCCCTTGAATCATTAAAATTTCTGTTTTTAATCTAGTATGCGCTTATTACTCACATATTTAGGTAATTTGATAATGTTCAACCGAGATTACAGATTTATTTTGGAGACCTTGTATGTTCAGATTTAAATTTCAGGTTGATTATGGATGCTGAAAATGTTTTATTCATACAGTCCATATTCATTACATAATTATGCAGTAAAAAATGTCAAATAAATTGAGTCATATGGAAATTTGACTGTTACCAGAAATAATCTTTTTATGATACATTTCTTTATGATTTTTTTTTTAAAAAAATATATTTTTTTAATTTTAGGTGGATATATTATTTTTCCTTTATTAATAATTGAAAGCAATCAATATAAGGATTCTCAATTTTTTTTGACCTGTTTTTATTCAAATTTGTTCAAAATCTAAATTAGGTAGGCATGGTATTCAAAAATAAACAATCACATGTACAAGTGTCACCTGTCATTTTTGGGTATTGAAATTGGCTTCTTTCATATATTCTGCCATATATATAAATATTAGATATATTTAACATTTTTTCTAGAGTGGATTAGAGGTCCAGCGTTTAAGGCCTTAGACTGAAAACTCAGGGGTCACAGGTTCAATAGCCGCTCCTCCAACTAAAAAAAAATACTTACCTTTGGGATGAGACAAAAATCGAGATCCCATGTATCAATGCTTTACGCATGGCATATAAAAAACGGGGACACTACAAAAGTGTCATCTGTATCTTTGCACTTTCCTCCAAAAATCTTATATTACCAATACTCTTATGGAGGCATCGCCCATATGGGAAACTGGCGGCAATCAATAAAATTATCATCAAATTCATTTAACATTTGTTTAAGGTTTACTAACATCAGAAAAATGGGCCTTAGGGTTAACTTGTCTTTCAGCAAAAATAAAAAAAATTACAGTATTGATTCCATGTTCAACTTTTACAATTGTACGCTTTAGAACCACCATTAGATAAAAATTCTTTACTCCTTTAATATCTATAATTCTTTCAGGTAATTCTTTCAGGTTGATATAAATATGTAACTACAGTCAAACAAGTGTAAGCAGTCACCTCTATTAAACAGCCACTTGTCTTATGCAGCTACATTTGCTATTTTCCATTTTTATGCTTTCATAGCAAATAAACCTGTAGTAAGCAACAATCTGTCTTAAAAGACCATATTTGCCCCTTCCCTTGACTGGCTTCTTAAGACAGGTTTGAGTGTATGTAGTTAATTTTAAACCATTTATATTTATCTACTTAATATCAAGTCTCTTGGTACTGATGATGATGAAAATTGTGTCATATGCATGGATCATTTCACGGATCCGAAGAAACTGGATTGTGGCCACATGTTCTGTAGCGAGTGTATTGACCAACAATTCAAATACAAGACGGTCTGTCCAACATGCGGAAAAGTATACGGGATCATAACAGGTTCGTTACTTGATCTATTCTGTTCACTCTTTCTCTATGTTTGTCTGTTGTTGATTTGATAAGTATTAAGTCATGTGCACTCCAGTATTTGCATTAATCATCAGATTTTGATATTGTCATAGAACCACAAAATCTCGAAGACCGTATTGACTAGCTGAACGACCCTCTACATATAACGACTTCCTGATAACTTCTCCTACCAAGGATTTTTACTACACATAGATTTAATTGGTCTGCACGACATTTAGAGTGACCTGTAAAATATGTTTCACGAAATCAACTTCGAGTCATTATTAAATCAGCGCGTATTACAATGACCTTGATTTTTGAGAAGATTTCAAATTATTGATACTTTATTTGCCAATATTTTGTCATAGCACGCATTGATAGTAACACTAAAATTAAACATAATAATACAAAGTGGTATAAACCCTATACGCTATTTTGAAAATACGTCATTCTCTATTTAGATGGAACCTACCGTATTAGGGGTGACAGCACATTTATCTGATACATACATTATACAATACAATAAATTTAATATTAATGTGTTACCTGTATTGGACGAGTCCAGTTATAAATAGAATGACGTAGTTTCACAATAGCATATTCGGTTCATACAATATAAATTATATACGAAAAATCAAGTTGAAAATAGGTATTTTGCTTACAAGAATCAAAAGGGCATCTACCCTCAACATAATTTCAAATAATGTTTGCCCATTGATGTCATAGAGAGTAGATAACATTTACTGACTACCCAGTCAAAATAGCAGGAGAACATCGAAATAATGAAATAAGAAAACCATTGAATCTTGTTACTTCTAAATGTTGAGAATAAAATGTAATATTAATCAACATAATCAAGCTATCAAAATGTTGAATGTTGGATTAAAGAGTTTTTATTTATCCACTTCATTTTTACCATTATTATTTGTAGATACTTTTAATTTTGCTGAGTACACAATTAATTAATATTGTACTCGCAGAATTTGTCCATAGAATCACAAATTTTAAAGGGAGTATATCAGGAAAAGAGTGCTATAAATGTCTTAAATAATAAAAAATATACAAGATTATTTTTGCTTACCTGAACATTATAAAGATTTGATACAGAAATAATTTTTGTTACTCAACAGGTGACCAACCTGATGGTTCTATGCAAACCTATACAAATGCACACGATAGCTGTGAAGGATATCGTAACTGTGGTAGAATTGAAATAGTATACACATTTAAAAATGGACAACAAGGAGTAAGTATTATATATGATATATACTGCAAAAGTCATTGAGTACCATGGTTTGAGTGCTATTGTTATAACATGTATCTGATATTATTCCAAATGAATAGAAAAAATGCTTTCTAAATAAAATATATTAACTAGGAATATTTACAGTACACAAAATGATAAAAGGATCCCTTGAAAGAACAATAAATATATAATCATTATAAAATCTTAAGAAAAAAACAATTTTGAAGTGGACTAATCAAATCATTCATGTCAAGGTTGTTGCCGTTGAATTGTTAATAATTGCACTTGTTGACCTCGTATACACCAACATGGCCTTGTGTTTAAAGCAAATGATTGCAAACATACAGAATGCAAGTCAAATAAAAATTACCCACTGCTTATTAGCCTACTGCAGTCAGACCTTCTTTTGTATTTTTGTTCTTAAATCTTATAATTGATTTCTTTTTGTTATAGGAATGCATAATCAATGTAAACTGCGGTGGTGGTTTAGGGTACATCTTTGCATAAGTTGCAGAATGTTAATGGTTCAATTCCTTGTAGGATGACACAAACGGTGATCTACAGCATTTTGAGGATAATTCTATAGTACTGGCCTAGTATCAGTATCATAAATGCAAATGGGTGGAATATCATGCCATTTGTTTGCAGCATGGCACTTAAGTTTGTTAAATTTATGTTAAAGCCATTTTGATACATGCCAGTTGTTTGTATATGTTGATATTATAGTATGCTCTAAACTGTATCTCTGTAACCTTAGTTGGTAGCATATAATAACTTGATATGTCTAAAAGTCTGATCAGATCAAAGCTGGCAGAAATGCAATGAGGCACATGGGTTGTCAGCACGGAAAGACACCAAAGGACAGATGTACACAAAGATATTTTTTATTGAGTTTATTGCAACATTAAACTCACATAAATCATTGTTAATTATGAACTAAGTGCAATAGTATATATACTGTGGATTTTCGCAATGTGGATCAGAGTCCTGTCTGCCTCCTAGATTAAAGCGCTACGAAGTTGTATTGCTTACAATTATGTCTGTTTGTTTTTCTTGTCATTGCAATGCAAGTTTGACAGTTTTGAGAATGCTGTATCCATGGTGATATGAATGAAAGATTGTTCAATAGTTAAACACAGTACAATATATAGGTATGTATATATTTCAGCCAAACCATCCAGCTCCTGGCAAGTGGTATCGTGGAATAGAAAGGAAAGCATATTTACCAGACAATTATGAAGGCAGACAGATATGTAAAATGCTGAAGATAGCATTTGACAGAAAGCTTGTGTTTACGATTGGTAGCTCTCGGGTAACTGGACAGGAGGGTGTCATTACATGGAATGACATCCATCATAAAACAAACCCAAAACCATATTCTGAGTAAGTTAAAACAAAGTAATATATTGTTTCAGAAATTACAAGAAGTATCAATGAAATATTCTTATCTACCTGTCCATCTGTCTGTTGTTTTAAAATTTATATAAAACAGCCTTGTGATTTGACTGGCCATGCAAACAAACCTGTTATAACGTTCACATCTTTCTAGCTGACTTCCACATACCATCTTCTAAATATCGCCTCTAATAATTCACTGATATAAAGACTTGAAGACCGGTCACATAATGTTGCCAACTTGTTATCAGTATGAATTCTGGCATATCAAAGGCATGTTCTACTTCATCGGTTCCCCTCACAGGGTTTGGTTGACCAATTTTATTTTGCAATGCCATGTAGTATACCCTAATGATTAATTTCGCATATTTGTTCATAAGCCATTAGCCAGGGGGAGCTTGTCAGTTTAACATTTTTAAATTTTAATTTAAAAATCTTCTCAAAACCGATGTCCAAATTTACTCATATTTGGTATAGGTGATCCTTACAAGTTTATATGGGTTTGAAGTTTGTACAAATAAAGGTGTTGGGTCTACTGGAGCCAAGTTAAGGGAGCCAAGTTAAGGGACTTTGAATTTAGCATAGGAATACAATGAGAAAACAGAACAATATATTTGTATTAGATCTAAACCATTGTCTAGTCATGTCAGGTTATAGTGTGCCTCTTTAAAGAGGCTTGAATATTTATAAACGCCCAACCTAATGGAGGTTATATCTTCATCTACACAGCCTAGATCTTGGAAGTTTTGCATGTAGTATTGGCTGATGGTCCTGTACTATTTTTTTTTCATTCCAGATTTCTGGGGTAAAATAAGGGGTTGCCACAGAGGTCAATGTTTTGCATGGTGTTATAAGGGGAAAAATTTGAAAAATATTCTCCAAAAGTATAACATCTGCAAACAAGATATTTTACATGTAAAATTGCTTAAAAGCTCTCTACCTAGTTTGTTAAAGTTTGGTCCAGTGGGGGTCAAATTTTGTGCTGCCAAAAGGGTCACAGTTTTTCAAAGTGTTATAAAGGGAAAATATTTTAAAAAATCTTCTCCGAAAATACACACAAGATCTGGCCCCGGTTTCTCGAAAATACTTAAGTTTGCTATTTTACTTAAACTAAAATAGTGGCCTCAATTTAAGTATAAAATTGAGCACACTACTGAGTTTAAGTTGGAGATGTAAGGTAAAATTTGGAGCCGCAATAAAAGTCACAGTTTTTCACAAAGACAAATTTGTTTAAAATTCTTCTTTGAAAGTAGAAGGTCTGAGGCCAGTTTCACTAACCCTTCGTAAGACTTTTTTCGGAGTGTATATCCCCTTGATCAAAATCCCCTTCACTGAAAAAAGAAAGGGTGTTACAAAATCCCCTTCACACTTTTGCAGGGGGTATCATAATCCCCTCTGTGATTTAAACAGGGCTATCATAATCCCCTTCATGAAAATGTAAGGGCTATCATAATCCCCTTCATGAAATTTACAGGGCTATCAAAATCCCCTTGATTGAAATCCGCTCCACTGAAAACATTGACAGGGCTAAGTCTATATTTGAAGAATTGTGGTTCCTTTTTTCATCAACTGTAGAAAGGCAAAATGGAGGGGAAGTTTTCAGAAGTTTAGTATTGAAAGATTACTTCTAAGGGTATACATGTATATATTGTCAATTCTTTCATGTAAATTTGATAGCTCTATTGAAACTGATTTAAAGCCTAATAAAGGCCGCTTTGTGAAAATAAAATAATGTTTTCCTCATTCCCAAAGACCGCAGCGTGGTCTAGTGGTAGAGCGTCTGCCTCGCATGTGGAAGGCCGTGGGTCATACCAAATACTTTAAAAATGGTACTAGAAGCTTCCTCGCTTGACGCTCAGCATTAAGAGGAAAGTTCTAGGTCTGGTCAGCCTGGTGTCAGTATAATGTGACTGGGTGGGGTATCATACCATGTGTCTGCGGCATGATACTCCTGTGTGACAGCGCTCCTGTCTGAATACTGTCATAAGTAGACACTGTCGCGATATGACTGAAAAATTGTTGAAAGCGACGTTAAACACCATACAACAACAACTCATTCCTGAAATTCCCATATCTGTATACTGACATGTTTTTTTTTGTTATGTTCAGAATATTCACTAAAGGTGTATTCAAAACATATTAACATTATTACTTTACTTCAGATTTGTTGTACATAACCATTTCAGGTTTGGGTACCCGGATAATACTTACCTGACCAGTGTTAAGGATGAACTTGCTGCGAAGGGAGTCACAGAGGATGACATCAAATAAACTCAATATAGAGTCACATAGGATAACATCAAATAAACTCAAAATAGAATCACAGAAAATGACATCAAACAAACTTATTACATGTATAAGTATTAAGTTATTTATCACATGAGTTGTTAAACTTAAAGTCATGAAAACTATCCCAAAGTATTGCATTGTATTTTTGTATTTTTTAATTGTTTTGGAATGGCAAGAACATCACAATTTATACTTGTGGACATTTTATGTAAAGGTGTTTTGTACTTGTGTATTGATATATAGAAGTAAATGGTAATGCATGTATACTAAAACAAACAAACAAACAAACAAACAAAAACAAGGTGACGCCTTCCTATTATGTACATAGAGAAAATTCACTTTGTTAGAGTTAGGCATAATTTTGTTTATGGGTGATTTAAAATGCAAAAAAACAATAATTGTATGTATGTAAATATATGGAAATGCTTAATTATATGGTCAATTATTATAAAAAGAAGCTAATTGTATACAATTACAGTCAAACCTGTGTAAGCGGTCACCTCTATTAAGCAGCCACCTGTCTTGAGCAGCCACATTTGCTTTTTACAATTTATATGCTTTCAGAATAACTTGACCTGTATTAAGCAACAACCTGTCTTAAAAGGCCACTTTTGCAACTTTCTTTGACTGGCTGCTTAAGACAGGTTTGACTGTGTTAAGCTTATTGATTGTAAGATGTCATGAATTGTCATATAAAGTATATACTGCTACATGAATCTGTATTGTTGTAAATAGTAAAAAACATTTTTGAGAATGTTTATTTATCAAACAGTCTGGTGCGATAATTTTTTATTCTTAAAAAATGGTTGAAAGTTACATAGTGTAAATGTGACAGTGCTTTAGATTATGATTGTTAATTTTAAGAAGATAATGTAGCAAATGAGAAATATTTTATGAACAAGTTTTTTTTGTGTTTTTTTTGTATTTAGTAAAAGATTTATTTAAAGTTAAACAATTATTAAACAGATTTAACAGATAATTAATTAAAATTTGATGTGTAGTTACAGTCAGGAACGTAAAAGTATCACAAATTGACCTGCTATTTAAAGTAACAAACATTTTATACAATGGTTTTATTTTTTGTTTTTATATCGAGGGCTTGGCGCTAAACTATTGTAACTAGGTTTTTGCAAATTGTTCAGGAGGAGGAAAAAACTGTTTTTTATTTTCTTCTTTAGACAATTTCGCAAATATTTTTCAAAATTCAAATGAAAACTGCACTATTTACAATATTAACAAGTGTTTTCAATTAAAGCTTTAATATAACTTGATTTATTTGTTAAAGTTTGAGTTACAATAGTGTTGCGTTGAAAATTCAATAAAACTGAATTTATCTTTGGTGCAAAACTATTGTAGCTCAAGTTACAATAGTTTTGCACCAAGTTTTATGAGATAAATAATTAATTTCTAAGCTTAAAAATATTGTAACTCAATATAAAACTGTTTAAAATTATGTTGTTATTAATCCAAAACTAATTTTAATTTTATTAAAGGTTAACATAAACATATAAGAAGTATTTGAAATAAAGAAAAACATATACAAAAGTATATTAAGCTATATTTTTTATGTTTTAGCCTATAAATACAATAATTTTATAGTTCTCATGTTAACGGTCAATTTACTTATGTCATTAACATCGTAAAGCATAATATTTCAGTTATGAAAGTATTAAATTATTTTAATATAAGTTAATATATATAATCATATTTCCTAATTCATATTTAGAAATTGATATGTAAATTTATATAGTATGCAGATACTCTCTGGACCACATCATAATCGTAACTAACTGTCATGTTTAAGAATATGACATTTTGATATTAATATACCAGTAAATATCAAACAAGATTATAAAACTGTTGTTTTCAGTCTTATAAATTTATTGACGATTTTTTACCTGGGGCGCAATAGGCAGTTGAGATCAAATTGAATACTACATGATTGTTTTGGTTAAAACCTCATTTTTAGACAAATAGACAAAAAGATACCTGTGTTTTATTAAGTTAACAATTTGGAAAAAGGTATCGTTTAAATTTAAACAAGCAGTAACTGGGTACTGTGCCCCATGGGCCCACTATACCAACATCACCAGCAACTGTACCATCTACAATAATTGTCATACTAACTCCAATTCAAACTGCACCTTCAAAATCCATCATACCAAATTAATTAAACACCTTCTAGTCTTCATACATGTACCAACTCCACCACCAAGGTACTGTACCCTTTACACCCACCAAACTAACATCATTATACCTACAGTACCCTATACAACCACCATACCAACATCAGCTCTACACTCAACATCTAGTATACTAGCACCATTTTCAACATCCGCCAAACCAAATCCATAAGACACTGATCCTTTACATAACTATCCACAGTGACTGTACCTTCAACATCCACCATACCAACCCCACTACCCATTGCATCCACTACATCCATCATACTGACATAATTAACTACTGAACCATTATACCTACCAATCCAGTACAATTATCCACTGTAACATCTAAATTCACTATATGAACTCTAATGCTCCCTCTACATTACTCCCATTATAAAGGTACTATATTCTCTCTAACAACCATTATCTATAAAACCAACCAGAACCCCATTACTTACTGTACCCTCTACACCACCATTCCAACTTCATTACTCACAATCCAAATTATATCAACATCACTACCCACTTTACCCACTGTGTTCACCATACCAACATCAATACCTTCTGTTTCATGGACACTACATCCACCATACCATTTCAACTCTTCACTGTTCCTTCTACATTCTCTATAATTCTTACTAATTCCACTACTCACTACCCCCTTGCAACCATTACATTCATTATACCAACACCACTACTCATTGTCTACTCTGCATCCACCATACCAATATAACTACTCACTGTACTTACTACATCCACTATACCATATCAACCATCATAATCACTCATTGTTCCCTTTACACCCATAATACCAACTATACTACCAGATGTACCCTTTACAACTTCCATACCAACTACACTACTAGCTTTAATATCGATACCTACCATACCAACTACACTACCAGCTGTACCCTTAATACTCACAATGCCAATTGCACTACCAGCTGTACCCTCTATACTCACAATACCAACTACACTACCAGCTGTACCCTTTATTCTCACATTAACAACTACACTACCAGATGTACTCTCCACACCCAGAATACAAACTACACTACCAGCTATACCAGCCATAGTCATAATACCACCTACACTACCAACTGATCCTCCACACCCAGAATACAAACTACACTACCAGCTATACCTTCCATACTCACATTACCACCTACACTACCAGCTGTACCCTCCACACCCAGAATATAAACTACACTACCAGCTATACCCTCCATACTCACAATACCAACTACACCACCAGCTGTACCTTCTTCACCCACCATACGAATTATGCTACCAGTCTACCCTCTATACTCACCATACTAACTGTACTACAAATTGTACCCTCTACACCCACCATACCAACTATACTACCAGCTGTACTGTTTAAGCCCACGATATCATCGACACAACCAAATGTACCCTCTTTATCCACAATGCTATGAGCCATACCCTGTACACCCACCATAGCAACTACGCTACCAGCTAAACACTCTACAAACACCATACCAACTACACTTCCAACTGTACCCAATTCATCCACAATACCAACTACACTACCAGCTGTACCTGCTTCATCCACAATACCAACTTCACTACCAGCTGTACCCGCTTCATTCACAATACCAACTGCACTAACAGCCGTAGTGTCTACACTCACAACACCAACAACGCTACCAGCTGTACCCTCAACACCCACCATACCAACTATACTACCTACTGTAACTTCTACACACACTATACCACAACGCCACCAGCTGTACCCTCTACACCCACAATTATGACTACACTACCAGCTGTACTGTCTACACCCATAATACCATCTACACTACCAGCTGTATTCTCTTCACCTACCGTACCATCTACATTACCAGCTGTACCCTCAACACCCACCATACCAACTATGTTACATATCATACCCTCAACACTCACTGTACCAACTATGCTATGAGCCATACCCTCTACACCCATCATACCAACTATGCTACCAGCTGTTCCCTCAACACCCACCATACCAACTATGTTACATGTCATACCCTCTCCACTTACCATACCAACTACACTACCAGCTACCATACCAACTATGTTAACAGTTGTACTATACACACCCACTACACTAACTACACTACCAGCCATAACCTCTACACCTACCATACCAACTGCATTACCAGCTGTTCACTCAATACCCACCATACCAACTACACTACCAGCTGTACCCTCAACACCCACCATGACAACTATGTAACAGTTGTACCATCCACACCCATCATACCAACAATGCCACCACATGTACCCTCTACATCCACCATACCCAATACACTACCAGATGAACCCTCTACACCCACACTACCAACATTAGTACCAGATGTACCCTCTACACCCATTATATGCACTATACTACCAGCTTACCTTCTGCACCCACAATACCAGCTACAGTACCAGCTGTTCCCTCTTCACCCAACATACCAACTACAGTACCAGCTGTACTCTCTACACCCTCCATACCAAATACAACACCCTGATGTACCCTCTTGATCCATCTTACCAACTACACTTGCAGCAGCAGTACCCTCTACACCCACCATACTAACTACAATACTAGCAGCTGCTGTACCCTCTAGATCCACTTTACCATTTCAACTATCCGCTGTACACTCTGTATCTGCCATACCCCATACCAACCCCACTACTCACATTGTGCTGATTTATTCAATTGGTATAATTAAAAGTTTACTCTGATAAACCAAAGTTTATCGAAATCTAAAATACATTGTTTTGGTTCTTTAAAAGCCATTTTAAAATAATTAGATAATGTTGACTTCTAGTACTGATATATTAAAAAGAATAATACTGATTGTACCATGTAATTAGAATAATATCTCATTCTGGAAGTATTCGAAAGGGATATATTGGTTAAGTAAAGTTATAATTGGTATAAATTAAAAGTGTGTTTTTATTACGGCCTTTTTATTAAAAAATATGCAAACCAAAAAATTCACTGTAAATTTTGATAATCAGATTTTTTAACAAAATATCAACAAATGGTTCTTTAATAGCACAATAACTATATTAATCTTCCATTTAATTGTCACTTATGTCCATATCAATAAAACATTTAACATACTCATCTGACTAAAATTCCTTTTTTATCAAAGTAAAATGTTTTCAAAGATAAAGTAAAAAAAAAAAAATAAAAAAAAATAAAGTCTCTTTACCTGTATTTCTTCAGAATCTTGAAAGATTTTCCTGAACTATCATTTGAAACTTGTATTGCAATATTCATAGACTAAATAAAAGTGTGGTTATACATGATAACTAGGTTTAATAAAATTTAAATTCAAGTTACAATAGTTTTACACCGATATAAATAAAGGTTTCAAAGTTATTATTTGGTGCAAAACTGTTGTAACTCAAATAACAATAGTTTTGCGCTAAAGAATTAGTGTATTTGAGATACAATAATGTCACCAATAGTTAATATCTTCAAAATTATTTAAAATATTAGGACCAAATTTTAACACAATATGAACTTTGTAAAACTAGAGTAATTTATGCAAAAAAAACGATTTTTGGAAAAAACAGAGCTACAATAGTGTTGCGCTGAGCCCTCGATATGTTTACCATATTTTTGTAGAAAAATTAAAATATTAGCTTTAATGTTTTGATATGTTAAACAACATCAGTGGCGTGTGTGTTTGTACATTTTTGCATTCATTCGTACGTGTCTGTACACTGTAATTGAAATCATTCACACTTCATTTATGTTGCTTTTGGTAGTTTAGATATCATTGCAATTTTTATAAAAATATTTGATGCATATGAAATTCTTACACTTGTTAATCAGAGAAAATGGTGTAAGATCTAAAAACTAAATTGTTTGTTTTCAATTTCATGACCGAAAACAATAGGGTTAGTATATACACAATTTATTTGCCTTCCCCAGAGCTACAGCTTGTTTTTACAAATTCTCACACACAATTTAGAGATTGAGATGTATACTTTCTTATTCAAGACCAAGTTTGAAAGAAATTGCATTGATACTTTTTAAGAAAACGAATATTATGTTGGGAACATAAAATGTAAGGTGGCGGGTTAGCTGTTCAATTCAGTATATGTGTAATATGCATTGAGTTTATTGAAAACTGCTTCAAATAACTGATTGATAGTAAGGACCTTTTAATAGAGCCTTTTTACGCACTGTTTTGACTTGGGTACCCTTCCTTGGCTAATCTTTGTCAGTCATGTCCAATTTTTTCAAGGAGGTGCTGCTTTTAATGTTTGAAAATTTTAACTTTCAAAACAAAACAGTGCAAAACAGCCTCTGATTGTCTTTGAACATTTCCTTTTTTTTAAAAAAAACAACACAAATTTGCACAACTCTTAATTGATTTGTGAGGCGTAGTAGTTAGCCTATCACCATAATGAATTGATCTTTGTCAACCACTGTCTGTTGCCATTCATTTTTATAAGAAAATCTCCAAACTTGCTAAATTGGAATTCAGTTAAAATAAGTATCACTATTTTAAAATCATCTGGGTGAAACAGGTTCGGCATTTGTGTTTATTTCCACATCTTTGAATATTATACTCTTTATCTGAAATCATTAACAATACCAGCTTTGTCCCACCAGTGAACAAAGAAATTTGACTTCTCTTTTCTGGCATAGATTCCAAAGAGTTGTACTATCACCAGGTATGGATTTTTATGCCGCATTATACAGACATCAGAACAAGACCTAGAACTATTCTCTAAATGCTGAACGCCAAGCAAGGAAGCTTCTTGTGCCATTTTTCAAGTATTTAGTATGACCTAGCTGGGGATCAAACCCACGATTTTTCACATGCGAGTTGGGATACTCTACCATTAGATCACAGCTGCGGTTATTTCTTAAGATAAAGCGTGGAAAAATGTGTTAATTAAAGTTTTTTTGGAGATAATCTTTTTAAATGAAAAAAAAATGCATATTTGAATAAATTTTAATATTTATGTATTTCAATGATGAAAACGGATATTCCAGTTAATAAATGTGTATCATTCATGTTTTTGTTTTATTTCAGACCAACTTGAAGTAAAATGTTTGTTATTTAAAAGATATAGTCAAAATGGCCTTAAGGGCAGATCTAGACTTTTGATGAGTTGGAGTCCTTCTAATTCAAGGGAAATGGGATGGAAACCAAAAAAATAATTGTCTCCAAAAGAGAATGGTTACATATTTTAACTTTTTCATTGGAAATTAAAAACATTTCACTTTCTTGATATATCAGCATTCAAGGTGGGATATAACAATGTCAGACACAAATCTTCTTAAAAACAGCTTTTCAGTTGATAGATTGATTGAATATTTAGCGTCATTTTATGCCTTTGAAGGCCAAAAGACGATGAGTTATCATAACCACTCTTTCCTGCGTTCTTGTAAGGTTAACCAGTAATCGAATACACCCTTCTCAGCAAGTAACGGATAACTTTCTAAAGACGCAATGTCATTTATCAATCATCATGCAGACTGGATTGGTGGGGATTCAAACTCAATACCCCTTGATTGGTAGTCAGATGTGCTACCGACTAAGCTAATATCAATCAAAATTTGAAGTCTATTCAAACTAGGTTTTTGTGACCATTTCAAGTAAGTGTGTTGCATATTTAATTACTTTTATGATCGGACTCAGTAAAACCAAGTTTGCTGAAGATCAAGAGAAGAATACGGGTGACAGAATGCGCTCAATTAGAGTTAACTGATGAGTTGAATACCATCATAATAATTTACCATGAGTTTTTGCCAGGTGAGTTTCAAATTTGATTAATACAAGTTGTTTTTTTTAGAACTTTGCGGTGGTATTCACCAACCATTCTTAAGATTAATCTTAGACTTAAACTCAAGAATGAATTTTGAACAACGCACATGGTGATAATTTTTTAAGACAAAGTTTTGCAAGCCTGTAGGGACACCTAATATAAGTATAGTCAAATAAACTGTCACAATTATTCTGTTGTCGTAAACTTGATATCTAGGATTGAATTTTCATGCTGACTTCTTATGAATAGTCTCAAGAATGGCTAGTTATACAACCCAAGGGGTTTTGTTTCACATGGGAGGTTGATTTAAGGCCATATTTATGGTGGATATTTTGGGGTATTGAGAATGATGTATAACACAAACGTAGGTTTCATAAATGTCAGTACAATAAATTACAAATGGTAGTATGGAGTATGTACCTGTGATAAATTGACACAAGACAAGTTATATATTATAGTATATTGAGTTTTATTGGCAGAGAAAGAAATACCTCAAAATGCATCAAAGTGGTTCATGTCCTTCAGCAAGTAACTGATAAACTTTCTTACATAAAGTTTGGCTCAAACCCACAACGTCATCGATGAAAAGTAAGTGGTCATTTCACTTGACAAGTTGAATATTGATGGTAAGCAACAACATTAATTAAAATTCGTCAACTCTTGAGAAAAACACCAATTACTTGTACAGTAATTAATAATAGTACTTAAAACTCGTCAAACTCTTGATTTATTGATTATATATTAAGCGTTATTTTTATGCCATTGAGGGCTAACAGATGATCAATTAACCTAATCACTGTTTTCTGGGATCCTGAAAGGTTAACCAGTACTCGAGCACACCCAATCTCTGCGAGTAACTGATAAATTTCCCACTTGTGTACTTATCTCATCATATTTACCTCCCTTTCTTCATATGCGATTGAACTTCCTCGATGAAGTTCATATATCAACATGTATGATGGAAATTGAAGAGAATGTGCGATTAAGACAATAACCTTAGCTTGATGATATCAAGGACTTGTACATATCTCAATATAAGTCATGGGGTTTATGATATATAATTTCATAATATAGATGTACTGTTTTTATAAATTCTTTGTTGGTCATGTATATATAGAGATTTTTCAATAAGGAAGCACGTGCTGCTTTTCACGTTTCTCTTAATTGCTCTGCGAGGCGTAGTTGTTAACCATTTTATTTTGTAAACAGGTCCTTTTTGTCTAAGTGGTCTAAGGTACAGTCTTAAGATTATTTACCTCTCACTGCTAAGTTTGTAGGTTCAAGTCCCGCTCGCTCCAAAAACTTCATGTGAGATAGTTTGCCAGTTACTAACGGAAGGACCGTGGTTCTATTCAGTCTGACTCAGTCTGAGGTCTTCCTCCACCAGTCAAACTGGATATTCCATATTGCCATATATAACCTGAAATGTTTTGAAAACGGCGTTAAACCCCATTGAAAATAAAAGTTAATCAAGGACTCGTATCTCTATATAATTCCTTGAGTTAACTGATGTTCTTTATCAACAACTGTCTGAACATGTTATTCATTTTCACAAAGACATGTCTCTCTTTATAAGTCGTTGTTTTTCATAAGAAAATCTCCAAATTTGCCAAATTCAAAGTTCAGTCAAAACAGTGATTTATAATGTTATTAAGTCACTGGACTCTTAGCAATTTCTTGAAGAATTTCACATTCTTTAGCAAAGACTTTTTTAAGACCTCTTCTATGTCTCAAAGGCCACTAAGGATTATGTCATGGTAATTTGTATGGCATCTTTTGTCCTTTATTTCTTTATTTTCCTTATCTTGGTTAAAAGAAGTTTTACACTTGACTGGATTCAAATCAATCGTAAATATGTCACAATGTGGTATATAACCATAATTCCTAGAAAAAGTTTGATTTTTAACTATTATTCAAGACTGAATTATCTGCCCTTGAATTTTGAATCTGTGTACACCGTATATTTCCTAATAAATATACGCGGCTGCATAACATCTTAGGGGTGGGGTGCTTATTAAAGAAGGATTTTTGTCATATTCACAACTTTTAAGTTTTATGTACATAGGCATTTTAAAACATTTGTGGACACCATATTTCCGCTAATTAACGCACCTGGGCGTGTGGCATTTAACAGATGGGTCCAAAATAAACATTATTTTTTTCAAAAAATATTTATAACATTATTTTTTAGACAAACTTGTCAAATTGGTATAAACTCAATATTTATTCATAAACATCAATGGTATTTAGGTGACTAAATGCACCAGTTTGCAGGCGCTGTCGTCGTTCACTACAACGGTTCCATTTTAGTGTTCTCGAAGCAACTCTTTTATAACATGAATCTTCATACAATACTATAATTGTGTTTTCTATATCGGGCAAAAAAATAAAATACCGGACCGATTTGAAGTGCAAATCAGTAATATCCGCCCAATAAACTAACCGGTGTAGGGACAGGTTTTGACTTCCGCTTGTTACGCGGTTAATTCTCACAAGGCATGCAAACGTTTAAATTATGAAATATATAGGGAAATGCGTATGCTTTCGTGTCTTAAATAAACTTAATTTTATTGAATCATGAAAAAGACCATAGAATTATATTACAAAATAATACCTACACCTTCTCTGCAGTTAACATTCACATAAAAAGTCACTTTAAATATCCTCAAATAATTGAAACATTCTACCTCTCATAGAGATATATAAGGAGTTTCAGCCCATGTAAATTTTAAATGTGGCCGCTACTATGATGCAAAGTTCGCATTGAATTAATTATTTATTGACATATAATTATGACAAAAGATATGAACTTACATGAAACGCGTGTAAAGAAATTTAACTCTGAATAGATTCATGTAAACTTATGTAAAATGCTCATTATATGTAGTGTTATGAATTTGCTTAAGCTTCACTTTCTATTAACTTTTAGCCATGCGTTAATTCAATGTAATATTGTATTTAGAGAAGGGTCATAGCTAACGTTGTAACAACTTGCGACCCGACCGGATTGTATATATATATATACGCCTTGGTCATAACAAACAGTAGAAAATTGGTACTATAAGCTTCCGTTCGTTCGTCCAGAGCTTCCGATCAATGACTTACTTAGTTTTATTTAAGGTATTTTGATTTAATTCAGTGTATAATGTTTCTACGGGGAGATGGATGTTTTGGGTTAATTTTGATGACCAAGGTCAAAGTCAACGTAATTAAAAAAGCAAAACAGTTTCCGCTCAGTAATTTTAGTTTCATTTAAGCTATTTTGATGGAAATTTCTGAAAAGACAGTATGTAAATTAGGTTAAGTTCAAGGCCACAGTCAATCAAACGGGTAACTTTTTGTCTGTCTCAAAGCCTTTACGCAGTTTGATGAACTGTTTTGTAAAGGTTCGTAACACGAATTAGAAATGACTTTGTTGGTTTTGTGGTACCATAAATTAAGTCAGAAAAAAATCATATCGAATGATTTTTGCTGAATATCTTCAGTTTACTTCAAGATTTTCCAAACTCAGAAGCTTCTTTATGCCATTTACTTGCACATTATCTAATGCTTTAGTCTATGGACATATATCTACTGCATTACACACGTTGTTTACGGATAATATAATGCCAGGGACTCAACCCTGAATTCAGGTTTTAAAGACTAAGTTTCAAAGTGGCTTCCGCCCCCACCCCCTGATTTGTCTTTAGGTAATAGTCCTTGGAAAGTACAAAGACTGTGTTTACAACACGTTGCAAGATTGGTGAGAGTTTTCCGATTTCTGAAACGGCATTGACTATGTCATCTTTAGAATCATAGTAAAATGCCGAAACTATCACCAATTCCGCAACACGTTGTACAGTTTCGAGCAGAGCAAAGAGAAATCTTTTATCCTTAAAATTATTTCAACCACATAGTAACGCCTTCCAAGAAACGTTCATAGGCTTGAAAATCTTAAATATATACTTCAGATGAATTTACAACTGACATGGTGGAAACGTCGATTGAATATCAAAGCAGGAAGTTGATGTTTCTTAGCTTTCCAGAAGACGTTGACAACACACTGGATACACTTGAGAAAAAAGCTACAGAAATTGACCGAAGAAAGAGACGGACAAAAGAGTCTAAAAAATTTAATTCAAACATAAACTGCGTCTTCTTGATTCCATTAACATATTTGAGAATCTTGAAGATAAATATCCTGATGTGGAAATATTCACGGTAATGCAGAAGTAGAAGTAGAAGGACTACTGGAAGACATTAAAAATGTGTTTCTTGAAATCTATGAAGAGGCTAATAACATAGAAACAATGGTATTTCAGCATGACTACTCAGCAGACTGTGTAAAGTTTGTGAACAAAAACCCGTCGGTTGTGAATGAATTAAATCAGATGATTCAGAAAAAAGTTTGAATGCTGAATGGAAATTAACAGAAAAAGAACTGATTGTGTATGTTATTACAAGACAAACTGGCAATGACGTTGAAAACATCTTCACTGATATGATCATTGAAGAGGCTGTGGCTTATGACAGAAAAGTGAAACAAATATTTGAGGAAGAGGCATGGAATGAATTATATGATGAAATGAAAGAGAAATATAACAGATATGCTACATTTGAAGAATTGGATCGTGAGGATAAGGTTGTGGTATTTGGATTGAAAGGTCAGGTTCAGGATATTGTTAAAAATATAGAAGATCACATAGAGAAGAACTTGATAGTTGAAGAAGCAATAAAATGTGGATCAATTGAGATTAAGTTCATGAAAATGCATAAAATGACAGTGATAAATGGCATTAGAAACAAATTTCAGCAGGAAGAAGTGGAAGTGACTCTGAAAGGTAGGGTATTTATTATTGAGGATTTTCCAGATATTTTGGAAAAAGGGCCCAAAGTGCAAATTAAGGGTGGGGGTGGAATAACATTTTGTATTAATGGGAAAAATATAAAATTTAAAATAAAGTAAATCGCCTTTTGGTCTTTATTAGTAATTGCTCTGTTAAGTATTTGTTTATTAGTATTAGGAGCTGCGCCAGAGGGATTAGCTAAATGTATATATTCTAAACACTAACCCTGTAACCAAATGCGAGGTCGTTTATTTTTACAGCCTCTAGGTTCAATTGTTACTTCTTGAATGTCTCAAGAAATATTAGATTTCTTTATATAGGTATAAATGGAAAAGGCCCCCAAGCCAAATCGGGCGTCTTGGTTTTAGAATGAGGTCCAACACCATTTCGAGCACATTACAGGAAGACCTCAGAATGAATTTGAGTAGAACCATCATCTTTCTGCAAGTAACTGGCAAATTTTCTTGTATAAAGTTTTAAGACCAAGCTGGGCTTAAACCCACAACCTCTAGCGTGAGCGGCCAACACTCTATTTACTGCCCTGGTAAACGTAACTTACTCTCAGGATGAAAACCGCTTTTATTTAATGTTGTGCTTATAGTCCTATGTTTTGATTTTCCTCTTTAAACAATTATTTTAAACTGCAAAATGTGACAATTTTACTACTTTCACCATTTGCAGATAAATCTGTTGTGGTCTGTGGTACAAGGGAAGGAATTAAAAGGGCGAAGTCAGAAGTGGAAAAGATTATACGTAGCGCGATACAAGAGTAACGCAAAATTGAAAAAGTAATGGTCTGGAATGTGTTTAGAAGTGAGAAAGAAAAAGGCACCACTGAAGCCATTGAAAAGTGTACGGGGTAAGTATTGATTTATCTTAACTCATGTTCATTATAGGCCTCAATTGAGCACTTGTGTGGATAATTATGTTTATACATGTGGGTGCTACACAGGGGCCTGTATCTTCTAAACATCTCAAACAGATTATCCGGGGTAAGTATTGAATTTATCATGTTTATTGTAGGCCTCAATATAGGACTCAGTCTTGTGTGAATAGTTAGATTTATACATGTGGGTGCTACACAGGGGACTGTATCTTAAAACAACTCAAACTGAGATTATCCGGGGTAAGTATTGAATTTATCGTGTTTATTGTAGGCCTCAATATAGGACTCAGTCTTGTGTGAATAATTAGGTTTATACATGTGGGTGCTACACAGGGGCCTGTATCTTCTAAACATCTCAAACTGAGATTATCCGGGGTAAGTATTGAATTGATCATGTTTATTGTAGGCCTCAATATAGGACTCAGTCATGTGTGAATAGTTAGGTTTATACATTTGGGTGCTACACAGGGGCCTGTATTTTCTAAACATGTCAAACTGAGATTATCCGGGGTAAGTATTGAATTAATTATGTTTATTGTAGGCCTCAATATAGGACTCAGTCTTGTGTGAATAGTTAGGTTTATACATGTGGGTGCTACACAGGGGACTGTATCTTTAAAACATCTCAAACTGAGATTATCCGGGGTAAGTATTGAATTTATCGTGTTTATTGTAGGCCTCAATATAGGACTCAGTCTTGTGTGAATAATTAGGTTTATACACGTGGGTGCTACACAGGGGCCTGTATCTTCTAAACATCTCAAACTGAGATTATCCGGGGTAAGTATTGAATTAATCATGTTTATTGTAGGCCTCAATATAGGACCCAGTCTTGTGTGAATAGTTAGGTTTATAAATGTTGGTGCTACACATGGGCCTGTATCTTTTAAACATCTCAAACTGAGATTATCCGGGGTAAGTATTGAATTAATCATGTTTATTGTAGGCCTCAATATAGGACTCAGTCTTGTGTGAATAGTTAGGTTTATAAATGTTGGTGCTACACATGGGCCTATATCTTTTAAACATCTCAAACTGAGATTATCCGGGGTAAGTATTGAATTAATCATGTTTATTGTAGGCCTCAATATAGGACCCAGTCTTAAGTGAATAGTTAGATTTATACATGTGCGTGCTACACAGGGGCCTGTATCTTTTAAACATCTCAAACTGAGATTATCCGGGGTAAGTATTGAATTTATCATGTTTATTGTAGGCCTCAATATAGGACTCAGTCTTGTGTGAATAGTTAGGTTTATAAATGTGGGTGCTATACATGGGCCTGTATCTTCTAAACATCTCAAACTGAGATTATCCGGGGTAAGTATTGAATTTATCGTGTTTATTGTAGGCCTCAATATAGGACTCAGTCTTGTGTGAATAGTTAGGTTTATACATGTGGGTGCTACACAGGGTCTGTATCTTGTAAACATCTCAAACTGAGATTATCCGGGGTAAGTATTGCATTTATCATGTTTATTGTAGGCCTCAATATAGGACTCAGTCTTGTGTGAATAGTTAGGTTTATACATGTGGGTGCTACACAGGGGCTTGTATAAACATCTCAAACTGAGATTATCCGGGGTAAGTATTGATTTATTATGTTTATTGTAGGCCTCAATGAGGACTTATATAAATAGTTAGGTTAATTCATGCGCTGCTACACAGGGGCTTGTATAAACATCTCAAACTGAGATTATCCGGGGTAAGTATTGCATTTATCATGTTTAGTGTAGGCCTCAATTGAGGACTCAGTCTTGTGTGAATAGTTAGGTTTATACATGTGGTGCTACAAAGGGGCTTGTATAAACATCTCAAACTGAGATAATCCTCAACCCAGAAATCTCAATTTCACAAAATGATAATGTGAACTCATTACACATTAAATGACCACCTAGAAATAAAATCCTAGCACACCTTTACTCATTGGTTAAGGATAACATGCCAAATTGGAAGATGTGTAGGTTTTCTCAAATCTCTTATGAATAAATGCCAGCCTTATGGTGTTTTTGTTTTCTTCAGATGTTCTACATTTATCTAAAATAGAAATTATTCCTCATTGATCAAACCGGTGATTTTATCTTCAGGTGTATAATACAATTGCCTGGTGGATTCGAAACGTACCAGGTGTCGTCTAATAGTGCAGACTCGTTCAGATCACCACGGAGGGCAACGGCAGGATCAGATTCAGGTGAGGGTTTGTACAAATAATTCATTATCAGTTTCTATTTCCTTTGGACCTATATACAGTTGTGTAGTTCATTTCACTTGAACTCGTTTATTATGAAAACCGTGTTTCTAAAATACTTTAATTGTAATATGTTTACATTGGAAAATGGCAATTAAACGCAAAATAGTTGGACAATGTGCAATATAACTGTCCTATTCCATTAACCAGTTCGATTGTCTCAGTCTATCTATATTTGGTAGATTGGTATGTAAGTTGGCAATAATCGATTGTGTTTGTTAGCAATCGATTGTCGCCACAGTGACTTTTTTATTTTCTTACTGTCAGATAATTTGTTAGATTATCAGGTATAAATGTGGAACTCATGTAATTTCAGCCTAAATGATTTTCAATACATAGATGATTTTATATATAAACATACATCTGTCTCTCTCTTTATCATATTCGCTATGTTTACATAGCTGAAGTAATAAATTAATTACTTATTTGAATTGCACATTTCTTAGAGACAATTCATTCATTTGATCTCTCTCTTGCTCTCTCTCTCTCTCATTCTATTTAAAATGCAAAGTGAATGACCTTTCATCATCAAAACCAATATTGGCCGATTGTGAGATTATTAATCGGTTGAACCAAACCGATTGCAACCGATTATCGATTGTGAAAATATCAACCGATTCCCTTCACTACCTACCATTAATACATTTAAACTGCGTATACAACAATTTCTGTTCCATACAATGTATTCAGAAGAAGTTGCAAAGAATATTCCTTAAACAAGTTCAGTATTTTCAGAAACATTTATCAATAAAAATAAAGCCAACGTATTCAACAAAATGCGTATATTTGCAGAAAACAGTATTTTTTCTTATTTTGGCGGTAATTTTGTCCCTTATTTAGCCTTGTGGTACATGAATCAACCATTTGTTTACTAATTTTATCATTAAACATGTCATTCAACTTACAAAAACACAATAAATCTAAAGTTTAACACTTTCCAGTGTTTTCTATTAACTTATATTCTTTAACATGAATATCAATCTTTGGCGGCCATTTTAGTAGCCATCTTGAAATTATAACAAAACACCCCGACAGCTGTTAGTAAAAAATATATTTTCGGACTCACCGTACATTTTACCTCCTGAAACAAACATTTATAAATACAAACAAGTCCAAAGCATTCAACAAAAAAACGTATATTTTGCAGAAAATGTGTAATTTTTTCATATTTTGGCGGCCATTCTGTCGCTTATTTAGACTTTTTGCGCATGACCAACCGCATTTTTACTCTTTTTTTACCCCAAGGTGAGCTTTTATAATACACACGGTTTGTCAGTGTTAGTGTTCCACACAGGGCAGTCCCTGGTTTTGTGAGCAGGAGGTTGAACTTCAAAAGTAAAAGGGGTTTGAAGTGGCAAACCAGAGACGATCATTGGAGAATATTCATTGTTGTTGATGAAAAATAGACTGCATTATTTGTTTATGAGACCCAACAATGTAGTCTGCTAAAAAGAAAAATGTTGCATTTTGTGTACAATTATACTTCATTATTAAAACAAATTATATTTTTAGCGGTAGATCCTCAGCCGATAGTAGCCGGGGATCAGTGCAAGAATTGCCCGGTTAAATTCCCTGCCCCGCCCCTGCCCCTTAGGGACAGCCCTGCCCACATGTAACATTCACCATGTAACTTGAACAAATATGACCCTTTTCATTTTGATTAGGTACATGTAACTCCTTCTCACAACAGCTTGCATCGGATTTAAGTCAGCATTGTAAATTTTACCTAAGTTATGCCCCTTTATTTATTGTTAAAATTGAATTTTAATCAATGTCTGCTCAATAAATTGAACAAATATCATTTATTTCATTCATTGTAAATTTGTTCTAAAGATTGCTTTATGAAATATATTTGTTTTAAAATATCTTATCGATATTTAATTTGTTTGCTTTTTACCTAGTTTTACAATTTTAACATGAAGCAGTGTTGTTTATAATTTTTTCTTCCTTGGCAAATAAACCTGGATGCCAATTAAAACCTGTCGTGGGTTGGATATGGTGTTAAATCTCATTCGAAAAAGCTATACTTGCTTTGTTACTTCAGTATAGTGTTAAGCGGACAGGAGTATAACATGATAACCAGACAGGGTGTAAGAAGCATTGCTATCCATCATTTATCTGACCCAATATTGTTTTTACTTCGTCCATATAATTGCTGTGTAACATCAGTGTAGTGTTTAGCGGACAGGAGTATAACATGATATCCAGAATGGGTGTAAGAAGCAATGCTATCCATCATTCATCTGACCCAATATTATTTTTACTTCGTCCATATACTTGCTGTATAACATCAGTGTAGTGTTTAGCGGACAGGAGTATAACATGATAACCAGACAGGGTGTAAGGAGCAATGCTATCCATCATTCATCTGACCCTATATTGTTTTTACTTCGTCCATATAATTGCTGTGTAACATCAGTATAGTGTTTAGCGGACAGGAGTATAACATGATATCCAGAATGGGTGTAAGAAGCAATGCTATCCATCATTCATCTGACCCAATATTATTTTTACTTCGTCCATATACTTGCTGTATAACATCAGTGTAGTGTTTAGCGGACAGGAGTATAACATGATATCCAGACAGGGTGTAAGAAGCAATGCTATCCATCATTCATCTGACCCAATATTATTTTTACTTCGTCCATATAATTGCTGTGTAACATCAGTGTAGTGTTTAGCGGACAGGAGTATAACATGATAACCAGACAGGGTGTAAGAAGCAATGCTATCCATCATTCATCTGACCCAATATTATTTTTACTTCGTCCATATACTTGCTGTATAACATCAGTGTAGTGTTTAGCGGACAGGAGTATAACATGATAACCAGACAGGGTGTAAGGAGCAATGCTATCCATCATTCATCTGACCCTATATTGTTTTTACTTCGTCCATATAATTGCTGTATAACATCAGTTTAGTGTTTAGCGGACAGTAGTATAACATGATAACCAGACAGGGTGTAAGAAGCAATGCTATCCATCTTTCATCTGACCCAATATTGTTTTTTACTTCGTCCATATACTTGCTGTGTAACATCAGTATAGTGTTTAGCGGACAGTAGTATAACATGATAACCAGACAGGGTGTAAGAAGCAATGCTATCCATCATTCATCTGACCCAATATTGTTTTTACTTTGTCCATATAATTGCTTTATAACATCAGTATAGTGTTTAGCGGACAGTAGTATAACGTGATAACCAGACAGGGTGTAAGAAGCAATGCCATTCATCTTTCATCTGACCGAATATTGTTTTTACTTCGTCCATATACTTGCTGTGTAACATCAGTATAGTGTTTAGCGGACAGGAGTATAACATGATAACCAGACAGGGTGTAAGAAGCAATGCTATCCATCATTCATCTGACACAATATTGTTTTTACTTCGTCCATGTAATTGCTCAGTTACTTCAGTATAGTGTTTAGCGGACAGTAGTATAACATGATAACCAGACAGGGTGTAAAAAGCAATGCTATCCATCTTTCATCTGACCCAATATTGTTTTTACTTCGTCCATATACTTGCTGTGTAACATCAGTATAGTGTTTAGCGGACAATTGTATAACATGATAACCAGACAGGGTGTAAGAAGCAATGCTATCCATCATTCATCTGACCCAATATTGTTTTTACTTCGTCCATATAATTGCTGTATAACATCAATATAGTGTTTAGTGGACAGTAGTATAACGTGATAACCAGACAGGGTGTAAGAAGCAATGCTATCCATCATTCATCTGACCCAATATTGTTTTTACTTCGTCCATATACTTGCTGTGTTACATCAGTATAGTGTTTAGCGGACAGTGGTATAACACGATAACCAGACAGGGTGTAAGAAGCAATGCTATCCATCATTCATCTGACCCAATAATGTTTTTACTTCGTCCATATATTGGCTGTGTAACATCAGTATAGTGTTTAGCGAACAGCAGTAGTATAACATGATAACCAGACAGGGTGTAAGAAGCAATGCTATCCATCATTCATCTGACCCAATATTGTTTTAACTTCATCCATATAATTGCTGTTATGATCAAGAAGTCGAAGGGAGAGAATTCGTTTACATTTGCTTTTAATCCATTTTCAGGTGTAAAAGAAAACTTTGATAATCATATGTATGGACAAAACAAAGGAACACTTCCACCAGCAGAAACAATGAAATACCGGGAAACTAAGTCCTCACTTCAACTTCATATATACTCTGACAGTAAAGACAACATCGCAAACTGTAAAAAGGACCTTGATGCTAAACTGGAACAAGCATATACAACCTTTAAAATAGACAACTACAAGGTGATTGTACAAACACTGACAGCTGATGAAGTAAATATTCAAATGATGCATTTTGTTTTGTTTGAATATTTAGCATAATTTTTATGCCATCAAGGGCTTATATATGATCAGTTAACCTAACCACTCTTTCTGTGGATCATGGAAGGTTAACTAGTAATCAAGCTCACCCATCTCTTCAAGTAACTGATAATGTTTCCCACTTGAATCAGCGGTGAGAGATGAATGAAAATGAGACGCAAGGTGGCATATCAATCATCACAATGACTACGACCGACCGGGGGTTTGAATTCACAAGCCCTAGTTGATAGTCAGTCATGCTATTAACTGAGCTAACTGGGCTAAATGGTTATCATAATAGGTGATATTAATTTTTAGGTTGATGACTACCTCAAGTACCTTTTTTAAATTATTGAAGAATCCAGATTTTGCCGACTGACATCATACTACTTGAGCTATTTATTGCAACTCGATTGCGAAGAAAGATTAAAGCTTTTTTGAACCGCTCTCAAGTCCTCTTTCTGGGTATAACTGGTACTGAGTGTTGTTTTTTTAGAGGCATAGGGTCGCGCTGGGGATAAAACCTGCAACATATGGAGGCAAACACTCTATCCACTACATTACAGCTCAACATATTGTATTGCTCTACAATATTTGAGTATCTTGTTGTTGTTTTTTTTCAGGAAAAATAGTTGAATGACACCCCAATGCGTGTTAATATGAAAACAGACTAAGCAGCTGGAATTTTCTCTATCTATGGATCATTCAGAGGAGCAGACGATGCCAGGGCAGAATTGTATTCTACGTTAAGCAATATCAAAAAACACCGGAATATTGTTAAAGGATCAGACACCATGTATCAGTTAGTGCGCTGGCACTATGAAGATGTGAAAGCCACTGGAATCGATTTGATTGAATATGATAAAACCTCCAACTATAACATTGAAAGAGCCTACAAGGATAACAGAAAGAATGTAGAACTTGTAGATAACACAGATGGAAAAGTAACTGTTTATGTGATAGACTTTGAGAAACTGATTGATTATCCCAAAGGTGATGAATCCGATTCTTTGAAGGTTATAAGAAAAGACATGATTAAAGGTGAGTTTCTCATTAAAAAATTATTTTAAAGTATAGCATAATTTTTATGCCATGGAGGGCTAACAGACAATCAGTTAACCCAACCACTCTTTCCTGGGATCGTTGAAGGTTAACCTATACTCGAGCATACCCATCTCCGCAAGTAGCTGATAGCTTTCCCTCTTGAATCAACAGTGAGAAATGAATGACAATGAGATGCTCTTTATCAATCATTACAGAGAATGTGACTGAGCAGGGATTTGAACTCACGACTCCTGGATTGATAGTCATACGAACCACCGACTCCGCTAACCGAACTCAATCTTTCTTTTAAGAAATATGCAGCAATGTTGAAATCAATTATGAATGGCAATGAGATGCAATGTTATTTTTCAATCATCACAGAGAATGTGACTGAGCAGGGATTCGAACTCATGACCCCTAAATTGATAGTCAGATGCACTACCGACTGTTCTAACCGAGATCTGCTTTTCTTTAAAGGAATATGCAGCAATGTTGACCTGTTCACATTAAATTAATCTTTACACGTGTAAATGTATACATATAAGAAGAGATAACTCTCCAAGTTCAGTGTAGCACTACTTGAAACTTTCATACTTAAGAAAATATTTTCAGTTCATATTTAGCCTTGCGGTGTTATGAAAATAAGATAAAAAATTGATATTTTCTTACAGTTTCGCTCTCTTACAAATAATACTAATGATATTAAAAATATTTTACGCTTTTTGACATGAATGATTACAAATGTGCAAACAGATTGATGAATTATCTCCCTTTCCAAAATGGAAACAAAATTTAACGTCTGCATGCATCTTGAATATTTCCATTTCATGTTTGCATCATGTGTAGAAGTTCCAAAAATAATGTTGAGTAAAATGTAAAATGCTGTTTGTCAACATTTTTTTATAATACGCAAATATAATATAACAAAGTTGTTGTTGTTGTTGTTGTTGTTGTTGTGTAGCATCGCTTTAAACAAATTTTCAGTGATAACGAGACGATGTCCTCTTAATCCAGTATTCAAAGCACTGTCACATTGGAGTATCATACCACAGCACCCAGTCACATTATAATGAATTATCCTCTAAGTGCTGAGCATCAAGCAAGGAAGCTTTTAGTACCATTTTCAAGTCTTTGGTACCTGTATGACCCTTCAGGGGATCAAACCCATCATCTTCAGCATGTTAGGTGGACGTCTACCCCTAGACAACCACTGCAGTTGGAAGGAGCAACCGCTCAAATGTTAGTTGTTATAAATGAATGATAAAAAAATTATAATATTTTAGACACCCAAGATTACGACCATAGTTAAAAAAGTCCTATATAATTTGGTTTGAAATATTTACAAAATAGTTCATAGTGGTTGTGAGTTCTTACTGCAAGTGAGTAGAGAAAAAGCTGACATGGCATGTACTGTAACAAGACATCATTTGTGTTAAAAAAGTGACTTTGATAGGATTTCAACAAATACATGTATTTATGAGCATTTGAGGACTTCTCTTTTAAAAAAATCTTAGAGTGTCACTGTACACTCTTTTAAAAAAAACAACAAGCTGGTCAGCCTACCAGTTATTGTGCAATTTTATGTGGGGATACATTCCTGCTATGAAAAAAAGTCCTAGACCTTATTTAATATAGAACAAAGAACTAAATTCACTGTTAAGTGAACCTGAACGCACAGTTGGCACCGGCATTTGCAACAAAAAATCAATACCTGTTATTTTGTTTTCTTTTAATTCTTAATATCAATTTTAACAGAACTTTTTTGATAACTTAAATAGTTATCAAAAAAGTTCTGTTAAAATTGATATTAAGTAAAGTATAATTGCTGCCATACTTATTGATCATTTAGTAAAGAGGATTTGTTTCCATATTAAAAAATTATGTGATGAAAAGAATCTTACTTTTGTGCTCATTTATTATTCAATTCATTAAACCGATTGACAAAAAATAATATGCTTGGCAGAGCCATACATAATATATATTTTTCTAGAGTTTAATTTCACCGTTATTTATTTAACTATCTCTTGGATTCACAACTGAACATACTACCATCATCAACATGATTATGTGTATATAAATGAACAATTCATCATGTGGACAAATATGAAGTGTGGAGATTTGATTAAGTATGTACTTGAGCATTGAAAAGTGCAAATATTTTCGATAAAAACTAATTCAGTTTTAATTCATGAAATGTAGTCTAACCCAGATATTTCTTATTTCGTTCTATTATATTCATGAGCATAACATTTATTTCATTAGCGACCTCTGACGCTCTGCCTGATACTTGGACAGCTATGAATGATTATCAAAATTTAAAACTTGTAAACCTGCCTGCTACTGATGCTGACTTCAAGGCTACGGAACAAAGATTTTTGACAGAAGTACAGACTGGACCATACTCAGGCAGATACACATTTGACAAGAGAAAAGTTAAAGTTTCAAAGGTCAGGTTTTACCTATCTACTATACGCACCACACGTAACCATACTTCTATTTTAATTTATTGCATGCTGAAAATATATATTGACGCCAAGTCCATTTGCAGACTAACTCAGGAGTGAAAATTGCTGTCACTCCGAGTGACTCAGTGTATTGTGTGATTTTACGTTTACTGTACATATACAGAAAAACGTGTTTAATACGAATCAGATCAGATCATACACAAAGTCTGAATAAAATTACTATAATTTTGATAATGTCATGAAAATTATTAACAGTTGTAACGAATAGAATTGTATCACAGGACTAACAAGCAATGAATGGGAGAGAATATAATACATTCATTATAGCATACAATGGTAGTTACTTTCTTTAATTATTAAAATATGATTTCAAAATAAATTTAATAGTCAAAACAGGATAATATAACATAACAAAATATGTACTAGTACATGTTTACAATGGATTTAAAATAAAATCAAGATATTGTTCATTGTAAATTTATTTGCTCTTGGTATGATATGAGATGATGCGGAGTCATTCGGAGTTAGTTGTGGAGTGATGTGGAGTCGATACGCGTTGCCACAAAACTTTGATGTGTCTGCGTGCGTCAATACGCGGAGTGATGTGTTTTAGCAAAACTCAAGGAAAATAGTAAAATGATAGTTATGCATGGCACATACTGTATCCGTCTATCTGTCTGTCTGTCCGTCCGTCCACACACACAAATGGATATTTAAGTGTTTAAGGTTAGTAGTTTTTGGATCGTTGAAAAACAGTTGAAAAAAAATGTGTGGCTAAGAAATGGTTTTACACACAAATAATCAGCTTGGCGCATATAAGACATTTAGATATCCACTTGTTAGAACTTCTGTCCAGCCAGCCAGCCAGCCATCCAGCAATCTACCTGCCCATCCGTCCAGCGATCCTGTTTGTGTGTGTGTGTGTGTGTGTGTGTGTGTGTGTGTGTGTGTGTCTGTCTGTCTGGCTGGCTGGCTGGCTGGCTGGCTGGCTGTCTGTCTGGCTGGCTGGCTGGCTGTTAACCTATTTAATCATTTTTCAGATTGAAAGAATTCAGAACAAGGACCTGTATCAGCGGTATGCAGCAAAGAAGAAACAAATTGAAAGACAGAAGACAAATTTACCGGCAAACATGCCTATAGAGAGACTGGTCTGGCATGATACCACCCCAGATTGTGTCAACAGCATACAGATGCATGGCTTCAACAGAAGTTACTGCCGAAAGAGTGGTACTCTACAAATTACATAGCAGGTTTAATCTCCGCATTCTCTACACACATTTATGCACATTTCTATATATAACTTATATTGGTTTCAAAACTATCATATTCCTTTTTACTTGTATTTGGCAGAAATACGAGTTTATTAACAGTTTCACTCTCTTACACAATTACTACTGAAATGAGATCTGTGGTGAGAAAGGTATTGTGTGGTAGATCTACTAAGGCAAATTATGTGTTATGTTCTTAAATTGAAATCCCAAAAAAATTGTATAACATCTATTAAGAATTTTTTGTCATCCGTCGGATCTTGTCAGAGCTATGACTTTCTCATGCAATAAGGGCAGTTTTGTTCCTAGATGTTTTTTTTTGAGAACATGCCCGTGGAAGGGTGTTGTCTCCCTCCTACTTGATGTGTGTTGGGTTGGAGGGAGGGGTATTTGGTATCCTCCCGGAGATTTTTTTCTTTAATAGAACTGCAAATGAGTAATTTTTAGCGACTTTGACAAGGACTGTGAAGTCATTTAAATTGCTAGAAATTAACACAAACACCTAACCCCATACCCCCAAATTCATTTGTATTGATTTTTTGTTTTTAAACTTTTTTTTATTTTCCACATTCCCAGGCGTATAGGAGTATGCCCAGGAACGCCCCTGACATGATTTTCAAACAACATGGCACAAATATTCACCATAATTGAATGAAGTGTCGTCCTTAAGAGTCAGACCTGTAGCTCAAAGGTCAAATTCACACTTAGAGGCTTAGAGGCTTAAGGTCTGAAAAGTGTACAAAAATCCGTGTCCTCTAAATATCTTGTAAACCAACTCTAAGATTTTGAAATAACATGATAAAGATGTCCAACATAATCAGACGATGTGTTCCACTCAATACCCGTGTCCGTAGGTCACACTTAGAGGTTCAAGGTCAGAAATAACATGACAAAGATGTCCAACATAATCAGATGTGTCCCACTCAATACCCGTGTCCGTAGGTCACACTTAGAGGTTCAAGGTCAGAAATAGGTTCAATATTTGATGTCGACTCCATTTTTTGTAAACCACTTGACAGATTTTGAAATAATGTGTAAACAATATTCACCATAATGAGACGTTCAATCACAAATCAGTAATTGTGGTCTGGGCTTTGTAGCCTTTGGGCATAGAATTGTGTACATGTGCCTACTAGTATATGTCCCTGTATGCATATGTGTATATCTGTGTATATGCTGATGTGTACTGACATATGTAATTATATGTGTGTGTTTACAGAATCATTTGTAACTATGTGTATGTGAATTTGAACACCTCCATTTATGAATTTTGTTGATGAAGTCCAAAGAATAACATCACTGACAAGACACGGAGAAATTCTTAGAAGTTTATATTTTTGTAGGTATATGGTTAACATCACTGACAAGACATGGAGGAATTCTCAGAAGTTTATGTTTTTGTAGGTTTATGGTTAAAATCACTGACAAGACATGGAGAAATTCTCAGAAGTGTATATTTTTTGTAGGTATATGGTTTGGGGCTGGTGTGTATTTCGCAGGAAATGTATCTTATACTGCCCTTGGATTGCTCTTGGGGTCCAATGCTCCAGCAAATGCAGAACCTACCAAGGGATATGTGTTTCTTGTAAAAGCACTTACAGGTAACGTATAAAAATCTCCATGTAAAACACATTAAGTTGGGTTATTACATTAAAATATGTTGGGCTGTAGGGGACGATTGAAGCCATTTATCAATTTTTACTAATCACCTTTCGGCGAGCATGTGTCGTACAATGTTGACATTGTGCTTGTTGACTTTATGGTGGTATGCTAGAATCATTAAGAAGTGTGTCTCTTGAACTGTCAGTTCAGAATGTCATGCATTGATGCACTCGTAGAGACGGTTTAATAAAGCTCATGTTCGAAGTCTCGTGATGAAAGTCAGTGATAAGTGCAAGTGTATGATTGTGCTGAGAACTGTGTTCCTTGTGTGATCAACTATCATTGTTTATTGTAGGTCAGTTTTGTAAAGGTGATAAAACAATGAGATATCTTCCACCTGTGAACCCTGCACAACCGCTTGTCTTGTACGATTCGGCCGTGGACAATATTGCTAATCCGATGCAGTTTGTGATATTCAATGATACACAAGCGTATCCAGAGTATATGCTGACATTCACAATTCAGTGACAACATTCACAACACAGTGACAACATTCACTACACAGTGACAACATTCAATACACAGTGACAACATTCACAACACAGTGACAACATTCACTACACAGTGACAACGTGACAACATTTACAACACAGTCACAACATTCACTACACTGTCACAACATTCACAACATAGTTACAACATTAATTACACAGTGACAACATTCACAACACAGTGACAACATTCACTACACAGTGACAACATTCCCAACACAGTGACAACATTCACTACACAGGGACAACATTCACAACACAGGGACAACATTCACAACACAGTGACAACATTCACTACACAGTGACAACATTCACTACACAGTGACAACATTCACAACACAGTGACAACATTCACTACACAGTGACAACGTGACAACATTCACAACACAGTCACAACATTCACTTCACTGTCACAACATTCACAACATAGTCACAACATTCATTACACAGTGACAACATTCACTATACAGTGACAACATTCATTACACAGTGTCACCATTCACTACACAGTGACAACATTCACTACACAGTGACAACATTCATTACACAGTGACAACATTCGCTGCACAGTGACAACATTCACTACACAGTGACAATATTTAACACACAGTGACACTGTTAAACGCACAGTGACGGTATTTAAGACGTGGTGACAATACAGAGTGTATAATGGTTGTAATCGGTTAGTGTTTGACAAAATGGTTGTAAATAGGTTTACAAGACTGAGAAAGGAAGACAACAATTCTACAGATGAAATGTTTATGTTATTTGATTATTTGTAATGGTGGTAATATTTATATTTCTGCCATATACTAATTTACTATAACTGTATATAAATATATATATGTATCAATATTCAGATATTTGAAAGATGAATGTTGACATTTTGTACGTAAAGCTTGTGTCTAACTGCAAACTGTGTTTAACTGCCTTCTCATCATAACTTAGAACCCATGACAGAGTTAAAGCATATGGTGGTTTTCCTCAACTGTGTGTTATCAGTCGCATCTGTTGAAAAAAATGTTATAAATTGTTATGTTTGATTTCATATTGAAATGATATGGGGGATTATAAATAATTTATAATAATTGCATATAGAAATATGTTTACAAGACTGAGAAAGGTACAGATGAATCATGTATTAAACTATGATTGGGAAGAATTGACAAGTTTTGATAATTATATGTCATGTTGCCGTGCAGTTTGTTTTAATATAGTAAAGTTATACTCGCATACATCAACTTTGCTCGCACAAAACATTCAAATTGTCAATCAGATCAACACCAATTTTCATTAGTTGGAGTGAACTGAATTTGGTAAAATTATTGTTAATCACGCCGTGATTGTCTACTTACTCTTTGATAAAACAGTATACAAATGTAGCCAATAACACTTTAACACTAGATACTGGTAACCAGAATATACATATATGACGTATATATAACGTCATCGGACGGCTCCAAGTGGCCATGTTTTATATGTATATTTTCTAGCGGTGTTGCTTATTATCATTATGAAATTAAGCAATTGTATAGAGGAATAATTACTTATTTTGGCAATTCAATTTCTTTTTTTTATTCATGAGCTATATTAAATGTTGATAATATTATAAAAAAAATTAACACACCACGATAAACTTTAATATTTAGTTTTATCCAATAACGTGGTATTGTTGAATTCAGAATTATTTGAGTAACTGTTCAATCATCAGTCTCCCTGTATAGACAGCACATAACCAAAAACTCATATTACCATATGTTAATTATATACAAGGCGTTGCGAAATGGATGAGAGTTTTACGATTTCATGAGATGCGTTTCACTGACTTGTCATATCTCGATATTTATGACACCAACTGCTCCGACACAACCTGTCAATTACAAGTTATATATCACTGAACAATCAGTTTGTTAACACAGAATGTTATGCACCCTTCTTAACGGTTAGAAATTTACTTCGCAATTATTGAGTAGAAGGGAAAACATCAGCTTTTATTGACTAAGACATCACATGATTGTGATACATTTTTCTTTAAAAGAAATCTACACGCTGGCTCGCCATCTGTTATAGTCAGCGCCATGCTAGACCTTAAAGACTGAAACGCCAATGACTACGACATCTATTGATTCATAATACAATTCCGAAACTCTTCCCAATTTTGCAACGCGTTGTATAAACACATAATTACTATATTTGATAAATTTGACTGGCTAAAAGTCAGTATTATTCATTATATCAATGTTTGTTGTCAAGCTTTCTACGTTGGATTATTTGTTCTTCAATTATTTTTGTTATGGGGCGGCAGATAAAGCTTAAATACATTTAACAAGAAAACCTTTTGAACTGAACATCCAGAAATGTGAAGCCTCCATTTTACTGAAGTAAGATCTCAGGACATCCAATGTGTTGGAATACTTAAGTACGATGTCAAACTCAACTCCAGTTTGATAAATTTGAGTTCGAGGTTTAAATTGTGTTTGAAACCCGAGTCTGTACAAGGTTATAAATGCAATGTAAAACTTAAGTTAACAAACACAAAGACAGGGTTATTATAAGGAGATGTCTCTTTAACGATATACACTTGAACCAGAAATTTGGACGATGTTGGCATTTGTCATTGTTGATGAAATTTCGAAAAATCAACATTTAAGAATTGATCCGTGTCAGTCAAGTTGTGTAATATCAAATTTGTGTACATGCCCCTCCCCCCTCCCCAAAGTTGAATGTAGCTGTAAATACTCAATTATTATTTGTTTCATCCAAATGCATATTGTTCTTTGTTAGAATTAATTGCTATTTCAGTAACAAATGAATGTTGCTGTGATATTGTATTTTGCATAAATATAACTGTTTAAGTAAATTATATGACTGGTCCAGGTTTCACGAAATACTTCAATTTGAAAATTTTCAAAAACTCAATTTTTTTAAATAAATTTGTATACATTGATAATTTTGCATTTTTTTAACACCATATTAAGATTTGCTCCTCTTTGTGATCATTTACTGTGTTATTATTTTAAGTATTCATTTAATCAAATTAATATTGCGCACGGAAAACTTCAGCTTGAGATGTTTAGTGAAACCGGTCCCAGGATCCTTACACAAATTGATCCTATTTCTGAAAGCTTGAATAAACAGATTTTCTCTGTTGAATGTAGCGATATGTAAATTTATGTTGAATGTAATGATTTTTTTCTATGTAATCTATGTTTAATCAGTCAGAAAATGTTCTTTTTTCATCTTTTTTATTTAATATTGAGACAATATTTTCTTCTGAAGATATTGCTATTTGTATGGTATGGCGTATGACATCTTGCAATTATGCGTGAAACAAGTTTTTGTACAAATCGTCCTCGAAGTCTTCCTGGGAAGAATAAGTTTTAAGTTCGTAAAAGGGATCTGTTGCTCTACCACCAAATCACCACCATCTGTATCTTACTAACCTAATACTACTAAATACGAAAGTGTGAAAGTGGTAGTACCATTTTTAAAGTTTTTGGTATTCTGGGATCCAATGTTCCGACTGGTTAATTAATTAAGTACATAGAGTACACTAAACTTCTGTATCTACTTATTCTGGCTACCTTCTGCTTATAATATTAACGATTACAAAGATAGTTAAACATGCTGTGATTATATCATTATACTGATACAGACTGCTGATTTTTTACACAACTAAATAAAATGTCTTGATTATCAAAACTAAGTACCGTTTGTGAGCACGTCATTGGTTTAGAAAGGTGTTTTTGTAGATTTAACAGAAGAAATACATCTTATGTTGTTTTTTTATTCAAATGTACAATGTATCACAATAAAACGTTTACAAATGTGACTTTATAAAGAATATGTTATGTTGATATTCGTAGAATAAAAATCAGTGGATTTTGTCTGTCAGTGGATTATGTCTGTCAGTAGATTATGTCTGTCAGTTGATTAGGTCAGGTCAATATGTGTCATTGTATTGCTTGTATATCTGGTCAGTGCAAGTGATTTATGTCTGTAAGTTGGATTAGGTCTGCTCAGTGGATTATATATGTGAGTGGATTGCTGTTACGTCTGGTAAGTGGAAGTGGATTAGGGCTGGTCAGTTGATTGCTTGTGTAGTAGATTATGTCTGTCAGGAGATGATTATGTCCTTCAGAATAATATTTTTAAACACAAACTGTAACAACTTGATATTTAGCTTAACTTATCACAGCAAAGACTTTGTAGTAAAACAAACCGCCCCAGATGTAGAGGTTGATGATTAAACCGAGTGATCCATAACAGAAACTTTAACTAAGGTTTCTTCTACTCTGGGGTTGAGCATTGGTTCCAGACATTTGGCTTGCTTGGTTGGATATTGTGTCGAGTGTCTGTGGTCTGATACTTAAGTGTGACCTTTTTTAAACACTGTTTAAAATAGAAACAGTCTCTGGAGCCGATGGTGGTAGAGCAACGAGCTAAGGATCGTATGGTTTTAGGTTGGATCCGCCCCCAAGGCTATGTGTGGTGTCCTTGAGCGAGACTCTTTTTCTGCATATACTTAGTACTTGTTCTACACAGGAAGATTTTGAGCGTGATTTGTATAAGTCGTAATTACTTGTTCTACATAGAAAGACTTCGAGCATGAGTTGTATAAGTTGTAATTACTTGTTCTACACAGGAAGATTTCGAGCATGATTTGTATAAGTTGTAATTACTTGTTCTACACAGGAAGATTTCGAGCGTGATTTGTACAAGTCGTAATTACTTGTTTCACAATGGAAATTAAATAAAAAGTACAAACTATATAGAAACAAACAGTTGTGATATATGTAAAAGATTGATGAAAGTAATGTTAAACACTGCTTAATTCAGTTTAATAATAATTTTCATTATAAATATAGACTTGATTTGGTTACCTATATGCATGTATCTAGAACTGTGAGCTGTTTAAATGAAACATTAATATTTTACCGTTAATACGCTAAATAAAAGTATGGAATACAATTCTTATACTCTTGGACCCCGTAGATCATGAGAAGTCAGACCAAGAGCACACATGTTAATCAAACATTGATTGGTACTTATTGTATGTAACAAACATAATTTGACGATGCATGCATTGTTTATGTACAGGACACCGTGTATGAAGATTTATGTTTATATAAGATGTGCTGTTTCCATACTGCTGATATGTGTAAACATATATTTATGTTGATTTCTTTATTAATCCAAGTGGGCCCAGGCAAGAAATGGGTCACATTTGGTTGATATTCCTCGAATAAATGTCATGAACATTTTATCATTTTGGATATTCACTATTGTGTATAAAATATTAATCCTGTGTGGCTCTAGGGTGCCGAATGAGTGATGGCAAGAATAGAAACACTGAAGCTTATGTATGTGATAACAAACAACAAATTGAGTATTAAGGAGAATTGACTGAAACTCTGTAGGTCTCCAGGTACCAAGGCTCTAGGTTCATTTTGCACATTCATTTATTGATTTTTTTTCACTGTTCTTGTTAAATTGTTATTTTTATGAATGGCGAGTGAACCTGGAATTTTTCCTTCCGGTTTATGTCATATACAAGTTATAAGATACCGATGGTTTGTGTTTTTTGTGATTCTTTAGAAGTTATTAAAAAATATTTGCAAACATTAATTTACATTAGTTTGAGTACGGTGTTATATAAACTGTTGTCGTGGTTTCTTTTGCCATTGCCTGGTTGCCATGTAGGTATCACTTGTAATGATCTTTTACCATATATTCTGCTCTCTTAACTATCTAGATGGCAGATGACACAAACTTCAGTGTGCACCAGTAGCAAGCAAGCTTGATAGATAATTTGTGCATCATGTATATAACCAATCATATTTTAAATTTATTTATAATTCAACAAAAAAATACCCAATGACAAGCGGGGGATTTTCAAAAAATGACAGCTTCATAATGTACCCTAAATGAATAAAATTCACATGTTTAAACATGGTACAAAATAAGTGTGTTTTTAAAAATCCCACGTCATTTGTTAAAAAATGTTTGACCTATATGTGGGCCATAGATCACTTATTGACCTTCCAATAGATCAAGTCATGCGTTCCCGGCACTCTGCTTTGTTACTGCAAATTTTATTTCGTTAAAAGATCTATCAATTATCTATAACCCTTACTTAAGTGTATAGTTTAATGTTTCGTATGTTCCTATAAAGTCATCTTTACTAATGTTGTATGTGAAGGAGTGGAGAGACTTTGTTTATAACATTTGCAATTTAATTGCCATGGTTCTCTGCTAACTATATATATAAATAAATATATATGTTACTATTGCACTGTTTTTGTATGTTGTTTTCATGATCTTTTGTGTTAAGAATTGCACTTGGTAAAACTCATTGTGCTATTGTTGTTATTTTGTTGTTTTTTGTTTCTTTATAAAAGAACTAGATGAGTAAGGGTTTAGTAAAATATTATAATATATTCAGAACATACATTTACTTTTTTCTATAAAACATTTAAGTGACATATTACTCAATGAAAATCTTCTGAATATAGTTTTCTTTTTATTGAGTTCATATTGAGTGAATTGACCTGATGCCAAATGACTTTAGCTCCGCCCACTGGACACGTGACATTGTTTGTCCAAGTAAATACAACGTAGTGTTTACTTAGACATAGTTTTTTTTCTAAGGAAAATGGCTTATTGGAACCAATATCGATCACTGATTTACAGCTTGCACCAGGTCAATTGGGTGATAGGATGTTTAGTACGTGGTCAGTACAACCTATAAAGGAAGTTGCTAAGTACATCATACAGTTGTTTGAATACTTGAGCATATCATGACATTAGAAAATCTTACATCACCACTATCAAGTCAAATGACCTTCCTATTCCTGCCATTTAAATAATTTAGATATATTCTTCTTGGCGCACAGCATTTAGAGAATAGTTCTTTCTTGTTGAAATTTATAAAACGAGTTCATTCAAATTGTGTTTAAAACTGTTAAAGTATGTTGATTACAAAATTAATATACTGCAACTAAAAAGTCAAGTGAAGTACTTGAAATGTTATTTCAAACTGCAAAATTTTAAATTCAAGACCATTTTGCGTTTTTAAAACAGTATAAAACATCAGAGGTTGCGTCTACCTTACATTTTTTAATTTTGTGTAAAAGAAATCCGTTGCCTGTAAAATTTGAATGGTTAATTGGCTAAATTATCAATTCTTCGCATGCTATGTTATAAACATATAGTAGGGAGATGCGAGTTTCCTATCCTTCTATATAAATCCTATCTTCAATGTATCACTATAAAGGGAAGCATGTCAAGATTACCTTTTCGTGTTATCTCGTAAATCAGTGACCATTTTGTTTGGCAATATGATCTTATAAAAGGGAACCTATGAAAGCTAACAATATCAACAAAACAAGAGAAGAAAATACCAGCCGTCTGGGTTAATACATGCAACACATAAACAGCCTCCAGCACCAACTATAGCCGTATTTTATTGAGTCTGTTGATGCGGTTAAATGCAACATGTAACACCCCTAAACGTCTCCATCACCAGATATGGCAGTATTTATTCTAGAGCACCACTGAAACAATGCCACGATTACAAAACATGTACTTTGTGGTATTGCTCGTTTACCTAAACCGTTCATCTAAACATTTACTCTCACAGCACATAAGGTTACTAGCATACCAGTTTTTGTCATAAAATATGTGATTATTTCAGTTAATCTGTTTTGGACATTGGCTTCTGTTTTCCAAATATTACAGGTGTATTTATATATATATTACCTAAAATTAAAAACGGCTGGCCCTGTCCCGGTTTCACGAAAATACTTCACATTGTTATTTTAAAATATCTTAATAGTGTACTCATACTCAGTTTCATACTCAAATTGAGAACACTATAGAGTTTGAAGTAAAATATTGGACTTGAGTACTTATTTGAAACCGAGCCAGTTGTTTCAATCACTGTTAGTCTAACATCATGTTAAGATACGTTTCCGAATCATTGTAATTTGAGATTTGATACATTCAAGGTAACAGTTTACTTGAAATCATAACGAATCTTAACCCAATGTACTTGATAGGAAAACTTTTTGAAATTGAACATAAAATATTTCACCTAACGGAGAGTTAAGCGCTAACAGTGATTTGAACAACTGGCCCGGTTTCACGAAATTAATTAAATTATCAACCCCTGTGTGGTTTCAGGGAGCCATATGAGTGATGGCAAGAATAGGACCACTGTGGCTCATGCATGTCGTAAAAAGCGACAATTTGAGTAATGCGACGCTAAACACCATACAACAACAATCATTATCGAAAAATGTAAAGGGAAGCAATACGTTATATTATTAGATAGAGTAGCCTTTATTGGATTTTATCGATTTATGTGTCTGAGGTAGTTTCTGCGATATGTCGTGTTATCTTTACAGGTTTAACAATAAAATAAACAAGATAAAACTGTAGGAAATCTAGGACACTACCTATCTGGTTGATTATATATTTTGTGTTTCGATATCTAATCTGACGTTTACAAAAAGCAGGTTTAAGTATTTGCAATATAAATTTTACGAATAAAGTTTTGACTATGGCCGTATCAGGAAGACGGGTGGATATCGGCGACGCCATTATTACCGGATCAGAGGAAATTTGTGATTTCTATTGTCAGCCGTGTAGTTTTGACAAAAAAAGTCTACCGGCTGAAGGTTATTGTGTTGATTGCAAGGAATATTTGTGTGGAACTTGTTTTAAATATCACAGAAAACTATCTGCAATGAGTCACCATGCGCTGCTCGACAAGAAAAGAATGCCAAGAGATAAACACACAACTAGGCCAAACAGAAAGGATATTTGTACTGATCAATGCCTAGATCATATAGGAAAAAAAACAGAATATTATTGTAAGACACATGACCAGCTGGGATGTTCCGCATGCATGACCCTCAGTCATAGAGGTTGTAAAGGTGTCAGTTATATACCCGACATTTCAGATGGTATTGAGAACACTGACAACTTTGTACAGTTAAATAACAAATTGAATGACCTAGAAAGGATTGTTGACGAAATTGAAAGAAAAATAAGGAAAAACTGTACAGCAGTTGAAGCCATCAGCAATGAATCAAAAGTTAAAATCAGAGAATGTATCAATGAGATAAGTGAGTTATTTGATACTCTTCAGAAGGTAACGAATCAAAAAGTAGAGGGGATCAGGGATAAGGACATGTCAGCGATGGAGTTTATATCTATTCAATGTGATTCTGTCAGATCTGACATCAGATCAATGTCCTCTGATCTGGACAGTAAACAGAAGGCTAACCAAAATAGCCAATTATTTGTAGCAATGAAAAATGGAGAAAAAGAAATTAAATTAATGGAAAACAAAATGAAACAGATCATCACGAACAATACCATAAGACAGTACACATTTGTACCAGAAAGACAGATCACTGACTTAATTAACAAACTTAAACAGTTAGGACATTTCAAGGTAAGTGACATTTAGGAAATCATAAAGGTCCAAAATAACAATAGCTCTGTTAAGGGAGAAAAACTTTTGAATGTAAAATATATTTAATTTCATAAAGGGAGGTAATTAAATTCACAACAACGGAATTTACGATTTTTAGGATCTTTTCAGATGCTCATTCACAATGCATGATATATATATATGGAGATTGACCATTTGCATGATATAATAATGTCGAACTTGTTTTTACTGGAAAGTGTGAAATATTTCTTTGGAATATAAAGTAATCTTAAATCATGATATAGTGGACATATCAGTAAAAATGATATTCGTTTTCAATTAATGTTTTACAATGATAAACGTCTTCCTTTTTGAATACCTTAATGTTTTCCTCGTTCTATAGGTAGACAATGAGAAGAGGTTCTAAATGTTACAACTGACATTCTAAATCTCTTTACATCTAATACATTTAAATAAGCTTCCATTATAAATTCTAGTTTAAAATGTTTATAAAAAAATAATTTTGCATTACCCTCCACCATTCCATTTCAACTTTGTTTAAATGTATCTGTAAGTCTAATATAATATTGGTTTATAAACAATTTGTATTTTAAACATGTTGTTCCTGAACATAACCAAAAAACCATTTGAATACAAGATGTGTTTAAGTTCAGAAACTCAGATTTTATATTTTTGACTGTCTAAAAGGACTATCATATTATAACATTTTCTAACAGATCTTGTGCTAGGCATTTTTAATATTTTACACCAATATTTTATACAACTTTTGCTGGCAGGTATGTGCATGAGGTACCTTCCACAGTCACCTATAACTGTAGCATTAAAAGATTTTATCGATGCATTCAAAAATCTTTTACAAGCTTATAAATGGACTCTATCTATACATTCCATTTGATCAAAACCCCACAGTTTTGAGCCATATGCCAATATTGGACTAATCTTTGTATCAAATAGTTTGAAAAATACACTATGAGGTATTGCCATTATATCATATTATATCGAAAAATCATTAATGAAATCTACTAGGCTAGATTCTGTTTGATTGGATAATGTACGTTATATACATATTGTCGTTTTAAATAGAGAATAATGTATATTTTAGTAAAAATCACGTTTATTTCAGCACTCAAATTTAACTTTTTGCATTTAAAGGTCGGTTCTGAATGTTGTTGGCATGTACGCTTCAATATTTCATTATGTGTTTTGCATTTAAAAGTGCAGTGCACACACATATAACCTAACAGCATTGTTACAGCATTGTTAATTGTCCCATTGGTCACGTTTTTTAAATTATTCTGTAATTTACCTGTACTTTACCTGAAATTAATTAATCTAATTTCAACATGAATAAAAATATCCATTAGAAAGATTAACCTTTGTTTAATACAATTTAAAAACAAAATCTAGACTGATTATTTACCCCCGAACACCGTATCAAGCACAGATGAATTAGAACGAAAACCGTATCAACTTACGAAGAAATCCATATCACTAAATTGTAACAATTTATTTTAGGGCATTAAACTTTTGATATAAATCACATGTGTTAGCGTAAACAAAAAACAATCTTAGTTCACTTCTTATACATCATATACATCATATAATAACATATAGTATCAATGAAAGGTGTTTTAACTATTTTCCTGGTAATTCACATGTTAAACTGAAATATTGTTATTTTACCTGTCTGTATGCAATAACCTTTTATATAATTCTAACACCAGGTTTATAGAACTATTTACTACTTGGTAATATGCATATTTACCTTGGAAACAGGTGACACCCCTGATAAAATACGTCTGTCGAAGACAGTACCTCTCGGTCGAATACTGTATAATATACTATATATATACGAAAACCAGAGAGCGCGCACCGTCTCTGTCGAAAATATAAATCGCATTATTGGTATATCAACTGTTATTTTTATTGGAGACCTTTAAAAAGGAAAAATGGTTAACAAGGGAAACCCATAGACTAGGGAAATAAAACTGGTTATTTAATTCGCAACTTAAAATAATATTACATTCCTATTTGCATTTATTTTAGTGTTTGTTATTTTCAAGGTCTCCAGTCATGAGAACCTGCAATATAATCCAGGCAATGATGGAACTTTGGAAGACGATAAAAGTTCAATTCCGAGAGGAGCAGAAGGAGGCCAGCCGCTAACACACGGTGAACACGTTGATGGTAAGATGCCCTTAAACTTACAGAGAACTGTAAATGCGACCCATTTATTTATCTTCATGGCAGCAAAATAATAATTTACCTGTTGATATCACTTTACACAAAACAGAATCAATATAATTGGGCGCCGCCATGAGGCGGGGTCCAGTAGGAATGCTTCTAGAATTTGAGTATGGTGTTGCGTAACCGTATTGGGGAGGCATTTGTACTAATTCTTTAACTAGGATATACAAAATGTAGTATTATAAATATGGTGGAAAAAATTACCTTAAAGTACCTTAAAGCCCGTTTTCCATGGCGCGTATTTTTGCTGTGCTGTTTTTTTTCCCCAAGCTACATTTTGTCGCGCAGTATTAACATTAATTTCCATGATGTAGATTGTCTGAGCAGAGTTTATAGAGGTACGTGTGTGGAAATACACATGTATTTATTGTGTAGTGCCCATCCAAAGTGAATTTCCATGCATTGTACATGCAGACAAGCATAGAAAAATCGCTATACTGGCGACTTTTGTCCGTGCGGTTATTAGTCAGCGCAGAAATCTGCTCCGTTGAAAACGAAAGTATGCTAGATAGTGTGGAGCGATTTTTACAAAAGCAGCGCCTGTTCTGCACGTACAAACTCCTTGATTTAGGAACCGAAACCTTCAGAATAATACACGCCATGAAACAAAACAAAGGATCGAAAATAAATAAACAAGAAATAAAAAATAAAAAAATAGCTTTGAAATCTTATTTATTCGCCATTATTACAGGTTAGAACAGAGTACTGCAGTTGTATTTTAAAAAAAAAGAAACAACGCAAGTATTTTATTTGTTCTCTAAATATCTGAAAAGTCATTACATTAACTACCCAACAATTTTTTACACGAAATTTCAAACAACCAATCAAAATTGCTGACCTTGTCACGCGATGTTTATATTTACGAATACACAGAGTCTGGTACCTGCCCAGCTTCATCCAGCAACGGAATGAAGTTGAACAGTGTACCAGACTACACAACACACAGCGATATTTCAATCAGCCAGTCAAATATGCCAATCTTGTCACGTGATGTTTACATTTACTTTCGTGCGGTTTCTTTAATACCAGCTAGCAGGAAGAAAGCAAAGATGGTTTTAAGCCCGTTTTCCATGGCGTGTATTTTTGCTGTGCTGTTTTTTTCCCTATTAACAGGCGCATAGACAATCAATTGCCATGATGCAGATTGTCTGAGCAGAGTTTATAGAGGCACGTGCGTGGAAATACACATGTATTTATTGTGTAGTGCTCATCCAAAGTGAATTTCCACGCATTGTACATGCAAACTAACGTAGAAAAATCGCCTATACTGGCTTGGGATCGAACCCGTAACCTCCGGCGTTAGCGGCCAACACTGTATCCGTTAAACTACCGCCCCCCAAGTAGAAAGAATGTAAACAAGTGTAAGTTCACATGCAACAATGAATATGATGACTAATGAAAACATTTTCGATGTTGGTTAAGTCTGTGATGTACTCACATCCAAAGATCTAAATCTCATCAATTACACAAGTGACCAAAACTTCCATGTACATGATTATCAAAATAGTAAACGGAATAAAACCAGCAGTTTTTTAACATTCATGCGAGCGGTTTTTATATCCTGATCTGGTTAAAGTTCTCCTATTTCTGTAATAAATTTGGCTTGGTAATGCCATGTAATGTGTGTTCAACATGTTATTCGTGTTTGAGAAAAGGTATCGAACATCACACAATCCTTGAAGTGGTGACTTTTTCAAAAAAATTTACTACAAGTCTTCTATTCTACCTTGATCAAGCTAGCCTTACATGTTCTAAAAATTGATTTTGTTTCTTAATAACATTGTACACTAACCGGTCATTCTCTGCTAATACATATTCATAAAATAAACATACAAAACAAACTCATTGCTGTTTCTTTAAATCAAACTTGCGGCACCATTGATGCATTGCATCAATCTTTGTCTTGTACTTTATATAAATGGACTAGCATCAATTTACTCCCGACGCGCATCAAGTCGATATTTACACCAATGAACATATACCAATATAAAAATATTAGATGGGGAGTGAAGAGGTCATATATAAATGATCGTACTTGTATGCATTTTATTTTAATTTTATTTAGGTTATTTAATGGTAATATTGAAATCATTTTTACTCTTGTCACGCAATAGGTTATTTATTGGCGGATATTAGCGATAGGATGTTTAGTTAGGATATTTAGTTGAGATAAAAGCGACAGGTTGTTTAATGGGGATATTAGCGGTACGTTATTTAATGGGGATAATTAGCATTAGGTTTTTAATCGGGGATATTCGCTATAGGTTGTTTAGTTGAGATAAAAGCGATATGTTTTTATTGGGGATATAAGCAATAGGTTGTTTAGCTGAGATAAAAGCGATAGGTATTTTATTGGGGATGTAAGCGGTAGGTTGTTTAGTTGAGATAAAAGCGATATATTGCTCAATGGGAATATAAGCGACATGTTGTTTAGTTGAGTTAAAAGCGATATGTTTTTAATGGGGAAATAAGTGATAGGTTGTTTAGTTGAGATAAAAGCGATAGGTTTTTTATTTGGGATATTAGCAGTAGGTTGTTTAGTTGATATAAAAGTGATATGTTGTTAATTGGAGATATAAGCGATATGTTTTTATTGGGAATATTAACGATAGGTTGTTTAGTTCAGATAAAAGCGATATGTTGTTTATTGGGGATATTAGCGATAGGTTGTTTAATGGGGTTATTAGCAATAGATTGTTTTATGGAGATATTAGCGATAGGTTGTTTAATGGGGGTATTTGATATAGGTTGTTTTATGGAGATATTAGCGATAGGTTGCTTAATGGGGGTATTTGATATAGGTTGTTTTATGGAGATATTAGCGATAGGTTATTTAATGGGGGTATTAGGGATAGGTTGTTTAATGGGGTATTAGCGATAGGTTGTTTAATGGGGGTATTAGCGATAGGTTGTTTAATGGGGGTATAAGCGATAGGTTATTTAATGGGGGTATTAGCGATAGGTTGTTTAATGGGAATATTAGCGATAGGTTGTTTAATTGGGGTTATAACATAATTATTTTCGAAAGTTCTTTTGGTCAAATTATCATTCGTATTTGGTCCCTACTGAACTCGTTCGACGTATGTCAACAGTGAAAAAACACTTCCAACTCAAATCTAAGGTCGTAATCAAGGGAATGTTAAATATTGCAATGGTTTAAGAGCACACACGTGTAAATGCAATACTCATGAAAAAGGGCACCTGTTTTTATCATTTCTCTTGCAATGTGTAACATATGTAATACAGGATAGTCGAATGTGTATAGATTACTCCACTCAACCATCGGGGGAAATAAACCTGATGACTAGATATATATTTCAAATTGAAATTTCTGTCGCATTTGGGGTTTTTCAGTAATTAGCTGTTTATACAAAGAAATTTCGCCATTACATTTTTGAATCGGCCGGCCTGAACAATACACTTTATTATCTGAATAAGGATTTTCAATAATAAATAAAACAAACAATGTGAAGTATCACGTGTGCACCTATATGAATAACAAAAAGGTTAAACTTGTTCTGGATATCTTCTTTTATGTTCGTTGTATACGTTTGAAAAATCTGGACAGTTATCTTAAACAATGTTAAAGATTTTAAGTTACAAGTTGTTGTGGAGATATTATCGATATGATGTTAAATGGAGATATTATATTAGCGATAAGATGTTAAATGGTGGTGGTATTAGCGATATTAGCGATAGGATGTTTAATGGTGGTGGTATTAGCAATATTAGAGATAGGATGTTTAATGGTGGTGGTATTAGCGATATTAGCGATAGGATGTTAAATGGTGGTGGTATTAGCAATATTAGCGATAGGATGTTTAATGGTGGTGGTATTAGCGATATTAGCGATAGGATGTTAAATGGTGGTGGTATTAGCGATATTAGTGATAGGATATTTAATGGTGGTGGTATTGACGATATTAGCGATAAGATGTTTAATGGAGGTGGTATTAGCGATATTAGAGATATGATGTTTAATGGTAGTGGTATTAACATTATTAGCGATAGGATGTTTAATGGTGGTGGTATTAGCGATATTAGCGATAGGATGTTAAATGGTGGTGGTATTAGCGATATTAGCGATAGGATGTTTAATTGTGGTGGTATTAGCGATATTAGCGATAGGATGTTTAATGATGGTGGTATTATAAGCAATAGGATGTTTAATGGCTGTGGTATTAGCGATATTAGCGATAGGATGTTTAATGGTGGTGGTATTAACGATATTAGCGATAAGATATTTAATTGTGGTGGTATTAGCGATAGGATGTTTAATGATATTAGCGATTGGATGTTTAATGGAGAATTTAGCGATATTAGCGATAAGAAGTTTGATGGAGATATAAATGAAATGTTGTTTAATGGAGATATTAATGATAGGAATATTAATTAAGCTAATTGAGATATTAGCGAACAAATATTTAATGGAGATGTTTAATGATATTTGTTATAGGATGTTTAATGGAGAATTTAGCGATATTAGCGATAAGAAATGATGGAGTTATAAATGATATGCTGTTTGATGGTGATATTAGTGATAGGTTGTTTAATGAAGATATTAGCGATAGGATGTTTAATGAATATATAAGTGATAGGTTGTTTAATGAAGATATTAGCGATAAGATGTTTGATGGAGATATAAGTGATAGGTTGTTTGATGGATATATTAGCGATTGGATGTTTTATGGATATATTAGTGATAGGTTGTTTAATGGAGATATTAGCAATAGGTTGTTTAATGGATATATTAGTGATAGGTTGTTTAATGAAGATATTAGTGATAGGATGTTTAATGGAGATATTAGCGATAGGTTGTTTAATGGATATATCAGCGATAGGTTGTTTAATGAAAATAATAGCGATAGGTTGTTTAATGAATATATTAGCGATAGGTTGTTTAATGGATATATTAGCGATAGGTTGTTTAATGGAGATATTAGCGATAGAATGTTTGATTGAGATATTAGTGATAGGTTGTTTAATGGATATATAAGTGATAGGTTGTTTAATGGAGATATTAGCGATAGGATGTTTGGTGGATATATTAGTGATAGGTTGTTTAATGGAGATATTAGCGATAGGTTGTTTAATGGATATATTAATGATAATTTGTTTAAGGGATGTATTAGCAATAGGATGTTTAATGCAGATTTTAGCGATAGGTTGTTTAATGGATATATTAGCGATAGGTTGTTTAATGGATATATTAGCGATAAGATGTTTAATGGATATATTAGCAATAGGTTGTTTAATGGATATATTAGCGATAGGATGTTTAATGGAGATATTGGCGATAGGTTGTTTAATGGATATATTACCGATAGGTTGTTTAATGGAGATATTAGCGATAGGATGTTTAATGGATATATAAGTGATAGGTTGTTTAATGAAGATAATAGCGATAAGATGTTTAATGGAGATATAAGTGATAGGTTGTTTAATGGATATATTAGCGATAGGATGTTTTATGGATATATTAGTGATAGGTTGTTTAATGGAGATATAAGCAATAGGTTGTTTAATGGATATATTAGTGATAGGTTGTTTAATGAAGATATTAGTGATAGGATATTTGATGGAGATATTAGCGATAGGTTGTTTAATGGATATATTAGCGATAGATTGTTTAATGAAAATATTAGAGATAGGTGGTTTAATGAATATATTAGCGATAGGTTGTTTAATGGATATATTAGCGATAGGTTGTTTAATGGAGATATAAGAGATATTAGCGTTAGGATGTTCGATGGAGATATTTGTGAAAGGATATTTAATGAAGATATAAATGATTGGTTGTTTAATGAATATTTTAGCAATATAAGTGATAGGATGTTTTACGGAGATATTAGCGACAGGTTGTTTAATGAATTTATTAGCGATAGGTTGTTTAATGAAGATAATAGCGATGGGATGTTTTATGGAGATATAAGCGGTGAATGTTTAATGGAGTTATCAGCAAAAGGATGTTAAATGGAGATATTAGTGATAGTTTTTTATGGAGATATTATCAATAGGTTGTTTAATGCAGATATTATCGATAGGTTGTTAAATGAAGATATTTAATGTAGGTTTGTTTGAATTTAAAAACAAAAGTGCATAGATCGCTACGCTTAAATTGGTCAACTTTTTTGGGGGGAAAGACCGGATGTCTAGATCGTAATTATATTTTAGATTTTACATGGCTGTGGCATTTGCATTTTTCATAACTACATAAAATCAAACAATGTGAAGTATAATGTGCACTAGCCAGTTCCTGCTCTGGATATCTTCTGTTATGTTCTTTGTATACGTTAGCAAAATTTGGACCGCTACCTTGATGATATAATTGTGATTCCATTCAACTATTAACAAGGTGTTCCGTTGCATTTCTTCACTTACACCATGTGTGTACCTTCACATAACAAAGTATTTACACAAATAGATATTATGGATTTAACAAAGCTATGATTCTCGTAATGGCTCACAAGAATACGAATTATTTAAGTATATTGTTTAGTTTGTGTAACGTATACTCGTTACTAAAACAAAATTAGTTTTTTTCCCGCCGAAATAGCAAATCAGAAATAATAATTCCTATTCACGAGGCAAACACTATTTAAAACTACAAACTGATGAATCCTCAGAATAATTCTTAAAGACGTTTCTGCGGGTTGTTACTGCGCATCGCTACGCGCATAATTCCTTTCTGTTACTTTCAGTTTCGGGGTCTAATGTCGCCGTTTGGTTGGAACCTGGACAATCCGGCCCCACTCCAAAATGGCCATGGAGAATCCGGCCCCTGGACAATCCGGCCCCTGGACAATCCGGCCCCATTTAGCATGGTCAATCCGGCCCCACTTTTTATTTCTATTTTATATAGCAATATCAGTGTTAATTGTTATATTATTACATACATAACAAGTATTATATACATAAATATATGATACAGTTATTAATCATTAAAATATTCATGAAATAAACATGGTAGCGTTAAACTTGATAATTGATTAAACAATCAATTTAACGGTTTTTAAAAATTAAAGGTAAACTTCATTACTCGGGTCGTACACTGTGCAAACAATTACAACAATTATTTGAACAAGGAAAACAATTTGCGTTTGATTGAAAGCGTATCGTTTAAACGATATGCAAACAAAAAAATAGCCACAATGTTGACACATTTGCATTTAGTAAAACATCTCTTTTGATATATAAAAATTGTAAATTAAAAACGTACCACTTTTCGTTAATTAAAGGTAGACCTAATACTTTGGTCGCGCATCATGCAAACAAATTAACATGTCTTTTCATACATTACAAATATTGAAACAATGGAAATGTAGCAAGTACTAATAGATATTCAATATCAATTTTGTATACATGATTTGATGTGATACATAAACGGACTGCTATTTGTTGTTATACTAGATTTTAGTGTTTTATATTGTTAACTTTGATAACTTTAAAATGGATGATTTGTGTATAGCCTGCCGGCACAATGTGCAGCCGAGGCAATATGCTATTTCGTGCGACAAATGTCATAGGTGGCAACACCGGCTTTGCGGAACTGGTAATTTATTGTGTTTTCTTTTTTAAATAATCTGATATTAGTATAAAATATTTTAAAAATAACAACAACAGTTTATATAGTACTTTCATTAACAATCATTGATTATTAAATGTGTACTATGTAATTCCCGTTACCAGTCATTTTTTTGAATAACAATCCCGCAGTAATTAATATGTGCATTTCAAATTATATAATAACTATTCAGTATATTACTTTTTTAACTAGAAATACCAAAAAATAAATGCTATAATTTATAAATAAAAGTGGGGCCGGATTGACCATGCTAAATGGGGCCGGATAAACCAAGGACGTTTTGTCTAGTGGCCGGATTGGTAGAGGGGCCGGATTTGCGTGGGGCCGGATTATCCATAACTCGTTTGGTTAATTAAAAGTCGAGTCGCATTAGGATATTTACAAAGCGAAGTATTTTCATTTCAAGATGTCAGAAATGTAAATTTTGTCAAGGAAGCGATCGAAAAGCACGGAAGAGTATATTGTTTTTCGTTCTAAACCACCAAAAGTGCTTGTACATAACGAAGTCGAAGAAACAACTACGAAAATATAATCAATACTCGTAGTGGTAACATTTCGGATAACTCATTTTTCGGATATGGATCATTTGTGAATTTGTTCCAAAGCGCTGAATACATAATGAATTTACCTGAAACAATATTATTCATACCGGGATGGAGACAAGGAAGAAAAAATATTGAATTTTGACATTTATCTGACCTGATGCATGTAAAAGTTTGGTATTGAAGAACACTATGGAAGACACTTATATGGGTCAACGTTATACATAAACTGTATATGTGGAAGTATAAGAACAGTGGAAACAAACAAGACACATCGTTTAAACAGGAAAAGTCCAATATCATTTGACATCAACACAAAGCAATTGAGTATAAGGTTAGTTGATGCTTTATCATAACTCACTGATCAATATTAATGTATCACATAAAATGATAACTTACTTTATGATTTCTAGAGATGAACAACTATAAAAAGTGATTCATTGGTTGAATATTAACATCATTTTCATGCCATCGAGGGCTAACAGACGATCACTTAACCACTGTTTCCTGGAATGAACCAGTATTTGAGCACACCCCATCTCCGCAAGTAACTGATAGCTTTCCCACTTGAATCAGCGGTGAGAGACGATTGATAAAGAGACATAATGTTGTATATCTATCATCCTGGAGACTGTTGCCAGGCGGGGATTCGAACAGTATTCTTACATTGAGTAAATGTTAAAAATAAATTTAAACAACGTCATGTTCTGTGTTTCCTGTTAAACAGAAAATTGTTACATGAATTATGAAAATAAAAACTATTCAACACATTTCAGGAATGCTAAACAGAGGCTCAGGTTACAGATGGATTGAGATGTCGGTGCTTTAAATACCTGTAGTGGTTTCATTAACTATGAAGAGACAATCAATATCGTGACATAGACAACGTGTACAGAAACACTAAATGAAAGTGTGACAATCATCAAAAGGGGCCAATGGTAATTATTAATGTAATTTAACCGTTTCAGCTTATTTCTACTATGGATTACAACAAAATAATCATGAGCACAACAGATGGTCTGAGGGGGATCAAACATACCTGTGACTACTTGTTTGGCACACCCAATATCCGTGCAAATAACTGACAACTTTCCCACTTGAATCAATGATTAAAGATAAATGAACATGAGACACAATGTTGGAATTTGCATATATTTAAAACATCACAGAGACCGGTTCAAGTGGGGATTTCAGCTTGCAACCCCTTGACTGCTTGTTACATACCATAACAGTTTCATTCAGTAAAAAAATGTCCACATTCATGTATGCAAGTTTATAACCATAAGATTTTGTTCAATGGTTTGAACATAGATATCATAACAGGAATTGCTGCTCAGTTATAGCCCTTGAGTTGTCAAACTATACCCATATATCGTGCTGTTTTATTAAAATACATTGTCGTTTTTTTTAGCCAGACCGATGAGCTCAGTCAGTAGAGCACGATACTTCTAGCTCATGGTTGAGAGTTTGATACCTGAGGCTGGCTAACTTACAGTGCTAACTGTCATTCAGATGGGACTTTAAACTGAGGACTTTTATGATGGTGCTATACACCAAGCAAAAGAATCAGGTGAAACATATGATTAGGTTTCTATGATATTTGTTTCTTGCACTATCCCCCACAAACCTAAAAAGTCTAAACTGTTCACTCTTCTGGGTGCATCACCCAAATGGGAAACTGGTGATGATGTAAATGAAGCTTACATACAAACAAACATTGTCATTTATTTCTTAATCTCATATAAGCTTCCTTTAATTTTCAGTGATGAAGTCAGTCAAGTAGTACACCAGGACCAGGCCAGTTTATTACAATATGTGTTGCCAGAAGAATGAATTGTGACAGTAAATCAGATACTGGGACCATTTTAACAAAAAGTATTCGAAAAACATATGATGTTTTTCCAGAAGACTAGGAAATGCACATATTATGAAAAATTAAGAACAATCATTACCAGTTCACCAGGCAGTGTTCTAAAATTTAAATGACAATTCAAAGATTAAAGTTGGAAGTAGCCCAGTACAGAAATAAAAATTTCAAGTTAATGTAATAATAATGGATGACAGTGCGACTACTATAGCCAATATAAATACCAGAAAAAATGACTTGAATGGACTCGTAGATAAAACTCTGAAGATATTATGTTGAGTAGCAGGTCACTGGTGATCCAACCTTGATTGACAGTACATGGTTTTACCACTAGGCCTCTAACATTTCAAACTTTTACAACTATTGATGTTCATCAATTACCCAGTATATATGAAATATATAAAAGCAATTTAACAGTAATTACATTATAAATTACAAATATTATAATTGCTATTTAGTGCATCATTTAGAAATATGAAAGTTACTTCTGCAATGAAACTTCATTTATAAAAATTACAACAGATAATTTTCACAATTTTGACAGTTTTAGGCCATTTTATGAAAAGGGACGTTAACATTTAGCACTGTAGCTTGGTAACAAGCAAGGTGACATGTATTTTTTATTTTATTTCATGATATTGTTTGTTGTGCTTCTTGTGTTGTGTAGAAAGAATGAAACAATTCTCCACGTAGAACATTTTTTTTTGAATTGGTGTGAAAATGCATCGATTGCGGCCATTTTATGAAAAGGGGAGGTAACATTTAGCACTGTAACTTTGTAACGAGCATGGTGACCTGTATTTTTTATTTTATTTTCTGATATAGTTTGTAATAATGCCTCTTTGTAGAAAAAATGAAACAATTCTCCGCATTAGAACTTTTTTTATTATTGAATTAGTGTCAAAATGCATCATTTACGGCCATTTTATTAAAAGGGAGGTAACATTTAGCTCTGTAACTTAGTTACAAGCATGGGGACATCTATTTTTTGTTTTATTTTCTGATATAGTTTGGTTTAGTGCCTCTTTGTAGAAAGAATGAAACAATTCTCCGCGTAACAACTTTTTTTATTATTGAATTAGTGTAAAAATGCATCGTTTGCGGCCATTTTATGAAAAAGGGAGGTAACATTTAGCAATGTAACTTAGTAACAAGTAAGGTAACATATGTTTTTTATTTTATTTTCTGATATAGTTTGTTAAAGTGCCTCTTTGTAGAAAGAATGAAACAATTCTCTGCATTAGAACTTTTTTTTATTATTGAATTAGTGTCAAAATGCATCGTTTACGGCCATTTTATGAAAAGGGAGGTAACATTAAGCACTGTAACTTAGTAACAAGCATGGGGACATATATTTTTTATTTTATTTTCTGATATAGTTTGTTATGGTGCCTCTTTGTAGAAAGAATGAAACAATTCTCCGCGTTAGAACTTTTTTTATTTTTGAATTAGTGTAAAAATACATCGTTAACGGCCAATTCTATAATCGTAGAAATTTATGAAAATTACTGTATGGAATGTGAAACTCAAAGGAGCATCATGACTTTTTCTGTTTTAGATACTTTATCTTTTGTTACATGAATGACAACAATATTTTGTTGAAATATATCACTTTGTTAGTAAATTAAACAAGATTTATAACTTACACCAATTTGCTGTTTTTTCTTTAAAAAAATGTAAAACGGTGTAATTTAAAAATAGTCATAGCAAAAAAACAAGCATGGGGACCTATATTTTTTTTAGTGTTTTAAACTTGTCTTACTTCAAAGTACTTGTGTGCAAAATTTAAAAAAAATCTCCGCGCTAGAACTTACTCGAAGAAACGTCTTTAATGTATCTTTAAAAAACTGAAATTAAAATATATTTATTGTTATCGGCGAACGTAAATGTAAGATCAGAAATGCATCACTGCCACTAACCCGAATTATGCCTCTGTCCAAAATAGAAACGAAATTAAGTGTGTATATGCATTATGGGGTATTTAAAGATTGTATTTCTGTCAGAAAGATACGTGTATATACTATATAAAAAATATTCAACTTGCTGGGTTTACCTTTAAAGAGTTTATGTTTAAATTTATATTTCCAGCACATGAAGGATGCACAACTCTGAAAATAGCCAATTACAGGGAAATTATACAATCACTGACGAAAGAAGAAATAAGTATTTCATTTTAAAAAAAGCCTCACCTACATATCTGTGTCAGTAAATGATCTATAGATTATTAAATCAGAAAAGGGCAATCGTATTTTAAAAAAAATGATGGCTAATGTATATTTTGTTCCGAGTTTTGTGATTGAAATAATCTTATATTCGTGCTCATTTATTATTGAATTCATTAAACTGATTATATCAACTTGGCGTAATATCACTACCGATTCAAATCTCAGCGTATACTGTACAACTGGATTCTCGTCATGCAAGGCCGAAATATTTTCAGACTTGCCCGAACATCTAAATAAGGTCAATTTTCATCGAAAATGACGACGACTGACGGGAAGTTATGTTATTTATTAAAACACAATTTACAGTTTTCATCTGGTGATGAAAAACTAGTTTAAAAGGATGAAAAACATCAAGCTAGTTTAAACTGGACTAATTATTTTTATCCACTGATGCAAAATCAAAATTTGGTTCGATAAGAAGACTTTAATTTCCTTAAAGAGTCAGGTTCAAAATTCGCTTGTTCAAAAATCTATTCCTCAATATCAAAATTTATTCATAGCTATGAAAATTATTGTAACGATTAGGGGCTTGAAGCTTTTACAAGTCATGGGGCACATAGAGACCCTTTAAGAGACTTTGAGAGTTTTACATAGCAACAGTATGCGAAAACAAATAAATGCTGATTTCTCATTTATTTAATCAATAATATTTTTTTTAATTTGACATTTGAACCATTGTCATAGTAAAACCAATATTATCTCCTGCAAAGCTGTATATTATCTTAGAAACTAAATACTATATTTTAGTGCTAAATGTATACACAACCAACTAAGTATTGAAGCTCTTCAAAACAGAATAAAACAGTCTTACCAATGTCTTGAATGTATTGCACTGGAAATAACAAATTTGCAGCATTTCAAAAGTTATGGAAGGAATTTAAAACTATAATGAAATAATTATCTCGAACATTAGGACTACCTGCAATCCGGACCCACCACCCCACCCGCTTTACCGAGGTACATATAAAGATAAGAAATAAAAATATCATCTATATCAATAACAGTTTGGAGGTTAAAAATAGGGATGGAGAGATCAATTTCTTTTTTTTTTTTTAATATTATTTTTTTTACATATAAAATATATTGATTAAGCCTTAATATTTATAATGAACTTTTCCCCAAGAATAATGATGAAGTAATATAAGTATAATAAACGAGATAACAATTTTTTATTTATCTATACTGACTTTGTAAAAAGTGCAGCAGGATGGCCTATCCCGACCCACAACACACTTATTCACGGGGTGAATAAATGGGTTACCAATATGCTACTGGGAAAAAAGAAAAAAGAAAAGAATATTGGTTCAATAACTAGGATAGAATGGCCATCTTTCTCTTTAAAAACGATCAGTGTTCATATATGATATAAATATTCCTTACATCAGCAATGTATTAACGATCCTGAAAACCAAGGGATTGTATGTGTATGTTTTACTTTAACGTATGAATACTATGGGGGGGGGGGGGGGGGGGGGGGGGGGGGGGGTTTCATTTTAGCAACTTTCTTGCCGGCGGAGGCGTCAACAATCCGGAGTTAACTTTTTGGGTTGAGATGTTATCAGAAACTTTTCTTATAACTGCCGACCTAAAATGATGTTTTATTGAAACCTACCATTATTCTTCATATCTATCTCTCCCTTCCTAATTGTGTTCTTATTTCAGGAAAAACAGTTGAATGACACCCCTGTGCTTGTTAATACAAAAATAGACAAAGCTGCTGGAATTATCTCTATCTCTGGACCATTCAGACAAGCAGACGATGCCAGGGCAGAATTGTATACTACAATACGCAATATCGAAAAACACCGAAATATTATTAAAGAATCAGACACCCTGTATCAGTTAGTGCGCTGGCAGCATGAAGATGTGACAGCCACTGGAATCGATCTGATTGCATATGACAAAACCTCCAACTCTAACATTGAAAGAGCCTACAAGGATAACAGAAAGAATGTAGAACTTGTAGATAACACAGATGGAACAGTTCATGTGATAGACTTTGAGAAACTGATTGATTATCCCAAAGGTGCTGAATCAGATTTTTTTATGGTTATAAGAAAAGACATGATTAAAGGTGAGTTTCTCATTAAAAATGTTATTTTAAAGTATAGCATCATTTTTTATACCATTGAGGGCTAACAGACAATCAGTTAACCCAACCACTCTTTCCTGGGATCGTTGAAGGTTAACCTATACTCGAGCATACCCATCTCCGTAAGTAGCTGATAGCGGCCTTCCCTCTTGAATCAACAGTGAGAAATGAATGACAATGAGATGTTCTTTATCAATCATTACAGAGAATATGACTGAGCAGGGATTTGAACTCACGACTCCTGGATTGATAGTCATACGAACCACCGACTCCGCTAACCGCTAAAGTGTTTCTTTAAAGGAATATGCAGCATTGTTGAAATCAATTATGAATGCGATGAGACACAGTGTTTTATCTTAATCATCACAGAGAATGTGACCAGGCATGGATTCAAACTCGCAACACCTGAACTGATAGTCATATACGCTACCAACTGTTCTAACTAAGATCTGCTTTTTTTTAAAGGAATATGCAGCAATGTTGACCTGTTCACATTAAACAATCTTTACATATGTAAGTATATAAATATATGAAGGGATAATTCTTCAAGTACAGTGTAGCACTATTTGAAACTTAAGAAATTATTTTCAGTTTACATTGAGCCTTGTGGTGTTATTTATGAAAATAAGACTTAAAAATATATATATATAAAAGATACAAATTGATATTTTCTTACAATTGTTTGCTCTCTCACAAATAAAACTATTGATATTAAAAAAACATTTTACACTTTTTGACATGAATGATTACAAATGTGCAAAATATAATGCCGGTTTGGTGAGTTATCTTCCTTTCCAAAATGGAAACAAAATTTAGGGTATGTGTACATACTGGAATAATTCCATTAAATGTTTGCATCATTGCGTTTAATGATATAGAAATTCCAGAAATAATGTTGAGTGAATTTACCAAAATTATCAACTTAACACAGTCAAAGATGTAAAATAGTATAAAAGTTTCAGAACTAATGTTGAGTGAAATTTATCAAAAATGTTGTGTGCCAACATTATTTTGTAATACCTGCAAGTGTTGGCAGTTATCCAATTACCACAGTCAACGATGTGAGTAAACCTGACAAATACATGTAATGAGCGATCATACTCATTTCTCGGACAAAAGAATGTTAAATTCCGTTTCTAGTGATCATTATGTCAGTTGAAAGGTTGTTGTTGTTGTTGTATGGTGTTTAGCGTTTAAACAATTTTCAGTGATATCGTGACAATGTCTACTTGAGACAGTATTTTAAGGACTATTACACTGGAGTATCATGCGACAGCACTCACATTATACTGAATTATCCTCTAAATGCTAAGCATCAAGCAAGGAAGCTTCTTGTACCATTTTCAAGTCTTTGGTACTTGTATGACCCTTCAGGGGATGAAACCAATGACCTTCTGCATGCAAGGCAGATGCTCTACCACTGTGATTCAGTTGGAAGGAGCAACGGCCCAAATACTAGTTGTTATAAATGAATGATATAATATAGTTAATAATATCAATTTTAACAGAAAGTATTTGATAACTGTTTAGTCAAGTATAATTGTTGCCATACTTATTGATCATTTAGTAAAGAAGATTTGTTTCCATATTCAAAAATCAGTTATTTAATGAAAATAATGTTACATTTGTGCTAATGTATTATTCATTTTATTAAACCGATTGACAAAAATAATATGCCTGGTAGAGACATACATAAATATATATTTTTCTGGAGTTTAATTTCACAGTTATTTATCTAACTATCTCTTGGATCCACAACTGAGCATACTAACATCATCAACATGATTACGTGTATATAAATTAACAATTCATCATGTGGACAAATATGAAGTGTGGAGATTTGATTTAGTATGTACTTGAGCATTGAAAAGTGCAAATATTTTCGATTAAAACTGAATTCAAGTTTTAATTCATGAAATGAAGTCAAGCCCTGATATTTCCTATTTCATTCTATTATATTCATGAGCATAACATTTTATTTCATTAGCGGCCTCTGATGCTCTGCCTGATACTTGGACACCTATGAAGGACAATGAAAATATGAAGCTTGTAAACCTGGCTGCTACTGATGCTGACTACAAGGCTACGGAACAAAGATTTTTGACAGAAATACAGACTGGACCATACTCAGGCAGATACACATTTGACAAGACAAAAGTTAAAGTTTCAAAGGTCAGCCACCTGTAACCATAATTCTATTATTGCATGCTGACAATACATATTGACGCCGAGTCCATTTGCAGAATAACTCGGGAGTGCAAATTGCTGTCACTCCGAGTGACTCAGTGTATTGTGTGATTTTACGTTTTACGTGTGATTTTACATTGACTGTACATATACAGAAAAACGTGTTTAATATGAATCAATATGATGAGACCATACACAAAGCCTGAATAAAATTACTATAATTTTGATAAGGTCATGAAAATTATTAACAGTTGTAACAAATAGAATTGTATCATAGGACTAACAAGCAATGGATGGGAGAGAATATAATACATTCATCATAGCATACAATGGTATTTACTTTCTTTAATTATTAAAATATAATTTCAAACTAAATTTAATAGTCAAAACAGGATAATATAACATAACAAAATATGTACTAGTACATGTTTACAATGGATTTAAAATAAAATCAAGATATTGTTCATTGTAAATTTATTTGCTCTTGGTGTGATATGAGATGATGTCATTCGGAGTTGGTTGTGGAGTGATGTGGAGTCGATACGCGTTGCCAAAAAACTTTGATGTGTCTGTGTGCGTCAATACGCGGAGTGATGTGTTTTAGCAAAACTGAAGGAAAATAGTAGAATGGTGGTTATGCATGGCACATACTATCTGTCTGTCTATCCGTACACGCACACAAATGGATATTTAAGTGTTTAGGGTTAGTAGTTTTTTGGATTGTTGAAAAACAGTTGAAAAAAAAATGTGTGGCTTAAAATGCTTTTACAAACAAATAATCAGCTTGGCACATATAAGACATTTAGATATCCATTTGTTAGAACTTCTGTCCAGCCAGCCAGCCAGCCAGCCATCCAACCATCTACCTGCCCATCCATCTATCCATCCATCCATCCATCCCGGCAGCGATCCTGTTTGTGTCTGTCTGTCTGTCTGTCTGTCTGTCTGTCTGTCTGGCTGGCTGGCTGGCTGGCTGGCTGTTAGCCTATTTAATCACTTTTCAGATTGAAAGAATTCAGAACAAGGACCTGTATCAGCGGTATGCAGCAAAGAAGAAACAAATTGAAAGACAGAAGACAAATTTACCGGCAAACATGCCTATAGAGAGACTGCTCTGGCATAGTACCACCCCATATTGTGTCAACGGCATACAGAAGCAAGGCTTCAACAGATATTACTGCGGAAATAATGGTATTCTACAAAATACATAGCGGGTTTAATCTCGGCATTCTCTACACACTCTACAATATAACTTATATTGGTTACAAAACTATTATGTTCCTTTTTACTTGTATTTGGCAGAAACACGAGTTTATTAACAGTTTCACTTTCTTACACAAATACTACTGAAATGAGATCTGTGGTGAGAAAGGTATTGTGTGGTAGATCTAGTTAGGCAAATTATGTGTTATGTTCTTAAATTGAAATCCCCAAAAAATGTATAACATCTATTAAGAATTTTTTGTCATCCGTCGGATCTTGTCAGAGCTATGAGTTTCTCATGCAATAAGGGCAGTTTTGTTCCTAGATGTTTTTTTTTTGAGAACATGCCCGTGGAAGGGTGTTGTCCCCCTCCTACTTGATGTGTGTTGGGGTGGAGGGATGGGTAGTTGGTATCCTCCCGGAGATTTTTCTCTTTAATAGAACTGCAAATGAGTAATTTTTAGCGACTTTGACAAGGACTGTGAAGTCATTTAAATTGCTAGAAATTAACACAAACACCAAACCCCATACCCCCAAATTCATTTTTATTGACTTTTTGTTTTTAAACCTTTTTTTATTTTCCACATTCCCAGGCGTATAGGAGTATGCCCAGGAACGCCCCTGACATGATTTTCAAACAACATGGCACAAATATTCACCATAATTGAATGAAGTGTCGTCCTTAAGAGTCAGACCTGTAGCTCAAAGGTCAAATTCACACTTAGAGGCTTAAGGTCTGAAAAGTGTACAAAAATTTGTGTCCTCTAAATATCTTGTAAACCAACTCTAAGATTTTGAAATAACATGATAAAGATGTCCAACATAATCAGACGATGTGTTCCACTCAATACCCGTGTCCGTAGGTCACACTTAGAGGTTCAAGGTCAGAAATAACATGACAAAGATGTCCAACATAATCAGATGTGTCCCACTCAATACCCGTGTCCGTAGGTCACTCTTAGAAGTTCAAGGTCAGAAATAGGTTCAATATTTGATGTCGACTCCATATTTTGTAAACCACTTGACAGATTTTGAAATAATGTGTAAACAATGTTTACCATAATGAAACGTTCAATCACAAATCAGTAATTGTGGTCTGGGCTTTGTAGCCTTTGGGCATATAATTGTGTACATGTGCCTACTAGTATATGTCCCTGTATGCATGTGTATATCTGTGAATATGCTGATGTGTACTGACATATGTAATTATATGTGTGTGTTTACAGAATCATTTGTAAAGAATCATTTGTAACTATGTGTATGTGAATTTGAACACCTCCATTTATGAATTTTGTTGATGAAGTCCAAAGAATAACATCACTGACAAGACACGGAGAAATTCTTAGAAGTTTATATTTTTGTAGGTTTATGGTTAACATCACTGACATCACATGGAGAAATTCTCAGAAGTTTATGTTTTTTGTAGGTACCGGTATATGGTTTGGGGCTGGTGTGTATTTTGCGGGAAATGCATCTTTTTCTGCCCGTGGTTGGCTCTCAGGGTGCAACGCTCCAGCAAATGCAGAACCTACCAAGGAATATATGTTTTTTGTAAAAGCACTTACAGGTAACGTATAAAAATCTCCATTTAAACACACTAAGTTGGGTTATTACATTAAAATATATTGGGTTGTTGGTGACGATTGAAGCCATTAATCAATTTTTAATACACACCTTTCAGCGGGCATGTGTCGTACAATATTGACATTGTTCTTGTTGACTTTATGGTGTTATGTTAGAATCATTAGTTGATCTGTCAGTGCAGAATTTCATGAATTGATGCACTCGTAGAGACGGTTTAATAAAGCTCATGTTCGAAGTCTCGTGATGAAAGTCGGTGATAATTGTAAGTGTGTGATTTGTGCTGAGAACTGTGTTCCTTAATCCTTATTTACCTATGTATGACCAACTATCAGTTTTACATATTGTAGGTCAGTTTTGTAAAGGAAATGACAAAATGAGATACCTTCCAGCTGTGGACCCTAATAAACCTCTTGTCTTGTACGATTCGGCCGTGGACGATGTTGCTAATCCGATGGAGTTTGTGATATTCAATGATACACAAGCGTATCCAGAGTATATGCTGACATTCACTAAACAGTGACAACATTCACTACACAGTGACAATATTCACTACACAGTGACAACATTCACAACACATTGACAACATTCACTACACAGTGACAACATTCACAACACAGTAACAACATTCACAACACAGTGACAACATTCACATCACAGTGACAACATTCACTACACAGTGACAACATTCCCAACACAGGGACAACATTCACAACACAGTGACAACATTCACAACACAGTGACAACATTCACTACACAGTGACAACGTGACAACATTCACAACACAGTCACAACATTCACTACACTGTCACAACATTCACAACATAGTCACAACATTCATTACACAGTGACAACATTCACTACACAGTGACAATATTCACTACACAGTGACAACATTCATTACACAGTGTCACCATTCACTACACAGTGACAACATTCACTACACAGTGACAACATTCATTACTTAGTGACAACATTCGCTGTACAGTGACAACATTCACTACACAGTGACAATATTTAACACACAGTGACACTGTTAAACGCACAGTGACGGTATTTAAGACGTGGTGACAATACAGAGTGTATAATGGTTGTAATACGGTTAGTGTTTGACAAAATGGTTGTAAATATGTTTAGAAGACTGAGAAAGGAAGACAACAATTCTACAGATGAAATGTTTATGTTATTTGATTATTTGTAATGGTGGTAATATTTATATTTTTGGCATATACTAATTTACTATAACTGTATATAAATATATATATATCAATATTCAGATATTTGAAAAATGAATGTTGACATTTTGTATGTAAAATTTGTGTCAAACTGCAAACTGTGTTTAACTGCCTTCACATCATAACTTAGAACCCATGACAGAGTTAACGCATATGGTGGTTTTCCTCAACTGTGTGTTATCAGTCACATCTGTTGAAAACAATGTTATAAATTGTTATGTTTGATCTCATATTGAAATGATATGGGGGATAATAAACAATTTATAATTATTGCATATAGAAATATATTTACAAGACTGAGAAAGGTACAGATGAATCATGTATTAAACTATGATTGGGAAAAATTGACAAGTTTTGATAAGTATATGTCATGTTGCCGTGCAGTTTGTTTTAATATAGTATAGTTATACTCACATACATCAACTTTGCTCACACAAAACATTCAAATTGTCAATCAGACCAACACCAATTTTCATTAGTTAAAGTGAACTGAATTTGGTAAAATTATTGTTAAACACGCCGTGATTGTCTACTTACTCTTTGATAAAACAGAATACAAAATGTAGCTAATAACACTTTAACACTAGATACTGGTAACCAGAATATACATATATGACGTATATATAACGTCATCGGACGGCTCAAAGTGGCCATGTTTTATATGTATATTTTCTAGCGGTGTTGCTTATTATCAATATGAAATTAAGCAATTGTATAGAGGAATAATTACTTATTTTGGCAATTCAATTTCTTTTTTTATTCATGGGCTATATTAAATGTTGATAATATTATAAAAAAAAATTAACACACCACGATAAACTTTAATATTTAGTCTTATCCAATAACGTGGTATGATTGAATTCAGAATTCTTTGAGTAACTGTTCAATCATCAGTCTCCCTGTATAGACCAAAAACTCATGTTACCATATGTTAATTATATACAAAGCGTTGCGAAATGGATGAGAGTTTTACGATTTCATGAGATGCGTTTCACTGACTTGTCATATCTCGATATTTATGACGCCAACTGCTCCGACACAGCGTTGTCAATTACAAGTTATATATCACTGAACAATCAGTTTGTTAACACAGAATGTTATGCACCCTTCTTAACGGATAGAAATTTACTTCGCAATTATTGAGTAGAAGGGAAAACATCAGCTTTTATTGACTAAGACATCACATGATTGTGACTAGATACATTTTTCTTTAAAAGAAATCTACACACTGGCTCGCCATCTGTTATAGTCAGCGCCATGCTAGACCTTAAAGACTAAAACGCCAATGACTACGACATCTTTTGATACAATCCCGAAACTGTTCCCAATTTTGCAGCGCGTTGTATGAACACATTATTACTATATTTGATAAATTTGACTGGCTAAAAGTCAGTATTATTCATTATATCAATGTTTGTTGTCAAGCTTTCTTCGTTGGATTATTTGTTCTTCAATTATTTTTGTTATGGGGCAGCAGATTACGCTTAAATACATTTAACAAGAAAACCCTTTGAATTGAACATCCAGAAATGTGAAGCCTCCATTTTACTGAAGTAAGATCTCAGGACATCCAGTGTGTTGGAATACTTAAGTACGATGTCAAACTCAACTCCAGTTTGATAAATTTGAGTTCGAGGTTTAAATTGTGTTTGAAACCCGAGTCTGTACAAGGTTACAAATGCAATGTAAAACTGAAGTTAACAAACACAAAGACAGGGTTATTATAAGGAGATGTCTCTTTATAATTATCTTAAATTCGAACGATGTTGGCAGTTGTCATTGTTGATAATCTTCTTACAAATTAACATTTTAGAATTGATCCATGTCAATCAAGTTGTATTATACATTTAGCGACACTTATATCAAATTTGTGTCTACACCCCTGAGTTGAAGTAGCTGTAAATACTCAATTATTATTAAGTATTTGCCTTCATCTATTGCAGTTTGTTCTTTGTTAGAATTAATTGCTATTTCAATAACAAGTGAATATTGCTGTGATATTGTATTTTGTATATATAACTGTTAAAGTAAATTATATGACTGGCCCAGTTTTCACGAAATACTTCAATTTGAAAATTTTCAAAAACTCGATTGTTTTAAATAAATTTATATACATTGATAATTTTGCATTTTCTATCATCAAATTAAGATTTGCTCCTGTTTGTGATCGTTAACTGTGTTATTATTTTAAGTATTCATTTAATCAAATTAATATTGTAATTAGTGAAACCGGCCACTGGATCCTTACATAAACAGATTTTCTCTGTTGAATGTAGCGATATGTAAATATATGTTGAATGTAATGAGTTTTTTCTATTATAATCCATGTTTAATCAGATAGAAAATGATCATTTTTCATCTTTTTTATTTAATATTGAGACAATATTTTCTTTTGTAGATATTATTTTGTTTGGTATGGCGAATGACATGTCACGATTGTGTGGGAAACATTTTTTTTTCTAAATCATGCTCAAAATCTTGCTGGGTAGAATAAGTTAAAAGCTGTGAAACGGATCTGTTGCTCTACCACTAGATCACCACCATCTGTATGTAACTAACCTAATAGTACTAAATACGAAAGTGTGAAAGTTCTAGTACCATTTTTAAAGTTTTTGGTATTCTGGGATCCATAGTTCCGACTGGTTAATTAATTAAGAACATAGAGAACATTAAACTTCTGTATCTACTTATTCTGGCTACCAACTGCTTACAATATTACCGATTACAAAAATAGTTAAACATGCTGTGATTATATCATTATACTGATGCATACTGCTGATTTTTTACACAACTTTTTTGTTAAAATAGGTATCAAATATGTACATCAACTTGTATGATAAATACAACTGAGACGAAATAGAATGTCTTGATTATCAAAACTAAGTACCGTTTGTGAGCACGTCATAGGTTTAGAAATGTGTTTTTGTAGATTTAACAGAAGAAATACATCATTTGTTGTTTTTTTATTCAAATGTACAATGTATTACAATAAAACGTTTACAAATGTGACTTTATAAAGAATATGTCATGTTGATATTCGTGAAATAAAAATCAGTGGATTTTGTCTGTCAGTGGATTGTGTCTGTCAGTAGATTATGTCTGTCAGTTGATTAGGTCTGGTCAATATGTGTCATTGGATTGCTTGTATATCTGGTCAGTGCAAGTGATTTATATCTGTCAGTTGGATTAGGTCTGCTCAGTGGATTATGTATGTGAGTGGATTGCTGTTATGTCTGGTAAGTGGAAGTGGATTAGGTCTGGTCAGTTGATTGCTTGTGTAGTAGATTATGTCTGTCAGGAGATGATTATGTCCTTGAGAATAATATTTTAAAACACAAATAACTGTAACAATTTGATATTTAGCTTTACTGTATCACAGCAAAGACTCTGTAGTAAAACAAACCGCTCCAGATGTAGAGGTTGATGATTAAACCGAGTTATCCATAACAGAAACTTTAACTAAGGTTTCTTCTACTCTGGGGTTGAGCATTGGTTCCAGACATTTGGCTTGCTTGGTTGGATATTGTGTCGAGTGTCTGTGGTCTGATACTAAAGTGTGGCTACTTTTAAACACTGTTTTAAAATAGAAACAGCCACTGGAGCTTATGGTGGTAGAGCAACGAACTAAGGATCGTAGGGTTTTAGGTTGGATCCTCCCTCAAGGCTATGTGTGGTGTCCTTGAGCGAGACTCTTTTTCCGCATATACTTAGTACTTGTTCTACACAGGAAGATTTTGAGCGTGATTTGTATAAGTTGTAATTACTTGTTCTACACAGGAAGATTTTGAGCGTGATTTGTATAAGTTGTAATTACTTGTTCTACACAGGAAGATTTCGAGCATGATTTGTATAAGTTGTAATTACTTGTTTACACAGGAAGATTTCGAGCGTGATTTGTATAAGTTGTAATTACTTGTATTACACAGGAAGATTTCAAGCGTGATTTGTATAAGTTGTAATTACTTGTTTACACAGGAAGATTTCGAGCGTGATTTGTATAAGTTGTAATTACTTGTATTACACAGGAAGATTTCAAGCGTGATTTGTTTAAGTTGTAATTACTTGTTCTACACAGGAAGATTTCGAGCATGATTTGTATAAGTTGTAATTACTTGTTCTACACAGGAAGATTTCGAGCGTGATTTGCACAAGTCGTAATTACTTGTTTCACAATGGAAATTAAATAAATAAGTATAAACTAGACAGAAACAAACAGTTGTGATATATGTAAAATATTGATGAAAGTAATGTTAAACACTGCTTAATTCAGTTTAATAATAATTTTCATTATAAATATAAACTTGATTTGGTTACCTAAATGCATGTATCTAAAACTGTTAGCTGTTTAAATGAAATATTAATACTTTACCGTTAATACGCTGAATAAAAGTATGGAATACAATTCTTATAAGATTGTTCCATTGATGACTCCTCCGGATGTTCAAGAAAATGTTTAGTGACCGTGTAGTGAGCAATGTCACCCCCACCCTCTGATCTGTATCATCTTGGAGTATGTAGATCATGAAAAGTCAGACCAAGAGCTCACATGTTAATCAAACATTGATTGTTACTTATTGTATGTAACAAACTTAATTTGACGATGTGTGTATTGTTTATTTACAGGACACCGTGTATGAAGATTTATGTTTGTATAAGATGTGTTGTTTCCATACTGTTGATATGTGTTAACATGTATTTATGTTGATTTATTTATGTACTATTAACCCAGGCCCAGGCAAAAAATGGGTCACATTTGGTTGGTATCCCACGAATAAATGTCATGAACATTTTAACATTTTTGCATATTCACTATTGTGTATAAAATATTAACCCTGCGTGGCTCTAGGGTGCCGACTGAGTGATGGCAAGAATAGGATCACTGTAGCTTATGTATGCGATAACACACAACAAGTTGAGTATTGGGGAGAATTGACTGAAACTCTGCAGTTCTCCAGGTATCAAGGCTCTAGGTTCTTGCTCATTCATTTAATTTTTTTTTCACAGTTCGTGTTAAATTGTTATTTTTATGCATGGCGAGCGGACCTGGAATGCTTCCTTCCGGTTTATACCATATACAAGTCATAACATACCCCTGGTTTGTGTTTTTTTGTGTGTGTTTTTTAAACGTTATTAAAAAGTTTTTTCAAACATTAATTTACATTAGTTTGAGTACGGTGTCATGGTACATCATGTATCTCTTGCCATTGCCTGGTTGACATGTAATTATCACTGGTAATGGTCTTTTACCATGTATTCTGCTCTCTTAACTATCTAGATGGCAGACGACACAAGCTTCAGTGAGCACCAACAGAAAGCAAGCTTGATACGAAATTTATGCATCATGTATATAACCAATCATATTTTAAATTTATTTATAATTCAACAAAAAATTGCCCAATGACAAGCGATGGATTTTCAAAAAATGACAGCTAATTTCATAATGTACCCCAACTGAACAAAATTCAAATGTTTAAACATGGTACAAAATAAGTGTGTTTTTAAAAATCCCACGTCATTGGTTAAAAAATGTTTGACCTATATGTGGGCCATAGATCACTTGTTGACCTTCCAGTAGATCAAGGCATGCGTTCCCGGCACTCTGCTTTGTTGCTGCAAATTTTATTTTGTTAAAAGATCGATAAATTATCTATAACCCTTACTTAAGTGTATAGTTTAATGTTTCATATGTTCCTAGAAAATCATCTTTACTAATGTTGTATGTAAAGGAGTGGAGAGACTTTGTTTATAACATTTGCAATTTAATTGCCATGGTTATCTGCTAACTATTTATATTTTAGTTTATAAATCTGTCCTTAATACAGCATGTGAGTAGTCATGAATCCTTACTCATATAAAGCTATCACTTCATGTATGTAAATTTGTCCACCCTGTCCAGATGTGTTGCATGTAATTCCATAGTATATAAGTCATGGTCGACACCAAATTTATTGGTTTGGCAGAGGCCTTGATATTGTATCTATGGTTTGCATTGTAGCTAGGCGCACTCGCCGTAAGTCTGGTCTGTACATTTATGTCTTGGTTATTCACAAATAATTATCTCCATATATGTATTACTATTACACTGTTTTTAGCTCTACTGGCAAAAGGTCCAGAAGGGCTTATGCGATTGAGCGTTGTACGTCGTCTGTCAGCAGCACTTTTTCTGAAACCACCAGGCCAATAACAATGAAACTTCACATGGTTGTTTCTATTGCGTAGGAGACTATACAAAAGATTTTTGTTTTCGATCTGAAATTCAAGATGGCCGCCGTTACTAAAAAAAGACCAAAACTTAAACAATCATCTTCTCATGAACGGCCAAACAGATTTTCAAAATGTTTATGTAGTAATGATAACCAATTATAGTTTTGTTAGATTTGTTCAAATGGTGTCCCTAGGATTTAAAATGACTCCGCCCAAGAGTTCAATTAGGGGACACATGTGATTATGATAAATATTTATTTTTTAATGGAAATGATTTTGCCTATATCTTCACAAAAGCATTGTTTGGTGAACGAGGTTAAGATTTGTAAAATTGACTTGGTTCCACTGTCTTAAGGGGTCAGGAGGGGCCCCAAAAGGGTAAAAGTTGGTGATTGCAAAAAACGTTTTCTTAGGAACCGGTATGTCAGATTTGTTCATATTTGGCATTAATTATTCTTATGTTGAGTGGTTTGATTAAAGATAATAATTTAGGGGCTAAAAGTTATAGGGGCCCTGTAAGGGGACTTAGAATTTTACATAGGGATACTATGGGAAAACAAAAAAATCTCTTTTTTATTATCTATTCTGAAACCACTAGGCCAATTAAACTCAAACTTCACATGGATGTTTCTATTGCATAAGAGACTGGTGGAGGTATTTATCCATAAGGTGTTAAGACGACCCCCCCCCCCCCCCCCAAAAAAAAAGAGGGTAAATATTGTAGAGTTTCAAAAAGTGCTATGGCCACTATGAGTCAGTAGAGCGTCCTCAGGCCCTCTTGGGCCTCTTGTTGTATGTTGTTTTCGTGATCTTTTGTGTTAAAATCGCACATGGTAAAACTCATTGTGTTATTGTTATTTTGTTGTTTTTGTTTCTTTTATAAAAGTACTAGATGTGTAAGAGTTTAGTGAAATATTATAAGATATTCAGAACGTACATTTTCTTTTTTCTATAAAACATTGAAGCTACACATTGCTCAATGAAAATTCTCTGAATAGATTTTTTCTTTTTATTGAGTTCATATTGAGGGAATTGACCTGATGCCAGACGACTATAGCTCCGCCCACTGGCCACGTGACATTGTTTGTCCAAGTAAATACAATGTAGTGTTTACTTAGACATAGTTTGTTTGTCTAAGGAAAATGGCTGATAGGAACCAATATCGATCACTGACTGACAGCCTGCACCAGGTCAATTGGGTGAGAGGATGTTTAGTATGTGGTCAGTACAACCTAATATAAAGAATGTTGCTTAGTACATCATACGGTTGTTTGAAGACTTGAGGATATCATGACATTAGAAAATCTGACATCACAGATGACTTTCCAACTCCTGCCATTTCAATAATTTAGTTTTTTTCTACCACATACTGCAGCATAGTCTAGTGATAGAGAATCCGCCTCGTATGCAAAAGGTCGCTGGTTCAATCTCTGGCCGAATGTTACCAAAGACTTGGTAATGGTACTTGGCGCTCAGTATTTAGAGGATAGTTCCAGGTCTGGTCGGCCTGGTGTATAATGTGACTGTGTATCGTACCATGTGTCTACGGCATGATACTCCAGTATACGCTGTCGCAGTGCGATTGAAAAATGTAGAAAGCGCCGTTAAACACCTTACGATAACAATAATAAATTCTCTTTCACATAAATTGCAGTTATTTCCAGCATTTTGTTTCAACTTTGTTAATATTTGTTTTTAGAATTTAATGAAGTTAGTTTTAGCTCGTTCTTTTTTAAACAAACGAAGAGGTATTATCACGACTGTGGCGTCGGCGGCATCTTCAGCCGGTTAAAGTATTACGTTTAGCTCAGCCTTTTCTCTTTTTCTGAACAAATTATGCTATGTTATAATGACTTAGTTTCATAAACACATTCATACTATGTTATAGAAACATTGTCTAACTTGTATTGATTTAATTTGTTTTTGATTTTTTATCTATTTTATTTTTTCAGTTATAGTATTGATTTTGTAAATTTATCACAGTCATGATTAAAAAGTTTATATGACTGACTTTGAAGAGGAGTGTCTGTTGCAGTGCTCTTGTTGTCATCAAGGAATTATGTAGTTATTATATAGGACTCTATATTCAGTAAACCAAACTAGGATTATGTGTAATTGAGTATGTGGTTTAACGTCAGCTGTTGTATTAACACTTTACTTTATATAGACGCCTTTGGACACCTCTAATATAGAAGGCTTTGTCTGCTCTTTCAAAATAAATAGGTAAAATGTTTCTACTCATATGGTGTAAAGGGTTAAGTAATCATTTATCATCCTACAGAAAGTTAATAGTATGTAGACTGGCAGACTTCTTTAAAAAAAATTAATATTTTAGAATTCTACATAGTTTGGATGTATTTTTCTGTCATTATAATAACCAAAGCAACCATTTAGTGGAGAACTTCGAATATGATTTACATCATGTTTTTCTCAAGAGTACACAGGCCTGATTTAAAACTTGGATTACTAATTATTGTCAATAATTAATTGATATCTACCAATCAGATGCTATTAAATCTAACATTTATTTTCGGTGAATATAATAATGTACATCTTTACTTCAAAACTTGCAATAATTGGTTGTAAATTAACGGCATATATTTACAGAAGTTGTACAGGTATTTTTGCTCCAATACATCAACACTTTGTCCATATATCCTTATGATTTGTGTTTTAAACAACACACTCGTAAAGACGGGTGAGAACATGTATTTTCTGAATAAATGTCAATAAAATAGCAATATATTAATGTATTCATGGAAAGAAAACAGGTAACTAGCGTTTTGTAATTAAAATGTAAGTTGTATTTAACGTGTTTATGATAATTATGTTGGCATTGCAGAATGATTAGACATTGCAGTTTAAAGCAAATATCCTGATTTTTAAAGACGATGGGGTGGGAGGGGGGGGGGGGGGGGTATAAAATTATTGATAATGAAGCATGTTCTTAAGATTGCCTTTTCTTGCTATCTTACAAATTAGTGACCATTGTTGTACAATATCTGATAAAAGGGAACCCATAGAGCTTTCAGAAGAAAATACCAGACTTAATTATTGAGCCCATTCATGTGGGTTTATGCACCATACAACGACCCTTACAGCCTCCAGCACCAGACATGGCAGTATTATATTCCTGAGCACCACTGAAATATCCTCATGTTTACAAAATATATACCTTGTGGTATCGCTCGTTCACATCTACACATTTATTCTCACAGCACTTACGGTCAATGCTATACTGTTTTTGTAATAAAATGTGTATTTAGACCATTTATTCTGTGTGGGACATGGGCCAATCTTTTCCAGCTATATATTACCTAGAATTAAATACAGCTGTCCCCGTAGTTCAAAGCACTATAAGCGTTAACACTCCGTTAAGTGAAATCTTGTATGTTCAGTATCTTCAAAGTTTTCCTACCAAGTACAATGGGTTATAGAAGTAGAATGACATTTTGTTATGATTGCCAGTAAACTGTTACACTGAATGGATGTAATGATACGGAAATGGGCTAACAGTGATTTGAACAACTCGACCATGATTGTCAAGTATGATTCTATCATGTTAACTTAATGTTAACAATATGCTGCTATGTAAATATTTGACGTTGTATATTGTCTAACAAGTACAATTCATGTATTTATAAAGTGTTTGTCGTTTTATCTGTAAGCAATGGACATGGGTGGTAGGGCATAAAACAAATATATTGTACGTTCTACAAACACCATAGATAATATTTATCACTACAGAATTCAATAAAATAATAGCAAATTCAAAAACTATTAATTACATAAACAGTGTTATATAAAACAAATTAATGAAAATCATTCATTAGAATAATTAAAAAGTTGTTCTTTTATTATTGTACCATATTGCCTTCGTATTATTTGCTCATATCATGTATAATTATATCATAATATATTATTGTTGTAACTGTAAGCACATTTCTCACAAAACCAACACGAGTTTAAATCCCATCTGGGCATTGCATAGGTCAGTGAACCCTTTGTGGTGGCCACTAAGAATCAATTCTGTAGTTTTCTGCCGCACCAACATTACCATCTGACGGCATTGAGAATGACGTGTAAACACGTAATAAAGTATACTAACCGCACAGCTAAACCGCCACATTTGTATAAGTTCCAATATCTTTGTCAAAATATTGAACAGCGTTATCAATATTTGCGTACAACATTTACAGACGATTATGTATTGAACAGCGTTATCAATATTTGCGTACAGTATTTACAGATGATTATGTATTGAACAGCGTTATCAATATTTACGTACAACATTAACAGACAATTACATATTGAACAGCGTTATCAATATTTGCGTACAACATTTACAGACGATTATGTATTGAACAGCGTTATCAATATTTGCGTACAGTATTTACAGATGATTATGTATTGAACAGCGTTATCAATATTTACGTACAACATTAACAGGCGATTACGTATTGAACAGCATTATCAATATTTGCGTACAACATTTACAGATGATTATGTATTGAACAGCGTTATCAATATTTACGTACAACATTAACAGATGATTATGTATTGAACAGCGTTATCAATATTTACGTACAACATTTACAGACGATTATGTATTGAACAGCGTTATCAATATTTGCGTACAACATTTACAGACGATTATATATTGCGCTTACAAAGCCTGATTGCGAGATCCTTTACAATTATTTGTGCGCGTCTGTTTGACACAAAATGCCTATTTTGCACATGCAGCACTCTGACGCTTTTTGAGCCTTTAATACAAGAGATGTTAGGTGGTGGGGCTGGCTATTCCATCCAGTTAGTAATGATTATTAACGTCAGAATATGTAAATATATGAGCTCGTCTATATATAGAACCTGCTATCTCCCGAATCGGGTCTTTCAACCCCCAATGAAAACGCAAGTAATTCCATGCATGTTCCACAACTCATAGCTACTGAACAGTTGCTAAACTGTGACGTCATTCAAACTTTCACTGAAGCAACTGACCAATCAACATCTTCAAACGTGGCTTTCCCAATGTCAAATTCACTGACCAATCAGCGCCCTCCTACTATACCGATAGATGTTAGTGATTCAGCATGCTTGTAACAGTTGCTATTAAAGTCACCCAATCTGGAGAGCTGTGACAGTTCTACATCTGAGCAGTACTGTAAACAAGAGGCCCATAAGGGTCCGAGGACACTCTTGAAATTCCCATATTATTCTTTTGTAAAAAATATATAGTCCCTGTAAAGGACCCTAATGCTTACTAGCCCCTTGATTTGTAAAAATTTTGATCGCCCACTCATGTGTATTGGCTATGAGCAGACATTGCTTAAGATTTTTAATAGAATTTTTTTTTTACACATTAATGCGAAGTCACATTACTGGGTCCCTTATACATCACAGTATGGGGTGCCATTTAACTTCAATAAGTGATATCACTCATTCGAATAGGTGATATCACTCATTCGAATAAGTGGTATCACTCATTCAAATAAGTGATATCACCTGTTCAAAACGAATAAGTAATATCACCTATTCGAATGGGTGATATCACCTATTTGAATGAGTGATACCTACTATACGAAACGAATGAGCGATATCACTCATTCAAATAGAGAATATCACTTATTCGATTTATTTAGCAAGAAAAAACAGATTGATCCCTGCTTAAATGATTCAGCAGTGATGACATGATGAAATTGATTCAGCAGATATCTTGCAATATCTTGTTTTCAATTATCTTAACTGCCATTCATCTCAGGAACACAGATCAAAATTCTTACACTGCAGAATGAGATTGTCATTAAAACAATACCATTCCTGGAAATTTGTGTTTAAAATTGTTGAAGTACTTGTGATGACAAAATTTGTATACTACAGCTAAAATAACAACAAATTACAATAAATTTTCCTTCAAACCTCAAAATCTTTAATTCAAGATAACTTTGAATGATTGAAACATGTTTACACATCTAAGATAATGTACAAGAAATAAAGTGCCTGTGAAATATGAATGATTAATATGCAAATTATGAATCCTTCATGTTCTGTTTCATCAACATTTAATCAGAAGATGCAAGTTTCCTATCCTTCTATACAAGTCCTTGACGTTAAAGTCGTTTGAAACGTTTTAAATTCAGATTCTCTACCAAGGATTTATCACTTTATATGACCTTCATAAATGTCGACACATTTCTAAAAAATATTCGTGAAGACAAAACCTAAACAATGACGCCAGCATCTACAATGTGTAGGTATTTCCTTAAGTTAATTATCGATATTCTATTTTTTCACCTCAAAATATTTCATCATTTTACAATAAACCAACTATTGTTGCAGAGTTCAGCTGATAATGGAAATAATAACCGTTACGATAATATTGGATATTAGATTTAGTGAATTTAATGTCAACCAGGACAGAAGTGATGTATTCTTATGTGTTTATGTTGCAGTGTATAGTTTTATCTTTTTCCATTCACTAGAGGAATCTCAAATTAAATATATATATATATCATCATCAGGATTGGAATTATAAGGATTAAATCATTTTTATCTGTTTTGTATGCATGTGTAAAGAATGTAGAATCACGCACAAATCAAATAAAGTCCGAACTTAAACCTGTGTTTATAATCAAAGTACTTAAGTACTGGTAGCAGGGCTTTAATATATAATCACACGCCTTCATAATTTGATTGATACTATTGTATGGGGGTGCCATTTTACTATTAAACCATAATAAGTGATATCACTTATTCAAATAGATGATATCACCTATTTGAATAAGTGATATTATTATTATTCAAATAAGTGATATCACCTATTTGAATATTTGATATCACTTATTTGAAATGAATAAGTGATATAACTTAATCGAATAAGTGATATCACATAGGAATGTAAGGAATGTAAACAATGATTTCTCCCAAGAATATTAATATATTATATGTATCGAAAATAAAATGGAAATATTATATATATTGTGTAAAAAATATTGTGAAATAATTTGTTTTATAATAAATATTATTCTGAATGTGGAATGTATATATTTGTTTATTGTTTAATAATTTACTCAAACATTTTATTTTGGCGCCAGAACCATTTTAACACATATCTGCTGAATCATTTTTATCAAATATTCGCTGCTGAATCATAGTTGCAGTGACCATTTTGTTTTTTCTTGCTTGATAAATCGAATAAGTGATATCACCGATTCAAATAAGTGATATCACTTATTAATTTCGAATAGGTGATATCACCTATTCAAATAAGTGATATCAACTATTTGAACAAAAGACATCACTAGTTCATTTTAAATAAGTGATATCACTTTTCGAAAAGGTGATATCACTTATTTGAATAATTGATATCACTTATTCATATTCTAACAAGTGGTATCACTTGTTCTAATAAGTTATGTCATCTATTAGAATAAGTTATATCACTTATTATGGATGTGGAGCGCGTGGTCCAGTGGTAGAGCACTGAACCCATGATCGGAGGGTCGTGGGTTCGATCCTCCGCTACGGCTATGTGTGGTGTCCTTGAACAAGGCACTTTTTCCGCATATGCTTTGTACTGGTACTACCCAGGAAGACTTCCAGCGTGATTTGTTTAAGTTGTAAGAACTTGTTTCACAATCGAAGTAAAATAAATAAGTTTAAAACAAAACAAAACAAAAACTTATTATGGATAAATAGTAAAACGGCACCACATACTATTGCAACGTTTGGTTTCTTTTATGAAAATGACAAAGTACAATGTCCAGGTCATATTTTTATTGTTTGACTTGTTGCATATATAACATAATTATATAAAAAATATAATTCGGAAAATAAAAAGTAGTCCTTGTCGCGTATGATTATTTTGGCAGTAATCAAGACTGACCACGACGAAATAAGCAAACGTGAAACTGAAAGAAGTTTTATTCTATGTAAATGTAATGTGTACGCCGTAAAACCCTATTCATTCATTCATACCTATAAAAGAGTGGTGTGAATAAAACAATATATTAAATGTGTTATGTATTTACATCATGTAAAGCATTGCTAGCAATAGAATTTAATAAAATAAAAACAAGAATAAACAAATTATTAATCACACATACAGTGTTCTTTCTCTATCTCACTCTCTCTTGTTACCACTTCAACATTGTAACTCCTACCTCACAATGTAGCTCCTTCCCCAATAATGTTACCCCACCCCATAGACTGTAACACTCCCTCACATTGCTACCATTGTATCATTAGTTTAACTCAGTGCTAGCTGAATATCTCTTTCCTTAAATATATATTTGGAACTCCTTTACTTTAAACATGAAGTTTTTATTCAAATATTTAAATAATCAAACTCATAATAATTTCCTTGATGATTGTACACTGCAACTTGAATGAAGTATATGTATATCAGGATTTTTTTGAAAATTTGAAAATTGGCTAAAACATTTTTTTTTCAAAAAAGCATCCCCATATATACTCACTGACACCATATTGCTATAAGAGTATCTATGTAAACATGCCAACATAATTAACTGAAAAGGGATTTCCTACCTTGGCCTATGTGCCCAGGTTAAACTAAAACAGGTTTCCCGCTTTAAAATACAACAAATTTTGTGCTGATAAAATGAGTCACATGCTTTCATTTAATTTGATTTGATCCGTCGTACTATATTACATATTGTAGAATTTGTTTCATCTTAGAAAGAGTCCTGAATTACAAGTTGAAGTCATCAGTCAGTATTTAACTGCTATCTATTTTTAAAAAGGAGGTTTCAACAAGTTTAGCTCTCAGAATTAAAATATTGTTTTTGTCATGTTTCGGTTGATTTAATATACTCAAGCATTCTGATTATATTTATGTATGATAATGAGATGCTTTGTATTCATTTTAAAAATAATTTTATTTATAAGACATTCGTTGCAGTTTTTTTACTGCTATACTCTTTAAATATAATTAAAAACAATAGTCATTATGGTTCAAAAGTTTCATTTTTATTTTCAGTTTTTCTTTTAAAACATTTCCTCTATTGTCGTATTTTACAAACATCTAAAATACAGAACATTGCACGACAAGTGGGGCATGGTGTTTTACTTCTGAGCCAAGCTTCTGGTTGTTGCTGATCTTGCCTGCTGGCGAACCATTTCCACATACACTCAAGACACCACATCAGGCGACAGTAGCATTGTACACATTCCCCAACCTCTCTCTCATCACAGTGTTTCTGCAGCTTGATGTCCGAGTCCTTCTGCATGCAACCAATACACGTATCAACCTCCTACAATATATAAAAATATGAAATAGTTACTAATTACATGTATGAACACTAAATACTAGTATAACTTTTTATGTATACTGTATGTAAGTATCTATGTTTGTTTGAATATTTTGCGTCATTTCATTTTAGTTAAAATCCGATATTGGCCAGTTCAAAAACTTGTCCTAGATATTATAATTACATAACTACTGTGTTAGTTTAATAAGAATTGAATAAAAACTACAAGTGCTAGAGTGTACACAACATTAAATAACACATTTTTGATGAATCAAAGGCCATAGTTCAGTGACAATAGTTATCCGATTTGACCAGTTCTAGAACTTGTCCAAGATATTATGGTTATATAACTACTAAGTAAGTTTGGTGGACATCAAGTGAAAGCTGCAAGTACAAGAATGCACACAAGGTCAAATAATGTAATTATTGATGATTCAAGGGCCATAACTCAATTAATGCCAAAGACATTAATTACAAGATTTGGCCAGTTCAAGTACTTGTCCAAGATATTATGGTTATATAACAACTGTGTAAGTTTGGTGAGAATCAATGAAAAAAATGCTGGTGCTAGAGTGCACACAAGGTCAAATAGTGCAGTTTATGACAATTCAACGACCATTACTCTGACATTAATATTCTGATTTGGCCAGTTCAAGAACTGGTCTGAGATATTATACAACTACTACATAAGTTTAGTGAAGATCTAATGAAAAGTGTGGGAACAAGAGTACACACAACAAAAAATGTTAATGGATGGACGACAGAAAACAGGCGATCAGAATAAAAAGCATAAAGGAAGGTAATAAACTCTTAAACAATATTTTTGACTATTCACCATTTTATCCCTTTTTGAGTCCCTGCTGCTCCTTTATGGCCCTTGCATTGTTTTGCATGGATCAATAGAGGACACTTAGTGCTTTCTGATGATTATATCACATATGTACTGAATTTTATTACACAAGGAAAAAAATGACTGATTAATACTTTTCAAATTTATTTTTTCAAATGGCCCTCCTATTACATATGATATGTATACTACATTCAAAGACATATAACATTAGGTTACAGCTGCATTGAAGTAGTCATGTCCTAAATATTTAAGTCCTAACTTGTGTAATTTCAGAGAATATTTTTTTTAAAAAGTTAACAATCAAGTGTAACTGACACAGAGCAACCAGAAAACTCTGCTTATGTTGAGCTTCAAATAAGCTCTCTCAGCGACAGTGTTTGAGGTCTTATATTAGCAGAAACAATTGTTCTTAATCAATGATGACTACAAAAGAACAGAAATGAGAATATTACACACTGAAAAAGTTTTATCAACTTCTATTGGATTGATTGATTGAGTATTTTAATGCCACATACATGTAGTGCTAACAGATGATCAACTAACCTAACTACTCTTTCCTGGGATCCTGGAAGGTTAACCAGTACTCAAGTATAACTGACAACTTTCCCAATTGAATGAGGCATGAGAGATGATTGACATCAAGGAGACTGTGGCCGATGCAGATTTAAACTCGTGACCTGTGGATACTCAAGTTGATAGTCAGACACACTACGGACTGATCAAACTGAGCTTGGCTTCTTCTTTTGGAAATAATGAAAGCAGTTATTTGTTTATCTGATCTATAATGTTGTTTTTTATATGAATATCTAACATTATTTTTATGCCATTGAGGGCTGACAGATGATCACTTATACTAACCACTCTTTGCTAAAATCCTGGAATGTTACCCAGTGCTCAAGCACACCTGGCTCGGCAAGTAACTGATGACTTTCCTACTTGAATCAGTAGTGAGAGATGATTGACAGTGAGACACAATGTCCTTTTATCAATAATCACTCACAACTTTGATGGATAATAGACTGACAGTCAGACATTACCAGCAGATTTAACCAGGCCCGGCTATTTCTTCTTGAAATAATGAAAAAAATTATTTACAAACCATACCTGAACAAACAAAAGTAATCTAATTGAGATAGTAACCAAACATATTTTGTTAGGAAAGAGGGGCAGGTGAAAATATTATAGCTATTATATTTTCAACCCCACCCCCTCCTAACTTCTTTGGCCAAAATTTCATAGTTTAAATAGTATAGCTTAATTATCTTGAATATAACGACAAACTATACTTCAACAAACAAATTTAATCTAATTTAGATGGTTGCCTAACATATTTTGAAGAAAAGAGGGGTGAGTCAAAATATTATAGAATTTTGCAATAATATTTTCTCCCTACGGCAGATTTAACCAGGTCTTGTTATTTTTTTTGGAAATAATGACAGAAATTATTGACAAAAACGGATCTTGCATGATTTTGCCATCCATAAAAACCATAGTTTACTTACCATTTCTGGAGGAAGATTAAACACCAGATTCTGGTTGATTTGCTCATTGAAAGCTTGCAGGAACTGTTCACTAAGGGACTGACGTATAACTAATCTATATTCCTAGCTTCCTCACTGTAGCTTGAAGCTTGTCTTTTAATTCCCCATACTCTAATGCATTAAGTCTGAAATAATTGTGCATAATTAAAATCATTATGTGTTTAAATATTTTCTTCACTAATTCTTATTATATGTAAAGTATTTCCTGTAACATTTTCTACACTAATTCTTATTATATGTAAAGTATTTCCTGTAACATTTTGTGTTAACATATTTTCAATTTTCATGAATTATTTAATAATAATAACAATTTCCTCCCTTTACTGTACGTATATGATATATAAATAGTATATTTCAAAGGGAGTATACCAGGAAAAAACGTCATAAAATGTCCTTAAAAAAATGAAATAATTATTAAAATCTCATTATCATTAATAAATAAAATCTGAATGGTTTGGTATGTTAAATCCACCAAAACGTGACAAATACGATATTTAAATTGGATTGGTAAACTAGAAACAAAATCCCCATTCTAAAAATAGACAGCACTTAATTACTGCTGGGCTACCTTTGCATTGTCATTCAGACTCTTTCTAAGATGAAACAATGTTTATTACAAGTAAACCTTTATAACGGATCAAATTGAAATCAAAATGAACTCGAAATGAAATCACTTGACTCATTTAATATGTCACAAAATATGTTGCAATTTTAAGCGGGATATCTATTTAAGTCTAACCTAGGCGCATAGCTCAAGTTAGGAAATCCAATTTCAATATATTATTTTGGCATGCTTAAATAAGATATCCTATTGGCAATACGTTATCAGTGAGTATATATATATAGGCATGATATATTGGGAATTTTTTTAGCCAATTTTAAAGGTTTCAAAAATCCTGATAAATTCCCATTAATATATAAGATTTAACACTATTTTCAACCCGTGATAGATATAAATGACATATCCAGTTTTATTGGTGGAGGAAGACTACAAAATGAACTTCTTCCTCAAGTATTGCGCGCACAAAATGACCTATTTATGTGTCGACGTGCCGTAAAACACCATTCATTCATTCATTCTTCCTCAAGTAGCTGGGAAACTTTCAAACATCAAATTTTGGACTGAACTGGGCTCGAACACATGACCTCAGGTAAATGGTAATTAGACAACAGCACCTTAGACCATTTGGTAATGGAGGACCATTCTAAGGTGGTGACAACTACTGTCACTTTTACATGTATGTGTTAGAATACCACACAGCTATTATTGACTGATATAATGAACAAATCTTCAAATTTTTAACTTTATTTCATTTTTTATACACAAAAAAAACCCACACCTCTGTGGCCAGGTGAGAATTTAAACTCGCGATCCCTGGTCTAACTGTCAGACGTGTTACCATCTGAGCCAACTAAGCCCTACTTTGACAATGGGATTTTTGTTACTGATTAACAAATTACTTGTTAAATATAAATAATGGCAATGTTATTTGTTGTAACAGACCTGAGATTACAAAAAAATTCTTACAATGAATCTCTGCAAGTAGCTGGAAAACTTTGACCAGCTCAAACAAACGTTTTTGATCAAATTGCTATCATCTTAACTCCTGACCCACACATCCTTGTAACTGATGGACCCATCCAGATGAAAATCCAACATTAAAAAAAAGAGAATGAAAACCTCTATACTATACCTGTCAGAACTCTATACTTACCTTATAGTAAATGGTGATATATTTGGTTTCACACTCACTACATCAGTACATTATATGAACAAACTGTACAGCTGTCATATTCTCGTACGAGATGTTGTGTGTTTCTGAAGCTGCCTGAGTTAAATGAATATCATTTTGATGTGCCACATACATGAAGAATGTAGAAGTTTTTATCACCCAAGAATCTGTCACTATTGTTCTTCTTCCTGTTGGTATCCCAAGATGCCACTGTTCTCCAGTCGCTACCGCTTTCTCCCAAATATCCAAGCTGCCTGGCAATTGGATGATTGCTCCAATCTTTTCTTGACCAAATAAACAACACTGCTGCTACAATACCGACCAAACATAGAGAACATCCGAGATAAACCTGCCAAAGAACATGAACTCTCCATGGCATAAACAGTTGTTGTTGTGATGCAAATAATCCTAGAATGATATAGTAGCCTGAAATATAGAAGAAAACAAGAACTAAACAGTTGAACTGTTAAATGTTAAGCTATAAAACTGTTCTAATATTATAATAAAGACTGACTTCTAAAATAACCAAAAGTTGCATCTTTTTATAGACAGAAAAAGCAGGACCAGTGAAAAACAAGAGAAAATCAATGAAAATGAAAATGAATGTACTTAACAATTGAAAACAAGTTTATTTTGGTTTATGGAGACTGCCGTCTTGCACATTTACTGTTACTGAAAGCAGTGATTATTAAACCTTTACCAGTTCTGTAATCTTTCACAGTTCGACAATGACTTACATCATTATTATCTATTTTCTTTTTATTGAAACTGCAAATTCTTTTATTTTCACTTTGTCAAAACTACGATTCAATTTCTACAATTTGCTCCATTTATGTTTGTTGTGAATTACACTATGTGACATCGTGCTCTTTTTACAATTATACTGGTTATACCTTATACCTCGAGTCTAAAATATTTTCAACCATGTAAAGAATGGCGTCAATAATAAACAGTAATAAGGTTACTCAAGTATGCAGAGTAATAAACAGTTGCTGATACGAAATGCAGACAAATGCCGACTCTAACAGAAGTTGGAGCTTTGCGCATGTCTTCCCATATTGTTTTTATACGGGCATTCGCGGTAATAGGTATATGGCGGTATTAGATATACTGTATATATGTTGACAACAGGAGGGAAGATTGGTCTCAGTCCAACTGGTTTTTCTCGTAAAGTAACGATGCGATAAAACGACTTACATAATGGAAATAGTGAATGTATAAACAGAGTCGCTGATGTTCGTCGAATGTGGTAGTAGACAAAATTCATATCCTCACTACCCAGAAACGAGGAGAATATGTTCTGTATTGTCAATCCCGAAGAGATGATCTCAGTTGGTGGTGCTATCAGCAAGACGGAGAAGAATAAATAAAACAAGGTGAAGAGTAATAATGCGTTGGTGTCTGTATATGCCATTATTTATGTTTAGAGAAGAACACTTATAAAATAAAGAATAAAATAACTTTGTAAATAATCCGTGTCATTTTCACCGGAAGTATTATTTAGACGTGTTTGTTTAAAAAAGAATATCTGATCGACAGAGAGAACATGTTCTTGTAATTTAATTTAAGCGAACATCATTGTCACAGGATGGCGGATAAGGTGTAGATTAACAATATAAAATTATATATGAGAACTTTTACAAATTTTAATATACATATAATTAAGTCATAAGCATATGTAGTCAAAATGGCTATTCAATATATTAAGTAAATTCTAAAAGTCTTGTCATATTCTCGAGGATGTGGAACTTCAATAATAAATAACTATCACAATTGAATGTTCAAGGTTCAGAAGCATAGCGTATCGTTCTCATGTATGATGAATAGTATTAACATTAATTATCACAACTAAAGGTTCTGCATCACACGGATTTTTATACTCTTCCTTCTTAAGTCGATAAATAGTATCTGTCACTTTTTGTTATTTAGCACAACCTGATTGGAGGTTGGTCGTTCCGCCATTGGAAGTACACTAGATCGTTCGTGGTTCTGTATCTATCCCTACTTAAACGTGCCTTTCCTTAATGGTTTCGAACCTTAACTTCCAAACCTCACCCCCACATCTTCACATCTTGTTAGCAAAATTAATCAGCTTTTTATTGTCAACGCAATTTTTTATATCGTCAGACAGTATACGTGTTGCTCAACTCTATCTGTCATCATTGTGTAACTCCAAATGACCTCATGTGACAAAGCCCCTTTTATAATAGTGTTTGCTGGACATCGATATATTAAAGCTGTTTACTCAGTACAAAGATATAGATTAAAAACTAGGTAAAATACCAGGTAAATACGACAAGTTCAAGTTAAAACACGAGCGTAAGTACTTTAAACTTATTTCCCGCTCAATAAAATAAGGAACCCGTGAAAACTGAGATGTGACAATAATAAACCGTGTTTCGTTAGTTTAAAGTCACTGCCTATATTACTGATTATGCAAACATGGTTTGCTTGTCACAATATGTTTCAACTTCTCAAAGTATCATCCAATCTCAACCATGTGTCTATGTCTCTGATCTCAACAGACTCTATTAAAATAGATCTAAAGCAACTTTTTGCTAACTGAAGGCATTTTCTATCTGAAATATAATCAGAGACATATAAACATGTAATTAAGTCAATTATATAATTATAGATATAAAAATTGGCCATATTTTGTTTATTTTTACTTTTTCGCTTTCTTCCATTTAGTGAAGTGAGAGAAATCAAAGTTGTCAAAGGGGGACAACTCAAATGATAATTATATCAGATTGGGTGTACTAGAGTTGTCTTTCTTATTAGTTTAAGCTGATTTTCGCAATCGAAGTAAAAGTTACTAGAAGTTATACAAATCACGCTCGAACTCCTATCTTACTGGTAAAGGTGTCTTGCTCAGGACACCAACATGGTCACGAGGGAGGATCGAACCCGTTAAAAATAAAAAGTAATGTCAATTTAATCATTTGAGTCTACCACTAGAGAAAAGTAAACAAATAATTGGAACAACAACAGACCTTTTCCTAACATGGCGGTAAAAGCGTAAATTTGACCAACGATTCTTAAGTGAAAACAAACTAGACTTATATGTATTTTTACAACAATGTTGCTATTTCATGTTGTGAACACAATTTATGACGAAAAGACTTAAAACATGTATGAGTTAAATAACCTTTTTATCGGTAAATTAAAAAAAAACACTCCAATTTATTTTTTCCCCAGAACTATTGATGTTAAAACTTGATTTAATACTTATGCCAAATCGAAATTGTTAAAAATGTCGACAGTTTGATCACATTATTTTATCTGCCTATCCGAAGTTTGATTACGTTATTTTATCTGCCTATCCGAAGTTAAAGCAAACTATCTAAATGTTTGCTGTTAGCAGAACATGCAATGATTCTGCTCATTTAAAACTATTTTTTTTTGCTGTAAAATACATGTTCTATTTAACAGATTTTCAAAAGTAATTTTTTATTTATCACTAAAAAGAACGATCTCTTGTTACATGTATCTAAGGACAATGTTCACACGCCACTCTCCCCAAAGTTCAATAAAATTAAACCTATGTTTGTGCAAAATGTGAACGTTTTATATTTTAATGATTTTAAAAAAAAAAAAAAACGTTTTTTCAATCTTAAGTTTTTCGCTTAATATGATATCGTCAAAGTGTCCATTGGAATTTGGGTAAGACTATGCCACACGTCCATGCTGTGGTTCGTAAAAGGCTTACAAATTAAGTATTTTATAAAGAATTTGATTAAATTCTATGCCGGGCCAAAATTCATCAATAATTTGAGTCTGAGAATCTTATACTTTTGGAAAACCCTGACAAATGTACTTAAGGGTAAGAAAGATGATCCTGAAAGATTTTCTTTTAAATAATCATTAAAACTGACTGATTCTGTAAATAAATATAGTATTTGATTGTTTAATAGATGTTATTTGAATCTTTAATTTTTGACATTTTGAGCCCCGAGTCTAAATCTCAGTCTCAAAATATTGATGAATTTAGGTCCTGTTCTACAGACTTGGCTCCGGTTTCACGAAAAAATTAAGTCAGTTACTGTTTTTAAATGAGTAATAACTTAAGTATTTTCGTGAAACCGGAGCCTGCACCAGGATTGTAGATTCAGTAGTCATACGTTAATTCAATCGTTTCACTAGTGTGTAAGTGTGTTGTCTTTTACAAGGGTGGGGGGGGGGGGGGGGGTCCTGGAATGTCCCTGCTGTGCCATATCGTAAATATTAGTGGTGCAGTCACCAGCGAGCAGGCCAAGTTTTGTGTCACGAGTAAAATGTGATTGATATTAAAATGAAACCAACAACGGTTTTAATTTCTCCATTTTAAACAGAGAAATGATCAATCACGATTCACTGACATACCGCTGTAGTAATTACACAAGTAAAATGAATTATCACATAATTTCAAACAAGTCCATTCATCATGATTATTTGAACTTATATGATATATTTACTTCCCCGGGGAAGACTTTCGAATGAAAATAAAATATACTTTAGTTTTTCTTTTATCATAGGTATATTTCATTTTGTTTCCTAAAAAAAACACACCAAATTTCACAAGGACCAACATTGCGAATGTAAATAATCATGTCTATATTAACAAACATGTAAACATGTGTATAACAAACACGTGTAAAACAAATCCATTTATAAACGAACGTTCACATGAAAAAACACGTGTATAAACAAGAGTGACCGTTTGTAGTTACACATATTTGCGTATATACAGTATCATGTACATAACACATGTGTATAAATAAGCATGTACATAACACATGTGTATAAATAATCATGTACATAACAAATGTGTATAAATAATCATGTATATAACACATACGCATAAATAATCATGATTGTATACAACACATGTGTATAAATAACCATGTCCATAACACATGTGTATAAATAATCATGTGAATAAATAATCATGTTCATAACAAATGTGTATAAATAATCATGTATATAACACATGTGTATAAATAAAAATGTATAAAACACATGTGTATAAATAAATATGTTCATAACAAATATGTGCATAAATAAGCATGTATATAACACATATGTGTATAAATAAGCATGTATATAACAAATATGTGTACAAATAAGCATGTACATAATACATGTGTATAAATAACCATGTATATAACACATATGTGCATAAATTACCATGTATATAACACATATGTGCATAAATAACCATGTATATAACAAATATGTGCATAACTAAGCATGTATATAACAAATATATACATATATAAACATGAATATAACACATGTGTATAAATAAGTATGTCTATTACAAATATGTGTATAAATAAGCATTTATATAACACATATGTGTATAAATAAGCATGTATATAACAACTATTGACCGATTATGTACGCTGGTACATGGAAGTGATAGCCCGTAACAGGTACAAGTAACGTTTAATCAATGGACACATGTCGGCTTCTGTCACCATATTTTGTCCGATGACAATAGGGCCGGTAACATGTTTGTCGGAACTTCCCTCCGCACGTATCTTCATCCGGACAGTTGAAAGATGAGCGGGTTGTAGTAACAGCTGTGTAATGACGGCGTGCTGTGTCACGTTGAGGACAGGTATTGGGGTTCCAATTTCTGTTTTCCTCGTTAATTTATCAAAGAGCTTTGAATTAATTGTGCGGACGATTCCATGAAATCATGTAGCACATGTATGTATTTTAATGCTGTTTGATGAACTGTAGCGAGTTCTCAGTGAATTATTTTTGATAAATTCACTGATAGAAATATTGAAAATATAAATGGTAATTCCACTGTTGATTATTTTTTCCCTTTTGAATTAGATGAATAGTATATATAGCCAACCATACACGCTTGCACGTACGATGTCAGGAAGTTATGTAATCCATTGTTGCATTTTTATTGATGCGTTTGGGTTAATTGTAGAGATTTCTCAGTGAATTAGAACAGCAGCAAAGTAAAGCGCCTGCCTCGCATGCAAAATGTCGGGTTCGATCCCCGGCCGGTTCATACAAAATACTTGTGCTCAGCATTGAGAGGATAGTGTCAGTATAATGCGACTGGGTGGGGCACGGGTCTGCGACGTGATATTCCAGTGTGGCAGCGCTTAGAATACTGTTCCGTGTAGACACCGTCATTATATTACTAAAACATTGTTGAAAGCGGCGCTAAATACCGTACAGCCAACCAACCAAATCAGTTTTGATATTTTCACTAATAGAAATATTGGAACCTAACTATTTTAATGATGAAAAAAATTATACTAATTACTGGGTTCAATGAAGTATATATTAAACATGCAATCAGAGATACACAAACAATGATGACGTAATCAAGTCATGATATCATTTATTCTTGAACACTAAAATTGGCATGCCGACTCATGATGTTGCAACTTGTTAACAAGGTTACAAGAATATGACAGATCTATCTCATCTGAAACTATTTATGGAGTATAATCTTCAAAGTAAATCGACACAAGTATGTGTTTCTGTATGATTTCATTTATTGCATATATAATTATATATATATATATATTATATACATATAATGCCCATTTAAGATAAGATTTATATACGAATGCTATTCTAATGGTCTCATTTTTTTTATCAAAACTAACAAACTATTACACTTTACTTATGTGGTATCTTAAATGTTTAGCTAAACTAAACGGGGGCGGCAACATACATTGTACATTTTTCATGATCATTTTTCAATTTAGAAAGTTGTAATTATACGTTAAACTTAATTAAAAATTAGTTAATTACTACTAACCAACATCCTGAATACAAATCTCTGTGTGTAAATCAGGTAGTCAGGTTGCTTGTGTTTTTAAATGAACCTTGGAACACCGAATCCCCTGGAGGGGCCTCGCAAACACGTTCGAATTCAGAAATTCCGTTACAATGATTTATATATGGTAATATGTCCAATAAAAACTGGCGCCATACCTTTATTGATTTTAACTGCACACAAGGTTGCTGCACACTGTCGTGCTTCCGTCATAATTTTGGACAAATTGTTCGAGAGTAGATTGTTTGAATCTAGATCAACAGTAGATAGTTTGTCCGGTAACCGAGGAGGGAGTTGTTCAGAAAGAGATACATCTTGAAGACACATAAACCTGAATTGATCATTCGGATTTTCCTGCTATACAGATAAGTTATATTTTATATTATGATTATCCCCAATATATGTATTTATTTATTTATCTATATATTCATTCATTCCTTCATTCAATGATTTATACTATCTATTAAGCTCGTTTGTTCGTTCATTCATTATTTTATTTTATGATAGGATATAATGTAGATAGGCTGTTACTCAGTTATACATACGTTTGTTTCATAATACACTAAAAACAAAAGTTTAGCAAAGAATATATAAACCTACATATGGAACATTCAAAGCCCTTTAGGTACCAAGCTAGTTATGTCCACGAGTATAAGAAATATGCGGCCTTTCCGCCATTTATAATATGCATGACCCTTTTTAAAATAGACACAAAATCGAGTCTGCATATATATTTGAGTATTTTAGTTTCATACTCGCATCATGTAGGTGTTATTTTCAGAAATGTACACGCAAATCTGTATTCTTCTGAAATAGAGAGACTAAAATAAAGGATGTAACAGCTGTTTAATTTGGCGGCTTAACCAAAAATATTATGTTTAATTTTAACGTATTTCTTTTACAACGAGTGTGAAACAAGTTGAGACAAAACTTAGACAAAATCACGCTCAAAGAAGTCTTCCTGGGTAGATCCAGAACTAAGCATGTGTGGATAAAGTGCCGCTTGCTCTAGTACATGGTCGTGGCGGGGGATCGAACCCACGACGACCACACGCTCTGCATAATTATGTTATTTATATGACACATCTTTATGGTAGATAGATAATGGAAGATATATAATGGTAGTGGTATATATATATAATGGAAGATAGATAATGAAAGATAGATAACGGTAGATAGATAATGGTAGACAGCTAGTGGTAAATAGCTAATGGTAGATAGACAATTGTAGATAGATAATGATAGATAAATAATGGTAGATAGATAATGGTAGATAAATAATGGTAGATAGATAATGGTAGATAAATAATGGTAGATAGATAATAGTAGATAAATAATGGTAGAAAGATAACGGTAGATAGCTAGTGGTATGTAGATAATGATAGATAGACAATGGTAGATAGCTGATGATAGATAGATAGTGGAATATATAGACAACGGTATATAGATAGTGGAAGATATAGACAACGGTAGATAGCTAATGGTAGATAGATAATGGTAGATAGATAGTGGTAGATACAGACAACGGTAGATAGCTAATGGTAGATAGATAATGGTAGATAGATAGTGATACATACAGACAACGGTAGATAGCTAATGGTAGATAAATAATGGTAGTGGTAGATAGTTAATGGTAGTGGTAGATTGTTAATGGTAGATAGATAATGGTAGTGGTAGATAGTTAATGGTAGTGGTAGATTGTTAATGGTAGATAGATAATGGTAATAGTAGATAGATAATGGTAGATAGATAGATAGTGATAGTGGCAGATAGATAATGGTAATGGTAGATAGATAATGGTAATGGTAGATAGTTAATGGTAGTGGTATATTGTTAATGGTAGATAGATAATGGTAATGGTAGATAGATAGATAGTGGTAGTGGTAGATAGATAATGGTAGTGGTAGATATATAATGGTAGACAGATAATGGTAGTGGTAGATAGACAATGGTAGATAAATAATGGTAGTGATAGATATATAATGGTAGATAGATAATGGTAAATAGATAATGGTAGTGGTAGGTAGATAATGGTAGATAGATAATTGTAGATATATAATGGAAGATAGATAATGGTAGTGGTAGGTAGATAATTGTAGATATATAATGGTAGTGGTAGATAGATAATTGTAGATATATAATGGGAGATAGATAATGATAGATGTACAATGGTAGATAGATAATGGTTATTAGATAGTGGTAACTAAATAATGTTTTTTCTATATTGATTTAGCGTTCGTAATATGATATTCTAAAATAAACAAAGCGTCAGATTTTGAATGTCGGCGGTGTACCCAGCAGCTGTTACTCTGTCATCCCAGATCCACGTTTACATTTACCTGAGAGCACGAAACATTCTGACATGCGAAACTAAATCCGCCAAATACGTTCTGTGACACAGAACCGGTAATGAGTTGGCGTTCTCGTTTTATGAGTTGAAAAAGTTACATTTCAGGACTTCTTACTCGTATGTACAACTTTATGTCACATATTTTAAATAATTAGGTTTTTAAACAGGTGTTTTTCTTAATGTATCATTATGTATTCGCTAGAAACGGTGTTGTTCGTACAGCCATTGATATCTTCGTGCTTGTAAATTTAGAAACAATTCGAAAAAGTATAGTTTCCATCTTAACAATTCAGCGAAGTTGATATTTTCACCGACTTTCCACAATCGGAATAACACTCGTTTTTTTCCCGGAGAATGTAAAGGAGCAACAGGATTAAAAACAAACTGCATGTATATAAGTCTACACGCAAGGTCGTTCGAAGATTAGACTCGGTCTGTGTTGTGACCGTTGTAATGGGCAACTTTATTTACCTGCCCATTGGCACGATCATAAAAGCAGAGAGAGTTCGTTAACGTCAATGACCGATGGACACAACAAGCTGTGCATACGGCCACATGGTACTCTCTACCGGATTAGTTAAATGGTGATATAACTATATATCAGTGACAACCACCCATCACATTGTGATATTCACTTACATAGGCGGATCTAGGATTTTCTGACAGGAGGAAGTGGTTGGTTAATGCTGGTTAGGAAATTCGCAGACTCGGATTTCCAGCATATTTATATGCTATAGGCCAAGCTCGTCTGTGTTGCTTTGCCTCACCACAAAAGAGAACGTACAGTTGTCGACACCTCTATACTAAGTAGTACTGCCGCGGGTAGAGATTTAGGGCGTACTCACTGTTTTACTACTTGTAATAGTGGTCATGTCGAATATCACATATGGGCCTCACTGCAAGTTTGGGACTCATGCCATTCAAGGCTGGACGTTTGCTTTATTCATGGATGAACGGAGATGTATTTTTTATTGAATAAGTATGCATCATTATACAAGCGGTTGCGACTGTCTGGCGATCACATGCACATACATATATGCACACACTCTCACTCAATTATATTGTTATGGATATGGACAATGTAATAAAAAATAATAAAAAAAAAACACACTTCACCTTGAATATCTTAAAAACAATACAAACTCCTTTGAGAATTCATTGAGCAGTTGTGTCAGCGACAGGACGGGCGGTGGTGAAGTTTTGGATAGAAATTGATCGCTTATGCGGTTACGAATTCGGCCACCCATTCAACCCGATATCATCTAAAAACAACACTCAGTACTTGCTCTAACCAAGAAGGGTTTCGGCACAGATTCACAAAAGCTGTGAGCCAATAATCAGGCATAGCATCTGCCGGGAATGAAATCAGAACAACAAAAAAATCTTGTATACGGAGTATATATGGTCTTGTTCGCTAAATATTTATCTGCTGTACTACTACACAATGTCATACATACGGATACTCAAAGGTATACACGGCAATATTAAACTCGGATTTATTCATTTTCATACACATTTTCACCTATGATCATATTACCATATTAAGATACCGGTATGAACACCTAAGTATAACTACCTGGAGTGTCATATTTTATATAAACAGTGGAGCCACGCAAGTTACGAAAATATAAGTACAAGTGTATTTTTTTCTTTTAGTTTTTTCTATCATACCGATAAAAACAGGATGAAAATTTAAGTTGTTACACTGTTTGTCATACATGGTCAAGGATATGGAAAATATAATGGTTTCTACCTTGTATACGAGTTATGCCCCTTTCCAAAAAAACACTAGTCGTGAAACATTGGGTATTTCCGTATCCTCCGTATAAGGCGAGGTGGTCAGATTGATAAAAACAGTGTAAAAACACAGAAAATGGTGTGTTTTTACTTGCATAATCGCACCGTGAAGATTTGTAATTTTTCAGAAATAATTATATAATTTTGCTCTTAATTGCCGTGTGTCTCTTTAAATGGAAATATACGTATGTAGTTAGTATGTTATGCGATTAAGATACATTCTTATAATGTCATATACCAATTAACAAAGATGTGTACAGCTTGAAGAGCTTGGTCAACGTTTTTGTTATTGTTATTATCACTATACATACAGTCTATCTATTTAAACCACGACTCAAACGACGGACATATAGGTACAAATCTTAATCCCGGTATCTTTTTGAGAATGTTGTTTATGTAGGGTACGATGTAAATAGTCCCAGCGAGCCTCTGTCTTCTCACCTCGTCCCTGACACATACATCGTTAGCCTCTTTGTCACCGCCCGGTTCAAGCTCTGTTTGCCATGCTATGATACCTCGTTCTGCCAGTGTACCTTTAATTTTCGTATGAAAAAACACGATAATTAGTGTTTTAGGAAATTGTTTTAGATTTCATGACCATGAATTTCCGACAAATTTTGTTAGGTGTTTTGGTGTTAACAAGGCAAACGTTTATTTTTTACCTTGAATTGGTTTATTACAATACCATAGTGATAATGCACACAGCATTTCATCAAAATACACGTGCAAGTATCTAACAGGAAAACTATTTTTCTCTGTTTTTGTACAGTAATCTTGATACTGACCCCCTCCTCATTTACATTAAAAACCAATCCCAAGCTTTCTGTTTATACTATGTTAGGAACATATACATACTATTTCATCAAAATATCTTAAAAGAAACTGAAGTTGTTGTGCGGCAACCTTTTTATTTCAAGTAACATCGATCTGACCCATTGACCTCATTTATCTCAAATCATTTCAAGATATATTGCAAGCCAATGCGCCAAACATCAAATTGCTCAGTGGAAACTTAAGTTATTGAGCAAAAACAATTTTCTATTATACAGTGATCTGAACTGTAACCCAATTTTCTTGAAGTCAATCTCAAATTTTCGTTTCATGTTAGGAACATGTAAACAAAATTTCATCAAATTATTTGAAAGTACACAACTCAGGTCGTGCATTTGAGCCCGGTTCAATCCAAACACTTTACGTGAGAACGTTTCTTTCGGAGTGACATTAGATCTGATTGGGTTTGGTAATTCAGCAACCAATCAAACAGGGTTTCATTTAAGACATGTAAGGTCGGGGTCCGCCACTGACTGAGGTCGTGAGTTCAAGACCAGCTCGGTCAAAATCATCTATGTGAGCAAGCGGAAAGACAATTGTACTTCGATTCATTCTGAGGTCTTCCTCCGCCAATAAATCGAGAGATGTCAAATATAAATTTGAACTCATTTATTTTACTTCGATTATGAAACAAGTTCTTAGACAAATCACGCTCGAAGTATTCCTTGGTATAACCAGTACCAAGCATATGCAGAAAAAGTGTTTTGCTCAATGGCACCATACATAGCCGTGACGGAGGATCGAACCCAAGACCCTCCTGATCATGGGTGCGGTGCTCTACCACTGGACCACGCGCTTCACTATACAAGCTGTCATATGTTAAAAATAGAACATAGCCATATTCAAAATACAAAAAAAAAAAAACCCACCTTAACATGGTTTTAAACCCGTTGAATTGAAAAAAAACAAAAACTACCTGTCTTTCTGTTCCATATTGAAGGGTGAAATACAAACACTATGTTCACTTACCAGGCATAGTGTTGTCAAGAAAGCAAGCTAGCAATCCGGCAACAAACACTGGGTTAGCCAGAAACATTGTAATGGTGTTATCAAGCCCAGACAATCCTAGAAAACAACAGAAAGTAATGTCAGAACCACCAGAACACCAGTGTATACAGGATTGTTATACCATTGAATATAATACTTTTTGCGAGGGGATTTCTTCATACAATATAAAACGTGTATATACGAATGGCAAATCTTTCATATATTTATCAAAATCAGATTTTCCCATTTCACATTAAATCTTGATGTGTGATACATTCTCTGATTTTAAAATTAGTTTAAAGTGTCCAATATAAACTTTGCTTAAAATGCTTGTAGTTGGGTGCTCAAAATGCATTACAAACCATGTTCTCAAATTATCTATGTTCACGGAGCTCTGTGCACGATTAAGATTCCAGTTTGTAGAATCAATGACAAAAGGTTACAATACAATATAAATATATTTTTTTACATCAAAAACAAATTTGTATTACTTTGTCAATATCATTGTAGAAACTGCTAGTAATATAAAAAATGTTTTGCTAAAACTTGGATTCACACCATTTATTGGGCATTTATATTATTTTTCTCACAAAACTTAAAAACAGTGACAATAAATTAAATTGTACATAATGTACGCCTGTGGGAAACGTAAGGTTGGGGTCACATCTAATGTGTACCTGTTTGTATGGCGTTGGGCGTGGTCTGTATCCAGTATGGAGTCATCATTGAGATGAGCATGGATATGCCGATGATTGTCAGGTTACGTTTAGATTGGAGATCTATAAACTGAAGATTGGACAGCATCACACCGACCAAAACGCCGAAATTGATTATTTGCATGCCGCCGACAACGGAATACGGAATGGTGACAAATATAGCACCAACTTTGCCGACGATGCCGAAGAGTATGAAAAATAATCCAAGAACTTGAAACACTCGTAAACTGGCAACCTGAAATGGAAGCGAGATGTGAAATATTGTTTTGTTTTTTGTTGTCTCGAGAACGACATGTGCAGTATAACACTAGACGCTGAATGCATTATTATAGGGACACTGTAAAGAAGATTAGAAGATTATATTTGCGATAATTGTTAAGACAATAGCATATAAATTTTATATGTATGAGAAGGGTGCGAGCGTAACTAATGTAGGGAGAATTAGTGGTCCACCCCCCCCCCCCCCCCCCCCCCCCGCCCCCCATTTCATTGTTATATATATGTAATAAAATATGATTAAACAAAAATAACTGTATATTTATATATAAATATGGTATTTCATACAGACTAATTCTGTCCAATCACATGTGTTGTATTATGTCTCCATGGTGTCTGTAATGAAGAACTTGTAAGTCGTGGTTATACAAAAACTCTTAACGAATTAAATGAGAAAACATACTCATACATAAAAAATGTTTAACTCTTTATGAAATATTAAAACATATATATACGTGTATAATGGAAAAAGTCTAAATATATTTTGGGTGGGGCCATTTGTATTAATATCATACGGTAGGAAAGAAGCAAACAATGCTATTAATTCATTTCAGGCATGAATTTGCAAGAATATTACAGTCGATGTAAATTGAATAATTCTAAACTAATTGCTTACACGTGTAATGCCAATTGCGCCAATATTTCCACCAAAAGTTGACGTTGCATGTCCGGCACCTGCCCACCCTGCCATGATGCTCATGAACCCTTCCACTGCGATTCCGCGATTTACGGCGTGCTTTGGAGGGGGAGGAGCATCGCAAATTTTTGCACATGCGTAGTAATCACCAATGGAGTCGATGATCGATCCAATGGTTCCCATCAAGAAAGTGACTAGAGCACCAGTATCTACATCCGGTCGGCCGAACTGTCCTGTAATTAAATGTATCACATGAATGTTAACCAAAATATAAAGTTTTGTCCATCATTAAGCTCTAACGACTAAAGATTCAGGCAAAAGTCGGTCTAAAGCTGACTGTTTGAATTCCTACATCTATCTCGTGTATTAATGAAGATAATATTCATCTTCACCCAATTTCATTGAAAACTCATAATGTTCTTGATAACGTCATGGTAACAGAAATAGAAGATGTAATTCTCTCATTGAATCCAAATAAGGCAAGTGGACCGGATATTATAAGTCATAACATGTTAAAGGAGTTGCCAAATCAGTATCTAAACCATTAACATTATTATTTAATCGCTCTCTATCAGAAAGTATTTTTCCAGATAGGTGGAAAGCAGCAAATGCAATTCCTATATTTAAAAAAGGAGATAAATCCATGGTTAGTAATTATAGACCGGTGTCATTATTAAGCTGCACCGGAAAATTATTAGAAAGATTAGTGTTCAAATATTTGTATAATTTTTTAATTAGCAATAATTTACTATAAAAATATCAATCGGTTGTTTTTTGCCTAACCACTCTACAAATTTTCAACTCATTGATATATATCATCATATTTGCCAATCACTTGACAGTAAACAGCATTCCTGTATGATATTTTGTGATATTTTTAAAGCATTTGATAGAGTCTGGCACAAAGGTTTATCATTTAAACTAAAAGAAAATGAGGTAAATGGCAATATGCTCAATTGGATTAATAACTATCTTAGTTATAGAAACCAAAGAGTGGTGATTCAAACGTGTAACTCTGGTCTCAAATCTATATCGGCAGGTGTTCCTCAAGGCTCTGTACTTGGCCCTTTACTGTTTCTTATTTTCGTCAATGACATAACAGAATCATTGTTAAGCTTAACAAGATTGTATGCGGATGACAGTTCACTTTTCTATTCAGCCGCAACTCTTCAAGATATAGAAGGGATTGTAAATCATGATTTGAAAATGATCTCTAATTGGGCCAGTCAGTGGCTAGTTAAGTTTAATCCAGATAAAACTGAAGCTATCCTATTTACTTTTAATCAATGTGAGGCTTTGCCTCACCTTATGTTTAATAACACTCCAGTCACTTTTGTTGATAATCACAAACATCTTGGATTAACCTTAAATAACACTGGTAAATGGGATACTCATATAGAAAATATTAAAAAATCATCATCTAAAGTGTTAGGATTAATGAGAAAATTGAAATTTACCCTAAGTAGAAATGCCCTAAATCAAATTTACTTATCATATGTTAAACCCCTTTTTGAATATTCATCAATTGTTTGGGATGGATGCCCAAATTATATTGCTGAATCACTTGAAAAATTACAAAATGAAGCAGCAAGAATTGTAACTGGATTAACAAGATCAGTTTCTTTACAGAATCTTTATACAGAGTGTGGATGGGTTTCTCTCAAAGAAAGGCGAAAGCAACAAAAACTTATGTTCATGTACAAAGCCACAACTAATATGGTCCCTTCCTATATAGGAGACTTGATTCCTCCATTGATTCGCAACACTACTGATTATCAATTAAGAAATTCGGATAATGTAGCAACTTCTTACTGCAGAACTGAAATAAGTAGGAAATCTTGTATACCTTCCTCGATTGCATTGTGGAACAAGTTAGACCCAGCAGTAAGAGCGATAGATTCAAGTATATCTGCCTTTAAAAACAATATAAGAACGACACCTAAAAAACCTCCAAATTATTACTCGGAGGGAAACAGATACTTATCAACTCTGCATGCTAGAATCAGAAATAACTGCAGTAATTTGAATAGTGATATGAATTTAAACCATTTAAAAAATAATCCCGTCTGTACTTGTGGATATTTGACTGAAGATGCTGAGCACTACTTTTTTAAATGTGACTTATATGTAGCTTCAAGAATTGAGTTTTTTTCTCTCAATTAGAGCATTCCACCCAATAGTTTTAAGGTTAATTTTATATGGCAATTCTAATCTTGTAAACGATGATAATACTAAAATATTTAAAGCTGTACAACAGTTTATTAAATCTTCAAAAAAATTTGAATCCGAGTACTAATTAAGAAATCCGTCATAAAAAGCATTGTTATATCCAATACGATAAAAAATAAGAAAAACAAAAGCTTTCTATAACGATTGACAAACATTCATAATCATTATTGATATGTATCTAGAATATGTAAACAGTTACTTTAATGACAACAATGTAGATCATACCGGGTTAATCTTTTTTATGGTTGTGTTACAAGTCTGCAAAGTGTCTAAATGCATCTATTGCATTCCTATTCCTTTTCCAGTCTTCTACTTTTTGTTAACCTTATAAGAACTAAATGGAATTGATATAACTGATTTTCTAAGAATTTTTTTTTCTCTCTATTATTTCAATTGGTATTAACTGATGGATAATGTGTACACACTGTGGTACGTCTCTTTTCATTTTGTATTAACCCTTTATCATGTGTTATGCCATGTCATGTTTTTTTTTTCTTCTTCAATTGTTTGTAATATTTTAGGGGAATGGCCGTAACTAATTTTGTGAGAACTTGTGGCCCAACCCCATTGCTACAATTATATATGCAATAAAATATGATTAAACTAAAGCATCTATGTGTGATGATTTGACTGTTGCAATGTTTACTTGCGGAAGAACGTTTGATCAACTCAGATTCATAAATATGCTTCGAATTCTTCTGCCATTCATATAAAAGAGTGCATGTGTATACATATCAAATTTTTATGTGTCGAAAACGGCTTTATCCAATTAAAATAAATCTACGAGGGTCAGGTTAGGGTTGGCGTTAGATTCATGATGAATATCGTATATAGAAAGACGAGTATTAAACTGACTTCAGTCTGCCATTAAAATAGGTTATGCCCTATAATAACCGAAATCGGTCAGTGAAATGTCTACGCACACAGATCAATCGGAGCTTGTGAGGTTAATGTTAAAATGCTATTTACAACCGATTTAATGGTGCATTTGTATGTCAAAACAGAAAACCATCTCAATTCCGGCTGTAAAGCGTACAAAAAAAAAATTCGATAAAACATGCGCAGTTGTGTTACTGCTGTGGTTGTCCCGGCGTCAGATGCAATTATTTGTCAATATAACGATCGGTCGTTAAAACGTGATACAGATGAACAAAGTCTGAGCCACTGACGATAAAGTTACAAACCGCAACAATACCTGCTATGAAAAAATTACTTCTGTTATAAGGAAACATAAAAAGTCGTTAAAACTTGACATGAGACAAACAGATATTTTCTATAGTGCCATTGGCGGATCCAGGGAGGATTTATTGAAAATGTTGAACCATACTTGGGTCCCGATTTGGAATTTGAAGACCCCTCCGCTCCCCCATACCTGAACTTTTGATCATCATCACATCTGAAGCACTCTGCTTCCCGACTGTATGTAATGAGTGTACTTCAAGAGTAATGCAAATAAATCGCTATTTACCAGCAGTTGGAAGTTTCGATTTTTCGAGGCTGAGAAGGTTAGAGGTTGGGTAAGTTTCATGTTAAATTTGGAACGACAAAACACGAATACCGAACAAATTTCAGTCTGCCATATTTACCACACATTCTTACTCTTTCAGGTAAAACTACACTCAATTAAAACAACAGCATTCATGAATAGACATCCTCCTAGAGAAGTAACTGCATACTACAGAGAGGTGTGAGCATCACTTATTTGATTTATGACATGAGGTGTATAGACGGTCCACACTCTCGTTTTGGCATTTAAGCTGCGTATTTTTTAATGAAGACATTTTCCGTTGTTTTTTTTAATTTTTCCTTCCCTACTAATGAATGATTAAAAGCGATGTATATTGCAACAAATCGAAGAAAGAGCAATTGGTAAAATATGTTTTTTTCTCAGGAATAAGAAATTCTAAGAATTACCAAAAATTCAAAAGTGCTATTCTACGAGATATTGCAATGTCCGTTGTAGGCATTTATAAGGTTTGAAAAAGAAAGTTTAACAAACAACAGATATGTTATAAAGAATTGTCGTCAACACAAGAAATATAAAGCTCAAGTTACAGTGGGAAAATGTACACATCTTCCTAATTTACAAGTCATAAAATATGCTCTACTGAAAAAAATGTGCATTCGTTATGCTGCGACATATTTGAATAAGGTCATCTTTAAAAAATGTTTGTTTGCTCTGTTTCAATCCAGTGTTTTTCATATGGGAAATCTGCCATATTTTGATTTAAAAAAAATGGACAGCAAACTGGCCGTGGTGTGGGAGTGGGGGGCGAAAACTTTGAAAGTCATAAAGCACTTTTTAGCTATTTGAAGGAGTAAGTAGGAACATGGCAAACAGTTTTTTAAGAACGGCCTAATGAAAATATATTAGTAAATAACAATAAAGCATGTTACCCTGTTCGAATTTTGTGAATTACTAAAAAAGAAAACTGACCATCTTCAAAAATATATGTTCGTCGTATTTCTTCTACCCACTAAAGCGCAGGTATGATATCTAAATAAATTGCATTGTTTTCCCTCATATCATTTTGTAATATAGTTAAAAACGTCTATTAAAAACAATATCGGATAAAAACGCTACCTGTCTAAACATATAGTCTATACACTAGTTTAAACATGTTGCCAAATATATACACATATACATATTACAAGAGGCCTGTCTAAACATATAGTTTATACACTAGTTTAAACATGTTGCCAAATATAAACACATATACATATTACAAGAGACCTGTCTAAACATATAGTTTATACACTAGTTTAAACATGTTGCCAAATATATACACATATACATATTACAAGAGGCCTGTCTAAACATATATTTTTATAGATGACCTTGAAAGGTTAATCTTTAGTACGTTTGTAGTCCGGTTAAAGTTTAAACACTATTGTATACAAGGTAGTCATACATTGGATAGATACACATTGTATTGCAAGTGAAAAGCATCCAGAAGAAAGTTGTTATAGCTGATATGTATTTGTTTCCTAGTTATAGTAAGGTGATATTGTAATACTAAGTTATGGTTAGATGGTGACATGTTTAAGAAGCATTTCGTTACAAATTAAATTGTATAAGCCAAAGACAGAGAGAGTCAGAGACGAGGGAAAAGAGATATATATATATATATATAGTATATGAAAGTATGTTTAAAAGCATCCGCAAGGTCAATATTTTCATAAATATTAATATGTATGTTGTCAAATTGTAACTAACACAGTCATTGTGTAATAACATGTAAATATTTTTGTAACATTATCTAAATATGAACGTTGGAATAGATTGATCACCAAACAATTATATCAACAGATACGTTATGAAATTTTTGAATAGCGGCTATCATTTTGTTTCTCTGAAGAGTGTATAACGGACATTGTAAACTATACTGTATCTTCAATACTTCCGCATGCACATAAAGGACTGTTTATTACATTGTTTAAATACATGTGTTTCTTGAGGTTGCTGCACTGTGCCCGAAGACATGTATGGAGAACTTGTAATTTTTCTATTACCAGTATAATAGTATGCTGGGATTTTTATCACATTACTATTAAATTTGTCTTTAAATATAGTTAGAGATTTTAAATGTTTTATTTCTGGAGCAAGTAGATTCCATTTCTTAATGGCTGATGGAAGAAAGGAGTCTGTATAAAACTGACTATTACAAGTAACTGTTCTTATGTTAGTTGTATTACGAAGGTTGTAGCTGGCGATGTCTCCTGTATGTGATGGTATTAACGATGCGAGGTAAAGAGGTGAAAGGTCTTTTGCATTTTGAAAAATGATAAAAGTTTGTGTTTTTCCCTGCGTGTTTTAAGATTACCCCAACCCATTTCACGATATAACGATGCTAATGAGACATGTTTAGTGGTTCCAGTTATGATTCCTAGCAACTTCAAGTTGTATTTTTTTCTAGCGATTGTTCCTGGGTCCAGAACAGTCGTCCCATACTACTATTGCATATTCAAGTGTCGGCCTAATAGATGTCATGTACATATTTTCTAGGGACTTCCTGTCTAATATGAATTTCAGTTTTCGCATTATGTTAAATCTTTTCTATGCCTTTACCATGTACATGCGTTTGAAAGAGAAAATTCCTAAATGAGTATGTATATCTACATTGTTTATTATTACATTATTCATTAATAGAGGGGGTGATATGGTTTGTTGATATTTCTTGGCATAAGTAGTCTTTGTAGGGTTAAAACTCCCTAGCCATACTTTGTACCATTCATGTATTCGTTTGAGATCTGTTCAAAGTATATAAGATCAGGTTTGTTAACAATGATGTACAGGCTTGTGTTATTCTGAATTAGATAATTTATTTTCTAGTGCGATTATAAGTCATGCATCATCACTACTTTTCTTTACAGTACCTGGGTATGGCAGGGAGAACCAGGCTGTATCCTTAACAACGTACAGCCGGGAATCCGTCCGTGCGTAGAAATCTCCACTCTCCGGGTTTGTGCTGAACACTCCGGTCATCGTCAAGATGGCGCTGACCAGCCAGCCAATCATCGTAGCCAACAGGACCTGTATATGAAAGATTGATCATGTTGGTCAAGTTGACCATCGTACAACTTCATATTGAACACAAATGTTGATCAACAATTACATGTTGCTGTTTTTTGACAACATAAGTACTTTGTACATGTATATATAATTGTTAAAATACTATTGTGAAACTAGATTGTAATGGTGGTTTTGCATCCTCACAACACTAGCGAAAGTTCTACTTCTAAAGATTTTAAAATAAGACTTGTTAAATATGAACAATGATCTTATACAATTAGTATTCAAGTTTATTGCGTATAATTACATATACCGACATATACTACCGGAACGGAATAGCTACTCATCACTTTTGTATTTCTTCGTCAATATATGGAGTAGCAATATTGAAGTGTGTATATGACATTAACAGACAGTTATGTATATTTTATCTAGCTTAAATGTTCTTTCTTATTCAGGTCCAAATTTCAAGGAAATTGCTTCGATATTTTTTGAGAAAATACATTTAATGTCGGGTACATAAAAAGCCAGGTGGCGGGTTAGCTGTTCCGTTCAGTATAATAATAATATTATATGGAAAATGAGCAAAAATGATAACACATATATAAAATATGCAATAAAGTAACGTTTCCACGGACTTTTCCGTGTAATCTGTTATTTTTAAATCATCTGCAAATACAGTATAATTCAATTTTCCTTCCGTCTGTCTCAATTCCTTTATGTATTTTTGTTATCTGAAACTTTGAATTGAAGTCAAATTCGATAATATTTTAAACACATATACAGACACAAGACCCCCTGACCTACCGCCGTACTGGACAGGAAGTATACCTGTAGTGTATCCACTGACATAGACCTGGGCATTATCAGATATATATAAACAATGAAGTCACCGGCATTATAATAAGAGTAAGCAAGACAGTTAATAAAATAGTCCCTGGAAGTGACGTTTTAGACATTTTGAAATAAACTGGTTATTAGTAATTTCAAAGATTGAAATACATAAAGTTCTGGTTTGTCTTGATTTGAACATAATCTTAGCCTCAAACAACACCCTGATGTTGTCACATGCATAGCCTACCCGTCTCCCACCAGCCCCACTCGCCTATATATGACTCTGCTAATGACATATGTATGTGGCTACATTGCCTATATAGCACTTATGGTGGGAGCGGTCATTACATAACAACCGAATTTTAAGGCACCTACTACTAGGACACGGAACTTACCGAGAATACTTTATGAAAGGGGAAAAATCTAACATGACAGCCTCGGTTTCGCGACCAATGCGGAATCGGTGTTTGTCGCTTTCCTAGGTAGAAAGACAGGATGATGGCAATTGCCACGGTCCTGTGAATATAAAACACCAAGGTTAATATACAACACCAAGGTTAATATACAACATAAAACACCAAGGTCAATATAAAACACCAAAGTTAATATACAACACCAAGGTTAATATAAAACCCCAAGGTTAATATAAAACACCAAGGTCAATATACAACACCAAGGTTAATATAAAACACCAAAGTTTATATACAACACCAAGGTTAATATAAAACCCCACGGTTAATATAAAACACCAAGGTCAATATTAAACTTAACACCACTGTATTTCACGTGAAATGTGTGTTGTGAACATATCGGCCACTTTATTGTACTCAAAATGTGACAGTGTTGAGCCTATGTTAAATAAACTGTAAATATACTTCGAGTAACATGTCGAGGTGTTCTTTCTGCATATAAACAAATAAATACATAGAGCAGTGTTACGGTGGACCAGAAATATGATGATTGTAAATATGAATATATCATTTTTAACCATATTTTAAAACGAAAGTATCACATTTAACTTTAACCTGTAAAAGCTTATATAAACTATATTTGCAAATATTATAGATAGTAATATATATATATATCAAATAAATGACGGATAGTCATGTAATTTATGTTCAAAATGTTGAATGCCGCGTTCGTATTAGGTCATAATAAATTAATTGCTAGATTATCAGCCTAGCCCGCTCCCTAATGTTCATGCCAAGCCGACCCCTTTCTATTTTCATCCAAAAAATTGTTTTAAGATAAATTTGGACGATAATCTAGCAATTAATTTATGTCCTTACTGACATACATGAATGCTATTCCCCACTGCGCCTTCGCAAACTTCACTGTTGCCCTGTACACGTAAAGGCCCATAATAGTAAGTGCTGGTACCACGGTTACTGGGCCAATAAATCGCAGCAGAAAACCAACCAGTCCAGTAAGTCCGACCAGTAAATGCAGGGCACCAGCTATCATAAGACTTCCCTCTAACTGTCAAAATAGATCAGCTATTAATTAAACAAAATAACATACATTCACAAGGCTTCTTAATTTTACACACATATCGTAGTCATAAACATTATAATGGGGATTAACGAAAGTGTTCGCACTATTCATCTATGAGCTGAATATAATAAATTTAAAAATCATTTCAGAAAGAAAACTTATCAAAGCGCTATGAAAGTCAAAGTTTGCAATCTTTGGAGGGGATGTTGTACCGTCGGTCCCCTAAACTGGGAGAACCATACCCTATGTACGTTAAAGCTATCGCTGAAACCGATATATGTTTTGATAAAATACCCCCCCCCCCCCCCTCCCCCCCACAAACACACACACTCCCCATGTGGAATTTGAAAGGAATGAAACAAAGAAACAAAGAATAAATATCCCCGTAGTGATCTATAAATGTAAAGGTGTATTTTGCAACTATTTTTGGGTTTGTAATTAAAAAAAAATGCGAACTTGACCTTTTGGCTATGGCCCGAGTCTTACGAGCAACGCTTCGCCATGTCACGGCAGTTATTAGAACCGACTTCTTAGTATTTAAAATCTCTCAAGTTATGAACCGGACATGAAATGTCGACAGGCATAAACTATTTCTAAGGTAGTATCTAGCAAGCACTGTAAACAAATACAGGTCACAAAAATAAGACATGAACTCTTGTAAAAAGGTGTTTGTGAATTCTAAGCATTAACCTGATTGGTAACAGTGTTAGCACACCGAGAAACCGAATTTCTGGAGTAAGATTGTATTTATATATACAACTATTTCAAATGATTAACTTAAGACGCATAACTAAGCAGTAACTGGAAACGAGATATTCATACAAAACAATATGAGAAAGGGGAATAAATGTTTTGTTACTTTTGCTGGTATTCCAGTCTCTGACGTTTTCCTATTTAAGTCTGTTATACCCGATAGACAAAGTGATTTAGTTGTCTGATATCCTATAGTAAGTACACTATATGACATACCATACACCTACATGCAATTACACATGAAAAAGAACATTGTCTCCAAATTATCTGTTTTAGATACGAACCTGTTTATTAGTGGGTATGTAGGAAGAAACAAAAAGACAAACTTTTAGTTTTTGTCCGATTACCGGTAATCCCTAAGATAAATCCCACATCAATGCGTACGAAAACAGCAGGACGGTAGTGTAGCTGGTAGAGTGTTGGCCGCTTACGCCAGAGGTTGAGGGCTCGATCCCCAGCTCGACCCGATTTCCTCTCAAAAATCAACAGTAGGTACTGGTTCTACCCAGGATGCGGACCCGAGAGCGATTCATAAAAGCTTCATATATATCTTTACAATGGAGCTAAAATAAATTAGCATAAACTATGAATACGAACGATGTCTGTAGTACAAACTATACCTTTTGTATCTTTTGTTGTGTTGTAGTGAACTCGGTTATCAAAGAATCATTTGTCGTAGAGTTCATAACGCCTCCTGGAAATATAGAAATTGTACATAGGATATCAATTTGATTTGATATGTGAACATTCGTCAATAAGCCTAACTATGTGATGTTACTAACCGTATCGTATAGGTAAGTTATACAGAAAGGAACAGCTAACCCGCCACTTTTGCATTTCCAATATATCCGTCAAAATATAGAGTAGGGCTTTTAAAAAGTGTATATGCCAATAAGACACTTATGTTGTTTTTTTGCATACCCTAAATCTTCTTTTTTTATTTAAGTTCAAATTTCAAGGAAAATGCTTGCTACTTTTTGAGAAACTAAATAAAATGTCAGGTACATAAAATGTCAGGTGGCGGGTTAGCTGTTCCGTTCAGTATATGTGGTGTTGCTAACTAACCTTTACGTATAGGTAAACTATGTTTGTGCAACAGGAGACGTAGCCTTCAAAGGCCAACACAACAACATAAACACAAACAATATAAAATATTAAGAACAATGTAAAGATGCCACACATATCATGCATTGTAAATATCAGTATTTGTTTGAATATGTTACGTCATTATTATGCTATTGAGGGATAAGAAACGAACTTTTTAACCTAACCATTCTTTCCCTGGATCCTGGAAGGTAAACCAGTTCTCGAGCCCGCCCATCTCCGCAAGTAATGGATATCTTTCTCACTTGCATCAGCGGTGAGAGAAAAATGTCAATGGGACACAATATGGTATATCAATCATCACGGAAACTTTGACTGGGCGGGGATTCGAACTCACGACCCCTGGATTTGATAGTCAGACTTGCTACCGATTGAGCAAACCGGGTACGACGGTAGCAAAACACCATTTTGAAGCTTACATCGCGTTAACAGGGGCAATTATCTCGCTCTTTCCCCGTCGTCACATCATAAAACGAGATCGTGTAAAACAGGGGTGGGATGGTGGTGGTGGTGGGTTGCCAGACCAGTCTCTTACAAATACGGCAACACGCAAACATGTAGGTGATAAAACAAACTAGTGCTCAGGTAAACAGACCAGTCTCTTACAAATACGGCAACACGCACACGTGTAGGTGATAAAACAAACTAGTGCTCAGGTAAACAGACCAGTCTCTAACAAATACGGCAACACGCACACGTGTAGGTGATAAAACAAACTAGTGCTCAGGTAAACAGACCAGTCTCTTACAAATACGGCAACACGCATACGTGCACGTGATAAAACAAACTAGTGCTCAGGTAAACAGACCAGTCTCTAACAAATACGGCAAAACGCACAAGTGTAGGTGATAAAACAAACTAGTACTCAGGTAAACAGACCAGTCTCTGACAAATACGGCAACACGTGCACGTGATAAAACAAACTAGTGCTCAGGTAAACAGACCAGTCTCTTACAAATACGGCAACACGCAAACATGCACGTGATAAAACAAACTAGTGCTCAGGTAAACAGACCAGTCTCTTACAAATACGGCAAAACGCACATGTGTAGGTGATAAAACAAACTAGTGCTCAGGTAAACAGACCAGTCTCTTACAAATACGGCAACACGCACACGTGCACGTGATAAAACAAACTAGTGCTCAGGTAAACAGACCAGTCTCTTACAAATACGGCAACACGCACACGTGAAGCTAATATACGAGAAAATATCGGTGGAACCGATGGATGCTTCCCAAGTCAGTGTTTGACTCTGTACCGGCTACTTGGTTGAAAAATACCAAAATGCATAGCAGGAACAATATGTGGCTCTGCACTTCACAGAACTCATTCGCAAATCATTGAACCGGAACAAAATGACAATATGCGCAGACCCTATCTTGTTTTACAAAATTAAAACCAGAGGTTGTAGCGAAATAGCGTCATAACGACAATATGCACATCTCCACTTGGTAATGATGCATCCTAGCAAGTGTCATAAAATTCCAACATGGGGTTGTAGAGAAATAGCGCCGACAAGAATTTGGTCACAGACAGATTCAAAGGGCCATAACTCCGTGAAAATTCATCGAACCGGAACACAAAGATAATATGCGCATCTGCACTTGGTAATGATGCATCCTAGCAAGTTTCATAAAATTCCAACCTGAAATTGTAGAGAAATAGCGCGGACAATAATTTGGTCACAGACTGAATGAAAGGGCCATAACTCCTTGAAAACATCGAACCGAAACACAAAGACAATATGCGCATCTGCACTTGGTAATGATGCATCCTGGCAAGTTTCATAAAATTCAAACATGGGGTTGTAGAGAAATAGCGCCGACAAGAATTTGGTCACAGACAGAATCAAAGGGCCATAACTCCGTGAAAATTCATCGAACCGGAACACAAAGATGACATGCGCATCTGCACTTGGTAATGATGCATCCTAGCAAGTTTCATAAAATTCCAACCTGAGGTTGTAGAGAAATAGCGCGGACAAGATTTTGGTCACAAACAGAAACAAAGGGTCATAATTCCGTGAAAAATCATCGAACCGGAACACAAAGAAAATATGCGCATCTGCAATTGGTAATGATGTATCCTAGCAAGTTTCATAAAATTCCAACAAGAGGTTGTATAGAAATAGCCCGGACAAGAATTTGGTCACAAAAGAATCAAAGGGTCATAACTCCATGAAAAATCATCGAACTGGAACACAAATACAATATGCGCCTTTGCACTTGGTAATGATGCATCCTAGCAAGTGTCAGTTTCATAAAATTCCAACCAGAGACAAACATGTAGGTGATAAAACAAACTAGTGCTCAGGTGAACAGACCAGTCTCTTACAAATACGGCAACACGCTACCGTGCACGTGATTAAACAAACTAGTGCTCAGGTGAAACAAACTAGTGCTCAGGTAAACAGACCAGTCTCTTACAAATACGGCAACACGTGCACGTGATAAAATAAACTAGTGCTAAGGTAAACTGACCAGTCTCTTACAAATACGGCAAGCACGTGCACGTGATTAAACAAACTAGTGCTCAGGTGAAACAAACTAGTGCTCAGGTAAACAGACCAATCTCTTACAAATACGGCAACACGCATACGTGCACGTGATAAAACAAACTAGTGCTCAGGTAAACAGACCAGTCTCTAACAAATACGGCAAAACGCACAAGTGTAGGTGATAAAACAAACTAGTACTCAGGTAAACAGACCAGTCTCTTACAAATACGGCAACACGTGCACGTGATTAAACAAACTAGTGCTCAGGTAAACAGACCAGTCTCTTACAAATACGGCAACACGCAAACATGCACGTGATAAAACAAACTAGTGCTCAGGTAAACAGACCAGTCTCTTACAAATACGGCAAAACGCACATGTGTAGGTGATAAAACAAACTAGTGCTCAGGTAAACAGACCAGTCTCTTACAAATACGGCAACATGCACACGTGCACGTGATAAAACAAACTAGTGCTCAGGTAAACAGACCAGTCTCTTACAAATACGGCAACACGCACACGTGTAGCTAATAAACGAGAAAATATCAGTGGAACCGATGGATGCTTCCCAAGTCAGTGTTTGACTCTGTACCGGCTACTTGGTTGAAAAATACCAAAATGCATAGCAGGAACAATATGTGGCTCTGCACTTCACAGAACTCACTCGCAAATCATTGAACCGGAACAAAATGACAATATGCGCAGATCCTAGCTTGTTTTACAAAATTAAAACCAGAGGTTGTAGCGAAATAGCGTCTTGACGACAATATGCACATCTCCACTTGGTAATGATGCATCCTAGCAAGTGTCATAAAATTCCAACATGGGGTTGTAGAGAAATAGCGCCGACAAGAATTTGGTCACAGACAGAATCAAAGGGCCATAACTCCATGAAAATTCATCGAACCGGAACACAAAGATAATATGCGCATCTGCACTTGGTAATGATGCATCCTAGCAAGTTTCATAAAATTCCAACCTGAAATTGTAGAGAAATAGCGCGGACAATAATTTGGTCACAGACTCAATGAAAGGGCCATAACTCCTTGAAAACATCGAACCGAAACACAAAGACAATATGCGCACCTTCACTTGGTAATGATGCATCCTGGCAAGTTTCATAAAATTCCAACAAGAGGTTGTATAGAAATAGCGCCGACAAAAATTTGGTCACAAAAGAATCAAAGGGTCATAACTCCATAAAAAATCATCGAACTGGAACACAAATACAATATGCGCCTTTGTACTTGGTAATGATGCATCCTAGCAAGTGTCAGTTTCATAAAATTCCAACCAGAGACAAACATGTAGGTGATAAAACAAACTAGTGCTCAGGTGAACAGACCAGTCTCTTACAAATACGGCAACACGCTACCGTGCACGTGATTAAACAAACTAGTGCTCAGGTGAAACAAACTAGTGCTCAGGTAAACAGACCGGTCTCTTACAAATACGGCAACACGCACACGTGATAAAACAAACTAGTGCTCAGGCAAATATATACTTATATTACAGGTAACAAGTTGACATGCAATCCTATTCACAAAGGTACCAAACAATGGTTAATTTTCTCATGAACGACTATGGGCCATGCTTATTTGATATGCTATTTTATTGTTACCTTTTGAAAATAGCCAGCACCTAAAGCTTTTTATGAATGATAAAAACGTGTTTAGCAGCATAATTCCGACCTCATTTTTCCCCACATTTTCAGGTACCGCATTTTGTAAACTGCACTACGGGTGAAATATATAGACACAAACCTGCAAACTTTGTCGGTTGAATTTTGCATTGGATAAATTTTATAGGGTTTTCAACTTAAGCACTTTCTTATACAATGGACCCGGTTTTTGCTACTTGTGTATATATCTTGTCGACACAGTGGAATATGCGCATTTCATAAACATAAAGTGACAATTGTGCACACTGTACATGCAGTGTTAATAATCTAACAAACCTTGCAACTTGGTGTCCGGACATGACCACTGCGGTAGTGTTGACAACGCCAAGAGCGGGACAACATACGTCGCTGTCGGACCTTGGTAAAGTGGTAATCTGAAGCATAAATTGTATGTATCATATTAGAACAGAAGAGAACAGAATATTATTCTAATGAGTTTATGTTTTCATTAAAGGGATTATATTGGCAAGTAACATAAACACGCTGTTAATCCAGATTTTTCCTGTATGCAGTGTGCACAAAATGATGCTTATGTATTGACGTATAACCTTTATTTACTTGAAAGTTATCAAATTAACAGTAATTGAATACGTCCCGCAATAAAGTATTGCGCAATGTTTACATTGAACTCCGTATACGTCCCGAACAACGCCTCGAAAACGAAATCGGGTACGGGTCTTCACGATGTTATCCTATGATTGATAGGAAACCCGAAAGTGGTTCGTTGAAAACAGCAAATGTAAACGAAAACAAAAACGTGGCTTCAGAAACCCGATGTTTGTAATAAAGAGGTTATGCAATTACACACTTTAGACACGTATATCTCTAAGTAACAAGTGTATCTTCATGCTGGAAGTGTGTATTTAGGACAGAGAATTGACGGTAATTTGCCAATATAATCCCTTTAAGAGAAACTGAGACTTTTTTAATCGAAGAAAATCTCAGCTTGAGATGTTAAGTGAAACTTGTCCCATGTATTTATTTTTTATTTTAACAGCAACATCATTATTATAATTGATTGATTGATTGATTGAATATTTAGCGTCATTTTTATGCCATAGAGGGCTTACAGACGGTCAGTTAACCTAACCACTGTTTCCTGTGATCCTGGAAGGTTAACTAGTACACGAGTACACCCATCTCCGCAAGTATCTGATAACTTTCCCACTCGAATAAGCGGTGAGAGACGAATGATAATATGGCACAATGTCGTATATCAATCATCACGAAGACTGTTGCCAGGCGGGGATGAGAACTCACGACCTCTGGATTGATAGTCAGACGTGCTACCGTTATTAATATAAAAGAACAAGGATACACATGTGTGTTATTAATACTCAGTTACATTAAAGATAACTTACCGAATACCGATCGTGTTCTGTAAAAACGTACACAGTCCCGACATAAACATGGTGGTACTTAGGAGCCTCGCTTTCAACGCCTCATCTGCGCGCGCACATAAAATGTCGGCTACCAACAGCGAAGTCGATAAACTTCTTGACAATGAGAGCAATCCTTGCTAAAATATAAATACAACAGCAAATATACGTTGTGTCAGATATTGAAATGATTGACTTCTGTTGTTTTTTTGGTAGTATCTGGTGTGCTTTTTCAAAGTAGGTAATTATTCCTTAGATCTAATACAATCGAACGAGCATATGATAGATTGTGAATGATAACAAACGTAGGCTACACATTGTAACACATCAATAGCTTTGACTATACATTAATATTTTCTTTCAAAGAATGTTAAATAGTTTGCTTAGAACCCCCTTCCCCCGCCCCACGGCTATTTTGATATTTTAAGGGCTTATTTTATCACTCGAAGTTGTACACGTTTCTCATTAATTACATTAATTACATTAATTATATTAATCATATTTACCTGCCATAAATATACTTTCAACGTACATAAACCATCTTTAAAATTGCAAAATATAGTTGAAAGGGAATGCCCGTATCTAATGTTGAGAGAACTTGCGGCCAGACTCTTTTGCCCTCAATTGTATTTGACTTATATGTATGATATATATTGCAATATATGTTTACACGGTAATAAAATATGTTTAAACTAAACTAACTCGAAGCTGTATTTTCAATACTTTGAAGAATTTTATATCAAAAGCGAAGTTGGTGTAACAATTACACAAGGAGATAAACAACACTTTGTGGTATGTTGTACTAATTAAGCTTCGGGCGACGTCCATGTTTAGTTGTGCAGTACATACAGCACACATATCGCCAAACTTGAGTAGAGCACAAAGATGGCAAATGCCTTCTAAGTTCATATACACTTGGCAACTTTTTGCACAGATGGGACAATGCAAGGATTCTGTAGACCTACAATCTGCGTGTTTTGTCTGTGTGGTTAGCTTTTGTTCAAAGTCAATTTCACTCTTTACAATAGCATTGTTTTAATTTACGGATATATAAGTTGCAAACGTTATATAGGATTTTTTGTCACAAACGATGAAAAAAACCCAGTACAGTACTTTTGAAATATAACCACCTGTAAAGCGAATGCAAGCGTCATGGGAATTGGCGGGTTTTCGAAGATGTCATAATGGAAGCGAGGCTCAACGTGCACCTGCAGTTTCTCCGTTTCTTTGACTTTTCCATTTTCTGTAACGACCAATGTGATTGGTTCATCGCAAAATGATGACCGAGCACTTCCTGACAACTCTCCTGCAGACTGAAATTAAATAAGTTTACTGTCTAGGCAATGTTATAAATAGCACAGATCACTGGCTGGTTGCCCGTTCTGAAATTGGGTAAACAAAAAGTTTATTGCTTTACATGAAAATCTTGTATAATAGTTCCTCCAACAATAGGCTAAGATGAACTGTAACGTGTAGCCCAATCCATTTGTGCGTTATATATATATATATATAGAACAATGTATTATCAAGTAATGTTCATTCGCTGTAACGCATGTTATAAACTATGTTTACACTAAACCTAATGCTCGTGTTTTGTCAGTATAACCGAATCTCGACTACTTTGTAAAAAGTAAAGTCCCCTAATGGGCTCATTGAAGTATAGCTCCTTAATTTGAACACAACCCTTCTTTTAAAAGGAATAATTTAAGCCAAATATGAAATAAGAACTTTTGTCAGTATAACCGAATCTCGACTACTATGTAAAAAGTAAAGTCCCCTATGGGCTCATTGATGTATAGCCCCTTAATTTGAACACAACCCTTCTTTTAAAAGGAATAAATGAAGTCAAATATATAATAAGAACTTGAAAAATATCAAAGCCCTGGTAACTTTAAATTCAGAGAAGGATGTTTTTTTATAATTTAGTATTGTTTAATGTTCCCACATAAAACGTTGAACTCTTGTGGGTGGGTGGCCACATATAACACCAGGGTTCTGATTTTAATTTATATGATACGGAACCATAAACTTATACATGTGCAAAATATGAAAGCTATTTTAAGTTTGTCTACCAAAACGTTTGGTTCCCCACACAGAGTCAGACAGAGTCGAGATTTGACAGTAATTGGCATAGAGCCACAAATAAAATATCTATGTACTGCATTAATAGTTTCAGGAAATACATTTTCTAAGTTTCCACGGCTTAATTAGCCAATGTAAATAGTTTGAAATCCCGGGCATTCCCGGCGGGGCTAAAATGTGCACAAAGGTCATTAATGGAAAAAAACATAGCTGTATGCTATACATAAATCATACGAAAACAATATTAAAAAGTCAACAATCTGGAAACACAGTCATCTACAAAACTAAAAAGTCAACAATCTGGAAACGCAGTCATCTACAAAACTAAAAAGTCAACAATCTGGAAACACAGTCATACCCTCTTAAGGTTTGTGTTATGAAGTGGGGTCGTTTTATTTTCACAAATATATATATAATTTTTTTAATTTCATAGTTAATGCTAAAATTTAAACAGTCATTAGAGAACATTTCGATGTCTTTTACTTGAATAAAGCAACGATCTTACCTAAAGTGAAATCACAGACCTTACAGATATGAATATGTTTAAATTGTGCTGTTTCGTTGAATACATTTTAACTTTGTAACTCATAAAAAATAAGCTAATGACAATAATAATATAAAATCATTGATTTAATCTTAATGCCCGTTTCAACCTGATATAAATGCAAATAACATAAACATATAAATACAAACAGTGATTGTCATTTCGGTAAATACAATCAGTATATTCCTTGTTTTACATTGTATCACACGCTCACATTGATAAAATACAAAAGCCAGAATTGAAATGTAAAAATGAATATATCTAAAACGTATATTTCAATTAAATGATAGCATTAAAAAATCTCACCAAAATGGTGGAGTCCAAATGCATCCTATTATCTCCAGTCTAAGTGACACTGTTTGTGGTTTGAAGGACCTTTCGGCAATTCAGCATTATTGTCGTATCCTTCTCAGAAAACTGAGGCTACACCGGGGTGTTAGTATTCCCTTTCCCCTATATAAACAAAATATTAAAATAAAACATTTATCGTTTTAATTACTTGTTCGGTCATTCGTGGCCCAGTGGTCTAGGGTGTCGTCTCGAGATAATTTACCTCTCAATCATGAGGCTGTACGTTCGAGTCCTGCTCGATAGAAAAAACTAGCTCCATGCGAGAAAGGTTGCCTTTTACATGCAGAAGGACGATGGTTCTACTTAGACTAATGTTGTGGCCATTTATAACCTGAAACGAGTTGAAAATGGAGTTAAACCCAATTCACAAAATAATTATTATATGTATCCTTGGTATTCGGCAATTTATAAATCACAGGGGCTTGTCCCGAAAAATATTTTTTAATTCATGTTTATTAAAAAAAACGTGTTTTTTTTTATAAACATGAACTAAAAAATCTTTTTTCGAGACAAACCTCTGAGCATAAATGTATCAACAATCCAATTTATTTTGAGGATATTTTGCGCCACAAACATCCATTTTAAAAAAATGCATGCTTACTGATAAAATGTATCATTTCCCCACAAGCTGTTTCACCCCAAGGTGAAGTTCGATATTCCCACGGATTAGTCGTTATATCTGACCCCCGTCGACATGTTCAGCGAAAATGGGTAGTGATAGTACATCTTTCTGGGTTCGAACCATAAAAGAAAAACACACTGCCCTAGAAAAACGCGTCAGATTTTGTTGTTAAACACGACTCCGTCCATGTTTCTTGTCACACATGCCGTAAACGTACACCGCAGTTAGGGGCGACATGTATTTGAGATGTGTGTTTATTGTGTCCTTTAAATGCTTTGTCTTCTGTTACATTTACAGTTTCGTATTTTTGATTGTCTTCTGTTACATTTATAGTTTCGTATTTTTGAGTGACAGTGACCCTTGCCGCACTGTTAAACTAGGTCTTATACATATATGGGGTGTCATCTTACTATCTATTCAGTATTTATTGATATAAATAATTATCTGATCGATATCATTCAATAAAGGTTATGATATTATCATTATGTGTCATTCATTAATTTATTGAAATTAATATGGCTATCCTGATCAGTAACAATTACCTGCCATCAATTAAGGTCATTAACTTTGTATTGATATTACATGATATCAATTGAGGTCATTAACTATGTATTGATATCAATATGGCTATCCATGATCTGTAACTATGTATTGATATTACATGATATCAAGGCCATTAATTATGTAGTGCTATTACATTATATCAATGTCATTAACTATGTAATGATTTTACATGGTATCAAGGTCATTAACTATTGATATAACATGATATCAAGGTCATTCACTATTGATATTACATGATATCAAGGCCATTAACTATTGATATTACATGATATCAAGGTCATTAACTATTGATATTACATGATATCAAGGCCATTCACTATTGATATAACATGGTATCAAGGTCATTAACTATTGATATTACATGATATCAAGGTCATTCACTATTGATATTACATGGTATCAAGGTCATTAACTATGTAATGATATTACATGATATCAAGGTCATTCACTATTGATATTACATGATATCAAGGCCATTAACTATTGATATTACATGATATCAAGGCCATTAACTATTGATATTACATGATATCAAGGTCATTCACTATTGATATTACATGATATCAAGGCCATTTACTATTGATATTACATGATATCAAGGCCATTAACTATTGATATTACATGATATCAAGGCCATTAACTATTGATATTACATGATATCAAGGCCATTAACTATTGATATTACATGATATCAAGGCCATGAACTATTGATATTACATGATATCAAGGCCATTAACTATTGATATTACATGGTATCAAGGTCATTAACTATGTAATGATATTACATGATATCAAGGCCATGAACTATTGATATTACATGATATCAATGTCATTAACTATGTAATGATATTACATGATATCAAGGCCATTAACTATTGATATTACATGATATCAAGGTCATTAACTATTGATATTACATGGTATCAAGGTCATTAACTATGTAATGATATTACATGATATCAAGGTCATTCACTATTGATATTACATGATATCAAGGCCATTAACTATTGATATTACATGATATCAAGGCCATTAACTATTGATATTACATGATATCAATGTCATTAACTATGTAATGATATTACATGATATCAAGGTCATTCACTATTGATATTACATGATATGAAGGTCATTAACTATTGATATTACATGATATCAAGGCTATTAACTATTGATATTACATGATATCAAGGCCATGAACTATTGATATTACATGATATCAATGTCATTAACTATGTAATGATATTACATGATATCAAGGCCATTAACTATTGATATTACATGATATAAAGGCCATTAACTATTGATATTACATGGTATCAAGGTCATTAACTATGTAATGATATTACATGATATCAAGGTCATTCACTATTGATATTACATGATATCAAGGCCATTAACTATTGATATTACATGATATCAAGGCCATTCACTATTGATATTACATGATATCAATGTCATTAACTATGTAATGATATTACATGATATCAAGGTCATTCACTATTGATATTACATGATATCAAGGCCATTAACTATTGATATTACATGATATCAAGGCCATTAACTATTGATATTACATGATATCAATGTCATTAACTATGTAATGATATTACATGATATCAAGGTCATTCACTATTGATATTACATGATATCAAGGCCATTAACTATTGATATTACATGATATCAAGGCCATTAACTATTGATATTACATGGTATCAAGGTCATTAACTATTGATATTACATGATATCAATGGCATTAACTATGTAATGATATTACATGATATCAGGGTCATTCACTATTGATATTACATGATATCAAGGCCATTAACTATTGATATTACATGATATCAAGGTCATTAACTATTGATATTACATGATATCAATGTCATTAACTATGTAATGATATTACATGATATCAAGGTCATTCACTATTGATATTACATGATATCAAGGTCATTAACTATTGATATTACATGATATCAAGGCCATTAACTATTGATATTACATGGTATCAAGGTCATTAACTATTGATATTACATGATATCAATGGCATTAACTATGTAATGATATTACATGATATCAGGGTCATTCACTATTGATATTACATGATATCAAGGCCATTAACTATTGATATTACATGATATCAAGGTCATTAACTATTGATATTACATGATATCAATGTCATTAACTATGTAATGATATTACATGATATCAAGGCCATTAACTATTGATATTACAGGATATCAAGGTCATTAACTATTGATATTACATGATATCAAGGTCATAAACAATGTATTGATATTACATATCAATTAAACGAATTATTTCTACTATTAAATACGATTCATTTCTGGATGCTTTATCGGTCATGGTCCTCTACGAACATGGCGAGGCCGTCATCTGTTCTCGCTCTGATTTAAATGCATAAACACTCACAATCCGGGCTATATTTCACACCATATGATATCGCATGTTTAGGAGTCCGATATGTTTTATACTCTCTCAGAAAATAAGCATGCACACGCATGTCAAGTTCCACGCATATAACTGCTAGCAAGCACCAAAATTTTAACGTAGTCCTAGACGCCGTGCGAGTACGAAAACTTCCCTATTCATAGAGTATAGTCGAGTAAACATCTTTGAAATATTTATCTTTTTAACAAAAAAGATAGTGTACTCATCTTAACAATATATCATAGAAAATAGATAAATTATTTCTTACTTTTGAAATGGGCTAATCGTGAATGAGAAAATTATTTTAACGTGCACCGAGCGGATTATGCACACCATTTATGCTAATATATAACAGTTTTCCTTGGGCTACTTGCTGTTTGACTCAAGATAAATGGTGAAATAATTGTTCTCAAGCCACTTTGCTTTATGACTGGATGACAAATGATTGATCAAATGATTCGTGTTTAAAAGAAGTAGCACGTAGAATTAACTAATAAATATAAAACCAAATTTTTCGAACACTACCTAAACCATCATGCCCAGGACTGTGTTTTAAATAAATTAATGAGTCCTGCAGGACTCTCAACTCGAAACCCCGAGCTGCGTATAAGTTTCAAACTTCAGTCTTGGCCATGATTGTGTTTTAACTCAATAAAAATAGACTTGCACTATGTTTCGAACCTGCTTAAACACCTGTTTGAAACAACCAATGGCACCGAATAGACTGCGAACCGATGCACTTTTCACAAGTTTTAGAGGGTTCTGCAACTCTGAGTTTAAAACTGCACTTCTGAGAATCTCTCATTCAATTGTTACACTCGGTCTAAAGCCCCACAGCCGTCTTGCCACTTCCCCTGGTGGGACCCGAAGTCGCCTCCCTCGGTGAAAGTTAATTTTTTTATGCTTCATTGGGCTTGAAAACATTACTTGCAATAAACAAAATCGGTTGGTCCAGATATGGTTTCTCGGACTGCAGTCTAAATAAGGTCGATATCTTACGTAAAGGACACTGTTGGTTTATGTATGGAAAATTTCATACTGCAATTTGTACCTATTTGTACACCGCTCCTGTTAAATGTCGATTGCTTCTACCGATATTTTAGTATTTCTATTGTTTAAGCTTTGATATCAAATGTTACTCAGCAGAGTAACTGAGTATGCCACGCTACGCGCCTGGATTTATATAATTATAAGGCGTTTTCCCTCATATTATCACAAAAACAACAACAACAACAAATGTAAGCGTAAACATTCTTCACTTTATTTCTTTAAATTTAAAAAAGAAAAGTTTACCATCCAAAGATACAATCAAGCCCTTTCTTTTGATACCAAAATCACAAAAAAATGTTGGCTAGTTCGGGAGTTGTGTTTCCAAGATTTGAAAAAAAACAACAAATGTGTCACCCGAAATTTAGACAAACACTAGACTGATTAAATAAAACGTGGATGGACGTGCTGTCTCGGGAGAAGCAAAATAAACAAGAGGCCTGGAATCAATCTCACAAAAAATCGTACCTGTGTAAAGGAAGTCGTGTACACGTCATGCCTCTGCAGCGCATGTGTAACGTGTTTTTTTTATTTCGACAGTTGTCGGGGCGCTTGCGGGTTTTTTTATATGATGCACATACAATGTATCTTTACTTCTTCTCTTCCCTTTTATATCTTTAATACGAAGAAAAATTATGTTATTGGTAACTCTTTCTTAGAAGTTAACTTCATTAGTTACATAAATAATAAATAAGTATACAAGTTTTGGTTATTGTAAACAAAGGAGGGTTACCTGTCTGCAATATCATGTCCCGCAGCTTGCTTTTGGTCTCTGTCTAAATGTAGCTCTGATTGTATGGATGTTAGCTGAGACCAGCTCAGCTAAACAATCATGGTTTGTTTCGGACCAGTTCGGTTTTCTTTAATTTTGATGACTGAACAATCCATGTTTTTGTTTTGATTACCTGTTGTAGCAGACGAATAAAACGAAACCGAAAATATTTATACGCATGCGCGAAACCGCCGGATGTTGGCATTTACTCGACTCCCATTTTCGGAGAGTTACGAGTCAATAATCGTAAAGGTGTAACCCCACCATTGATTTTTGTTCTTTTATCTACAGTAAATAATTAAAGTTTGAAGGCTTCTTATTACAGAGACCCAAATAAAATGAAAGAAGTAAAACTTACATTTTACTGTTTGTCAACCTCTGCCCTACAAAAATATGATGAGAAAAGTAGGTATCATGTGTCATATATAACAGATTTTTTCTGCTCAGTGTGTTCACTGCTTGCAAAGTGAAAGTAGACTTCCGAAATCATGTATACATACCCCAATTTTCAAACATCAATTTTTTTCTAAATTCACAATTCAAACAAGACAATCAAAATACATCAATTATGCCATTCAAATAAAAAAAGAGTATTATTATATATAACCTCCATTAAGTAAGAAGTGCCATCATTATTTTACACAAATCCCCATAAATAATTAGTCAGAAACTTGGCATTGGACTTTATAATTGTAATAAATGATTGACAGAAAGTAGCTCATACATGTTAATAGGTAAAACTGAGTGTATCATGTTCAGTTGAACAAGCAAATTCAGTGAATCTATGTCCCCTGTTTTTTTTCAAAGATTTGATTCAGACATTCTTATGTTATTGTACGGAAAACCAAAGTGTGACGGATGGACAGACCAAAATTAATGTTTCGCGCTTTGCGGACAAAAAGGAAAGTAAAACAAGTTAAAAGTTTCTTTGTGAGTTGCAATATCCACCCTATAAAGTCACAAAGCTCTGTTTAATATAATGAAAAACTCCAAATTGGATACAATTATGAATGAAAGAATGAATGAATGAAGTTTTACGGCATACTGACAAATTATATTAGAAACAAGAGGGCCAAGATGGCCCTATATCGCTCACCTTAATGACCTTGAGTCAACCAACTTAAGTAGATTATAATATACATGTACACTCAAAATTCTAGAAAAACGAGATGGGGCAAGCAGTTAGAATTTTGATTTGTTTTGAAGATGTAACAAATGCGTAGAAGAGTTCAAACTTGGTAGAGCTGCACCCATGGTAAATGTCAGAGATACATTGAAATCAGGGTGGTAGATTCTGAAAAAAAGCTTTTGAAGTTTTTTACTATAGCTGCCTATATAGTAAACTAGCACCTTACTGTGGTGGTCATGTTTTTTTTTCAACGGCTTGAACAAACTTGGTAAAGGATCACCCAAGGAACATTTCTTCGACATTGTTTTAAAATTGATCCGTTGGTTTCTGACAAGAAGATTTTTTAAGTTTTTACTATAGCTTATAAAGTAAACTAACCCCACCCACTGGCCGCCATATTTTTTGACGAATCACTAGAGTTAGAACGAACTTGGTGAAAGATCCTCCAAGGAACATTTCTGTGATTTTTTTTAAAATCGAGCCAGTAGTTTCTGACAAGAAGATTTTTTAAGTTTTTTCTAATCAAACTTGCCCCACCCCCTGGCGGCCATGTTTTTTTATGAATCAACATGGCTTGAACAAACTTGGTAGAGGGTCACCCAAGGAACATATCTGTGAAATTATTTAAAAATTGAGCCAGTAGTTTCTGACAAGAAGATTTTTTAAGTTTTTAATATAGCTTATATAGTAAACTAACCCCAACCTCTGGCTGCTATGTTTTCTGACAAATCCAGATGGCCTGAACAATCTTGGTAGAGGGTCACCCAAGGTACATTTCTGTGAAATTATTTGAAAATCGAGCCAATAGTTTCTGACAAGAAGATTTTTGAAGTTTTTACTATAGCTTATATAGTAAACTAACCCCACCCCCTGGCTGCCATGTTTTTTGACAAATCAAGATGGCTTGAACAAACTTGGAAGAGAGTCACCCAAGGAACATTTCTGTGAAATTATTTAAAAATCTAGTCAGTAGTTTCTGACGAAGATTTTTTAAGTTTTTCCTATTTAAACTTGCCCCGCCCGCTGGTGGCCATGTTTTTTTTATGAATCAAGATGGCTTGAACAAACTTGGTAGAGGGTCACCAAAGGAACATATCTGTGAAATTATTTTAAAATCGAGCCAGCAGTTTCTGACGAGAAGATTTCTTAAGTTTTTACTATAGCTAAGTATATAGTAAACTAACCCCACCCCCTGGCCACCATGTTTTTTGACGAATCCAGATGGCTTGAACAAACTTGGTAGAGGGTCACCCCAGGAACATTTCTGTGAAATTATTTTAAAATCGAGCCAGTAGTTTCAGACAAGAAGATTTTTTAAGTTTTTACTAATTAAACTTGCCCCCCCCCCCCCCCCTCCCCCCTGGCGGCCATGTTTTTTGACAAATCAAAATAGCTTGAACAAACTTTGTAGAGGGTCACCCAAGGAACATTTCTGTGAAGTTATATCAAAATTGGCGCAGTGGTTCCAGAGGAGAAGTTAGAAGCTAAAAGTTAATGACAGACAAGACACCTTTGGCTCAGGTGAGCTAAAAACGCTTTGTAATTCCCTCATTGCATATTAGTTTGACTATGCTAGTTGAGCTTGGTTGAACAGCCTATCAAAAACATGGCATATTAAAATTGGAAGACAGAGTAAAAAACTAATTTGTATTAGCTCGATTGCGAAAAGCTTAGAACTTATATGAAGCCCTCTCTCAAGTCTGCTTCCTGAGTAGAACAAATACTGAGTGTTGCCTTTTGCAAGGCATTTGGTCAAGCTGGGGGTTGAACCCACAACCTGTGGTGTGAGTGGCCAACACTCCATCATTTGAACTACTGTCCCTCTTTGATTTTTATGTTGATTAATAGTATTGAGCAATATTTTCTCATCTGTACTTGTGTAATATATAATCACATAAATACACCTAAGTATTTTATCATTTTAATACATTTTTAAAGAATATACATGAAATTTATTGTGAGTGTCCACCAGTAGTTTCTTTTAATCATGTTATCTCGACCCCAGTGGGAATAAGTCACTGGGCTTTCCAAGCATTTCATGTCCCTCTAGTATTCACTTTTATTTCATTTTCAGCTTAATCATGTATGCTGGTTCAAGAACTTGTCCGAGATCTTGCATGCTGAATAAAACTACTACTACTACAATTTCCTACTTTCAGAAAGAAATGTTTTTTTTAAAGTTTTGTTAAGAATGTGCTTATAAACATTGTGGGGGAACTTGTGGTTGAATGACTCTGGTTCAAGAACTTGTCCAAGATATTGTGGTTATATAACTGCTGTGCACGTTTTGTTTAGATGTGCTATTGTGTCTACAAGAAACAATATAACAGAAGGACACTGGGCGGACGATGGACCGACGAAGGACAATTTACCACGAAATAAGCCCTGCTTGCCTTTGGAACTATTTCTGGACAATTTATAGAAATAATCATAACTCGGAGATCACTCTTTGATATAACATGCATTTGAAATTTCATTTCTTCTTGCATATGTGAATGATTTTTTGTGATGATAAGCTATTTTATATGCTTAAAAATAAGCTATTCTGTATCAATTAGGAACTTAATCCAGTTGTACAATCCAAGAATTATAACTCGAGAATTACTAGTTAGGCCAGCTCATGATTCTAATCCATTTGGGCAATTCAAAGCCTATAACTTTATCATTAAATATCCAATTAAAAATTAGCCCAGTTAACAAACTTAATCCATTTGGACAATTCAAGGACACTTAACTAGGTAATTATTCACCCAGTTCAGAATGAATGAATGAATAGAGTTTTACGGCATACCAACACATTATAGGTTATTCAACGCCAACAGGAAGGAAGATTCAAGTTTCAGCAAATTCTATTGTATTACTCAAATTGTCGCTTCTAACAACATGTATGAGCCACATTGGTCCTATTCTTGCCATCACTCATATGGCTCCCTCAAACCACACAGGGCTTGATAATTTAACCACAATAGTGAACAAAATGATAAAATGAACACGACACCCAATCGGAAGATTCCTACCCCTGTGCAGAGGTTGGCAGTGATTCTATTCTTAGCCGGAACCACACGGGCTTCCAGTTCAGAAATCATCAAAATATTAGTCAGACTGAAGTTAGTTTGATATTCAATATTCATCATGAAAATTAATGCTAACCCTCACCCTAATCTCTTATTTGAAGAGTTACGCCTTTAAATATCAAAAGACAAAAAACAAATATCAAACTGTAAAATAATGAAATCAATGTTTATAATAACTGCCTAAAGTAGGTTTGTGCGGGTGCACACTTCCTAAATTCTCCCAAATAATTTCCATCCATCTGTCCATCCCAGACAAGACAATCATATTAAAACAAAACATTTGTTTAGTATTTATTGCATTTTATTTAAATCATAAATAATACAACAGTACAACATATTTGTAATACTCTGTATCATGCATGGCAAAAAAACAATGATTACCATTAAAAAACAAATGACAAATGGTCATACACTAGCTCTGCCTAAATCAATTTTGGTATACATGTTTGACATAGCATGGCAATTTGCAACAATTCTTCTAAAATATATTGATATCATCAATCACATAATATTATACAAAGAAGATTGAGTAACTTGATTGAGATATTATAAATGCTCGTGTATTCATGCAAAATCTCATAAAAATCTCGTTATCAATTATCCTGTTATCTCTTTATCAATTATGCTGTATGTTTATAACATTACAAATCATCCAATGTTACATACAGCTTACACTTCTATAAGAATTCAGTTGCCTGTGAAATCTAAATAATTAATTTGCCAAGTTAATAATTCCTTGCGAGCTATTTTATCAGAATATAGTAGAGAGATGTAAGCATTTATTTATTTTATCTACAACAGTGTGAAAATGTGGAGATCTCGTTCTGGCAATCATCTTTATATAGCTTTATTCAAATCCTCATACCAGTATATCTTCCTGTAGTTATGATATTTATTATTGGATAACACATTACAGGTTACGATATTATTGGTGGAGTAAGATCTCGGAATGATACCCGAGTGCAGCTAGCTACTTTTTAATGATAACCTTACTCAAATATAGTGTGCATGGTTTGAACCCATGACCTCAGCAGTGAGATGCATGATATTGAGACAGCACCTTGAATCACTTGGCCACAAAGAACCCCAATTAATAGACGGATATAAAACTTAACCCCTAATTTTGCTTTTCAACGGGTTTATTTTTTTGTTTACATTGTTCTCTGTTATATCCTAATATACATTAAAAACAAACAGCTCCATAAACATACAAAATCAATACAAACAATAATTAAACAATAATCCCTCAATTATAAATAGCACTGTCTGTATTAAATGCTGGGTGAAACATCATGTCATCATACATACAAAAACAGATAACATAAGATTGTACAGAACTGATACCACGCTTTTGTCATTACAGCAATACATGCATAGTACATAGCTCCAGCTAATCCTGGGGGTTGGGGTCACAAGAGGTGAGCAAACAAGATGATCAGTTTGTATTTGGACTCAAAATAAAAACAACTTTCTGAATAGCTTTCCTTTTCTCTAGATTTTATCCCCTTGTAAACAGGTTTGGCATTTATATACAGTCAAACCTGTCTTAAGCAGCCAGCCATGGGAAAGGGCCAAATTGGCCGCTTAAGACAGGTGGCTGCCTACTACAGGGTCATCAATTTTCACCCAGATAAGCGAAGTATTTTTGTATATTGGCACAATTTCACAACCTCAACACGTTCATCCAAAGTCAAACACTTCCGTTTTGGTGGCATTGTTAACACGCTGACAATCAAAACATTTATGATTTAAGTCACAATAAATCATTTCCAAATTTTATATTTTTCCACAATTAGCGCTTTTTACAAGTGTGAACTTAATGAGTTAATTCCTTATCGTTCGTTAAAAGCACGAACAAACTGCCATTCTAATTATCGTCTCAAAAACGTTAGCTTCTTTAATCTTTTAATATGCCGACTTTTTCACAGTTAACGTGTTTACACAAAACACTTTGATCTGTCTATTTTACCAAGCTAAAAATAGAGATGTGAAAATTATCACGCACTACACTCGTGTTTGAGTCGGAAAAATTGCGATTATGTAGAACACAGTAACAGCTTTGTTTGGCTTGAGTCGGAAAAATGGCGATTATGTAGAACACAATAACAGCTTCGTTTGGTTTGTTTACGGCCAATTAAAAAAGTTTAAACTAAAAGAAAGTTATTTTAAATTAAAAGATATATTATAATTATTTGATTTATTTGGTCTTTAGTACTTTAACTAAATATTAATTCTGTGGCCGTAATGAAATTTTTATATGCCAAAATCGATATTTTACGGTAAAATTTGTTCATTTGGTGGCCGTTTTAGGAGGTTTTTAATGCATTTGGGACCAAAAATGTTGGCCGCTGGCCGCGTCGACCAGGTGACCGCCTATTGCAGTTAAATTATATAGTAAATTTCGACGGGAGGGTCTGAAACTGGCCGCTTAAGGCAGGTGGCTGCTTATAACAGGTGACCGTTAGTACAGGTTTGACTGTACAATCAAACCACAAATCAGTGTCCCATAAAAACTATGTGTTTCACTGGTTGAATAGAATACAATTATAGAAATTATATAAAAAAAATAATTTTACACAGATAATTGATTAATTAAAAATTAGTTTATTAATTATATGCATATTAATACTGATAATTGCCAACCTCTCTCTCTATCTCTCCGAACTCAACGTGGTGGTAGTGCAGTGGAGCCGGTTATACAAATTTACTTCGTAATCAAACTGAGAAATTAGTTTAAACTAACACCACAACTAGCCATTTCAAGTCAAAATCATTTAATATACCCCAAGATCCAAAACAAACAAAATGTACAAACTTTTTTTTATATATAATTTTTTCTTAATTACTGGTACTAAATAAAGGACTAAATGGAACTAAAACACTTTATAACATTCAACAATTGTACGGTTTGAAATTTCCTAATTTTCATATAACAAAAATGAAAACTGTAAAAATGTATTTGCTGTCACATACATGCATTATACTAGCACTTTTAAAAACACTTTATAATAAATGCTTGAAATATATTTCAATATATTGCCCCATATTAGTCATATTCATTACAAATATGTACAAAGCTCATACATAACCGGGGCTGCAACTGTCAATCCAGTCTGTAGCATTTTATATTGCTATACAGTTTTGTGTTGCAATTATCTTCTCATATATACTGAATGGAAGTGCTAACCAGCCACTTTTGTTTTTCCAATATCTTCGTCAAATTATGACATTAACAGACAGTTTTGTATTTTTACGTAACCTAAATGTTCTTTCTTCCTTGAGTCCAAATTTCAAGGTTTGTTTTGATACTTTTTGAGAAAATATATAAAATGTCAGGTACGATACATAAAATGTCAGGTACGTTACATAAAATGACAGGGTTAGCTGCTCTGTACAGTACCGGAATATATCTATAGGTGATTTGCAGTTGCACAACATATGACATTCCTTGTTGTAAATTTCAAAATATGCATTCCATAACTTGATTTGAGCGAGATAGAAACTTTATTAACAAAATGTTCAAAATATTGTTTGATATACTGCACACACAAAATATACTTCTCAGGAATCTTCAAACATTACAAATATAATAATTATTATTGTATAATTTCAGATTTTGTTTTTATCTACCAAATTTGGTTAAAGCACAATACACATTTTTTTTAAAAAAAATCTTCAGATTAATTACAGCTTGCATGTGAGTATAACAATGGATAAATCATTTCACTGTACACTACTTTTTATTAAATTATTTATGTAAATCCCAGAACACATATTTTCCACTTTCTAAAAAATATAGAAGACTAAAAACTTTATTGTAATTCAAATTAATTATACAATTTATTGTATTTTAAGATTACCTATTAAACGTTCTATAGCAAGCGAAATGAATCTGTAGATTTTTGTTCTTTTTTTTTTTATTTATGTTTACTTTTTTAAGACTTTTATATCTTTTTTTGTGCCCTCCTTTTATATATCCAAACAGTGTTGAACAAAAGAAATAGAATTCAGCTATTAAACAATACATAAAGCAACATTAAAACAATTCTTAGTTTGGATATTGGATATTTTTATTAAAATATTTTTTTTTATTGTTTTTTTAGCATATTTATTGACAATTTTATTATATTTTTATTCAACTTTTTACGATCGAATTTGAACCAGGTTTTCACCACATTCATCTGTCCCAGATGCATGACAGCTTTTACTCCATTCACAGCAAGTATTTTACTTGGGTACGAGAAACCTTTTCCATAATAAATCTTTCTTTACTCCTGTTCTTAGTAACCAACTGGCTATTTTTTGAAAGTATTGAATTATATTTTCCTTTCATTCATGAAATGACTTTATATAAAATTGTTTTTAACACATTTAATCCATATTAAGTCATCAAGCCATCATGTTTATTTATTACCCAATCATTATACAGGAGTTATGAATTTTTTACTCTTCCCACCCCTAATTTCTAAAGCACAATGCCTCAGATGACACCTTAAAACTATTATTTAACTCTTTACTCCATATGCATTTTAACTGGACTCTTCCAATCTCAAAAGCCAAACAAAGTCAATTTCCATGAATAGATACATTTTACCTATTTTTTCTGATAGAGAAGAAAACAGTGCAGAACCTGTTCTGATTGCTCGTTCTGCACTGTTTTCAAAAGCCTTCTATATAAGAGATGTTCAAAGGTGTCCATATAAGGTAAAGGGTTAAGACATAATTTAATTAAAGGCAAGACAATACTTCAAGATGAAAATGAATGAATATGTGACAAGAGTTGCGTGGAAGCACATTTCTTCATATAATTCTCTTTTGCAAACCAGTTGCATGAAAGTATATAAATTAGAAAAGTTAATGATATCAAATGACAATATGAAATGTTTATATTGAAAATTAAGTCTAACAGGGACCATAGCCACTGTCAAATTTGACTGTCATTGAAAATTATCGAGCTTGACATGTATTTCGTAATTATACAAGTACACATGAAATATCAATTTAATACATCAATCCATTCAGAACCTCGACTAAAACCAAATTTTTACCTCTGACGGACAAAACAAATGAGCAGAGATTACATTTAATGCCCCTTCATCCTCCTCTGAATGGTGGAGACATACTTTTAATAAACAACCATTTGGTACTTTAAAGCAACACATCCATGTTTAAACTTTTTAAAAAAGTTTTTCAACTGAGTTGTGAGCACATTTCCCATACATAAATATATGGTCAGTGAGCTGTATATGTGCTAAAAACACTATCCAGAACGCTTTAGAATTATAAAAAAAGATGTCCAAATTATAAAGCGTGACAAATGCTTTATAAATTATTTTTAAATTGCTGAGGATTCCAAATTGGCTTCAAATTGAATTATGCGAGTCGTATTAAAAAACTTCACGTTTTAGTGCGTAGTGTACTTTACCTGCCTTGAAAATCAATTTGACAATTTTTTTTGACTCGGGTGAGTTACACGCTTGTTTTATAAAGTGTTAGTCAAACATTACAATTTGGGCATCATTTTGTTCGGGATTGTGTTTATATGCTCATATACAGCTAATTGATCATATGTTTGTATGGGAAATGTGCTAATAACTCAATTAAATTTTTTTTTTAAAAGTTCAAACGTGGATGTGTTGCTTTAATTGTGTTATAATTGTTTAAAAACTTGAATTGTCTTTTAGACATTTAGTTTCCACTGTGTCGTTCAACTGTAACAATATTTTTTGATGTAGTAAAACCAACGGAAAAATAAGGTTTGTTTGCTCTCCCCCTTTCCCATATTCAACATTGCGTCGGTAGGTTGTGGACATACTCTTTAAATTTTATAATGTGGTAAAAATAGCAATAAATGTCACACACATACACATGTATGTGTATATATACAATGTAGCGTTAAACATTTTTTTCCTTTCTTTATTTTTTTGAATAGGTAGCATTTTCATGTAAATAAACACCTCAATCAATTATCGGTCAAAAGAAACCTAATTGCCATGTTTGCAACAATTACATACTTCGAAAAAAAAAGGAACCCCTAGGCTACGAGATTTTTACCACCAAATATAGATTTTTCAAACCTGGTTAACATAAATAAACGCCCCTCTTTTGAAAAATGCATTGTCCACAAGGGCATTTAATCGGGATAATGCAGTAGGTAGGAGGGAGAGAGCATACCAAAATACTATTTTACTTTTAACTGCGGCATGTTTCATACACAAACATTCAATTAGTATCATCAACAAGCACCTTGTTAGGTAAGGCAAGGAACATCTGCACTATAAATATAATTGTAATAACAGTGTAGGTCATATATCGCATTGGAATGAATAAGGAAGAGAAATGAGCAAAACAGGGAATCATGGAGATGAAGATGATTAAACAGAAGATCATTATATTGTCTATAGATTAAAACAATGGTATTCAATTTCTATTAATGAAAATGACAGGCCAAACTGTGTACAAATCCTACTGCAAAGACTCTGTACACAGAAATGACAGGCTGAACTGAGTACAAACTCCAGGGCATAGACATAAGTACACAGAAATGACAGGTCAAACTGTTTTAAAAATCCTAGTGTAAAGACATAAGTACACAGAAATGACAGACCAAACTGTGTACAAACCCTAGTACATAGACATAACTACACAGGAATGACAGGCCAAACTGTGTACAAACCACAGAATAGAGACATAGGTACACAGAAATGACAAGCCAAACTGTGTACAAACCCCAGTGCATAGATTCAAGTACCAAGTACACAGAAATGACAGGCCAAACTGTGTACAAACCCCATTGCAAAGGCATAAGTACATAGATATGAAGGTTCAAGTAACAAAAGCCACTAAATTGCTATATATTACTAAAAAAACATATTGTATTATATGACTTGTAATATTAGTTTTGATATGAGATTAATAAATGAACAACTTACTCTTTTTAAACTAAATATGAATTATAACCCTTATTGCAAAGGTTATTTTAAGGTTAAGGAAATTCAGATGAAACTTGTGTGGGAGAGAATAGATATTTACAAAATAACAACCAAATGACCTTTATATGTGAACCTTCTTGCACCAAATAATATATAATGAGGTCATCCTTAAAATATGATTTTTTGCTGTGCTCAAACTCAGTTTTTTTCATGTGGGTAGGTAATAGTTATAAATTTGCCAGATTTTGATGTTGTATAATTATTTTAAATGGAACTGGAAAAAAATCATGAAAACAAACTGCTTTGAAAGTAGCTGCAATTTTGAGAGGTAGAGCAACGGCAAACACTTTTTAAGGACGTCCCGAATAGTCTTGTTAAAATGCACCAAGTGCCACATATCACAGAATATTGCACATATCACATCTTCTGCATAAACCTCTTCTTTTTGCGAAATATTTAAATACAATTAGCCGGACCAACAGAGGACAGCAATGCATGACTCGCAGTAACGGCATCATTCTTCATAGGTACAGGACAGCTTCACTTACAGCACCCCAACTACTTTATACTAATTTAGAAATTCCAGAGTTTGTATGAAATGCTCTCAAGTTCATTTCCTGGGTAAACCAGTACTGAGTTTTTTTAAAAAGGAATTCACGATGGGTTGAGATGGGGATCGAATCTGCAACTTCTGGTGTGAGCTGCCAACACTTCTCGAACAACAGTAACTATGACACTTGATTATTAAAGTAATACGTCAGCTGGACTTACAGTGGAGGTTGGCCAACATCGCAGTGCAGCTGACAGTAACACGTCAGCTGGACTTACAGTGGAGGTTGGCCAACATCGCAGAGCAGCTGACAGTAACACGTCAGCTGGACTTGCAGTGGAGGTTGGCAAACATCGCAGTGCAGCTGACAGTAACACGTCAGCTGGACTTGCAGTGGAGGTTGGCCAACATCGCAGAGCAGCTGACAGTAACACGTCAGCTGGACTTGCAGTGGAGGTTGGCCAACATCGCAGTGCAGCTGACAGTAACAGGTCAACTGGACTTACAGTGGAGGTTGGCCAACATCGCAGTGCAGCTGACAGTAACACGTCAGCTGGACTTACAGTGGAGGTTGGCCAACATCGCAGTGCAGCTGACAGTAACACGTCAGCTGGACTAACAGTGGAGGTTGGCCAACATCGCAGCGCAGCTGACAGTAACACGTCAGCTGGACTAACAGTGGAGGTTGGCCAACATCGCAGCGCAGCTGACAGTAACACGTCAGCTGGAATAACAGTGGAGGTTCGCCGACATCGCAGCGCAGCTGACAGTAACACGTCAGCTGGAATAACAGTGGAGGTTGGCCAACATCGCAGCGCAGCTGACAGTAACACGTCAGCTGGACTTACAGTGGAGGTTGGCCAACATCGCAGCGCAGCTGACAGTAACACGTCAGCTGGACTAACAGTGGAGGTTGGCCAACATCGCAGCGCAGCTGGCAGTAACACGTCAGCTGGACTAACAGTGGAAGTTGGCCAACATCGCAGTGCAGCTGACAGTAACACGTCAGCTGGACTAACAGTGGAGGTTGGCCAACATCGCAGCGCAGCTGACAGTAACACGTCAGCTGGATTGTTTGCTTAGATGCACATATTTCAGTTAAAGCCTGGTGCTTATATATAAAAGATTATTCAAATTAAGTTTTATCCCTCATTTAAAAATATATTTAATCACATATAATATATAAATATATATATATGTATTTTAAAAATGATCTTTTCAGAATTACAATGCGTCAATATGTAAAACTTTGATAAAGCTCTCTTAAATATATCTGGAAGGAGTTATTTTACCCCCCATTTTAAATGGTAAAGGGAAACATTACTCCGTTTTTTTAACACAAGCGGTATAAGGACTATCCACACAATACACCAAAAGGCCATCCGAGTCATATCACTAAACAGAAAAAGTGTATGCAGAAGTGTTGTTTAAAAGCAATCATGATCGTAAATAGCACAAAATGTATAATAAAAAAATAATATAAAACTTAACAATAAAAACGTCATATCCTGAAAACTCTCATCTCCTGGATTTCTGAAATGAAGTAAACTCCTCTGGCTCTCAGATCGCAAGTTGTTTTTTCTCAAGTGTTTATTTATTTTTTTAATTGTTTTTCACATTCACTTAGAAAGTGAATAAATTGTTAATACACTATGTACTGGCCCATATGTTAGACACATGAACGCCTGTACATGTTATCCAGGCATCCTCGTGAAAGACGCGGTAGTATTTAAACAATACCTAGCTTATGTCTTCGCTACGATGCCAACCCCCGTGGAACAAACTCAGGTGCCTCCGGATTCAATTTACTAAAATTTGCCTGAAAAAGATATTTAATTGGATTATTTTTGGAACTCTCATTATTGTAATATAAGCTTATTTCTTACCGGAGAGGTTTATCCAGTAACATGGAGAATAGTTTAAAGGCATTTAAATGTTCTAAGGAATGGGGTAAAATGCCGTTTCAACACATAACATTATGGCTTCCAGTTTTATTAGTAGAAATGTAATTCGAACCTTCATGCTTCTGCATAGCACTGACAAACCTTCACACAAACTTGTTGGATTAAGCTGGACTCCAACCAAGAACAGTCTGGAGCTGGGCTCCAACAAAGAATATTCTGGAGCTGGGCCCAAACAAAGAACAGTCTGGAGCTGGGCTCCAACAAAGAACAGTCTGGAGCTGGGCTCCAACAAAGAACAGTCTGGAGCTGGGCTCCAACAAAGAACAGTCTGGAGCTGGGCTCCAACCAAGAACAGTCTGGAGCAGGGCTCCAACCAAGAACAGTCTGAAGCTGGGCTCAAACCATTAACAGTCTGGAGCTGGGCTCAAACCATGAACAGTCTGGAGCTGGGCTCAAACCATTAACAGTCTGGAGCTGGGCTCCAACCAAGAACAGTCTGGAGCAGGGCTCCAACCAAGAACAGTCTGAAGCTGGGCTCAAACCATGAACAGTCTGGAGCTGGGCTCCAACCAAGAACAGTCTGGAGCTGGGCTCCAACAAAGAACAGTCTGGAGCTGGGCTCCAACAAAGAACAGTCTGGAGCTGGGCTCCAACCAAGAACAGTCTGGAGTTGGGCTCAAACCATGAACAGTCTGGAGCTGGGCTCCAACCAAGAACAGTCTGGAGCAGGGCTCCAACCAAGAACAGTCTGAAGCTGGGCTCAAACCATTAACAGTCTGGAGCTGGGCTCAAACCATGAACAGTCTGGAGCTGGGCTCAAACCATGAACAGTCTGGAGTTGGGCTCAAACCATTAACAGTCTGGAGCTGGGCTCCAACCAAGAACAGTCTGGAGCAGGGCTCCAACCAAGAACAGTCTGAAGCTGGGCTCAAACCATGAACAGTCTGGAGCTGGGCTCCAACCAAGAACAGTCTGGAGCTGGGCTCCAACCAAGAACAGTCTGGAGCAGGGCTCCAATCAAGAACAGTCTGAAGCTGGGCTCAAACCATTAACAGTCTGGAGCTGGGCTCCAACCAAGAACAGTCTGGAGCTGGGCTCAAACAAAGAACAGTCTGGAGCTGGGCTCCAACCAAGAACAGTCTGGAGTTGGGCTCAAACCATGAACAGTCTGGAGCTGGGCTCCAACCAAGAACAGTCTGGAGCAGGGCTCCAACCAAGAACAGTCTGAAGCTGGGCTCAAACCATTAACAGTCTGGAGCTGGGCTCCAATCAAGAACAGTCTTGAGCTAGGCTCCAACCAAGAACAGTCTTGAGCTGGACTCAAACCATGAACAGTCTGGAGCTAGGCTCCAACCAAGAACAGTCTGGAGCTTGGCTCCAACCAAGAACAGTCTGGAGCAGGGCTCCAACCAAGAACAGTCTGAAGCTGGGCTCAAACCATTAACAGTCTGGAGCTGGGCTCCAACCAAGAACAGTCTGGAGCTGGGCTCAAACCATTAACAGTCTGGAGCTGGGCTCAAACCATGAACAGTCTGGAGCTGGGCTCAAACAAAGAACAGTCTGGAGCTGGGCTCCAACCAAGAACAGTCTGGAGTTGGGCTCAAACCATGAACAGTCTGGAGCTGGGCTCCAACCAAGAACAGTCTGGAGCAGGGCTCCAACCAAGAACAGTCTGGAGCTGGGCTCAAACCATTAACAGTCTGGAGCTGGGCTCAAACCATGAACAGTCTGGAGCTGGGCTCAAACAAAAAACAGTCTGGAGCTGGGCTCCAACCAAGAACAGTCTGGAGTTGGGCTCAAACCATGAACAGTCTGGAACTGGGCTCCAACCAAGAACAGTCTGGAGCAGGGCTCCAACCAAGAACAGTCTGAAGCTGGGCTCAAACCATTAACAGTCTGGAGCTGGGCTCAAACCATGAACAGTCTGGAGCTGGGCTCAAACAAAGAACAGTCTGGAGCTGGGCTCCAACCAAGAACAGTCTGGAGTTGGGCTCAAACCATGAACAGTCTGGAGCTGGGCTCCAACCAAGAACAGTCTGGAGCAGGGCTCCAACCAAGAACAGTCTGAAGCTGGGCTCAAACCATTAACAGTCTGGAGCTGGGCTCCAATCAAGAACAGTCTTGAGCTGGGCTCCAACCAAGAACAGTCTTGAGCTGGACTCAAACCATGAACAGTCTGGAGCTAGGCTCCAACCAAGAACAGTCTGGAGCTTGGCTCAAACCAAGAACAGTCTGGAGCAGGGCTCCAACCAAGAACAGTCTGAAGCTGGGCTCAAACCATTAACAGTCTGGAGCTGGGCTCCAATCAAGAACAGTCTTGAGCTGGGCTCCAACCATGAACAGTCTGGAGCTAGGCTCCAACCATGAACAGTCTGGAGCTAGGCTCCAACCAAGAACAGTCTGGAGCTTGGCTCCAACCAAGAACAGTCTGGAGCTGGGCTCAAACCATGAACAGTATGGAGCTGGACTCCAACTAAGAACAGTCTGTGAAAAATAGATATAGTCCAAGACCCAGTCTATGACATTTTCAACCAGACTACAAATATTTTCCAAACTATAACACCATTATTTCCATGACTTTATATCAAAATGGAACAATCTGAGCAAGAAGTTGGGAGAAATTCGACTAGTTTATTTGCTGAAACTCAATAAAATTATGGTTAAATGATAAAATTGCAGAAAATGAAACTTAAATGTTAATTTTATGTCTTCTGTTATATACAAACTATATATATGTTATAGTGTATAGTAATATATGAAAGTTTGTCAACTGGACAGTTCTATTGTACAATGACATTGCAGACAAGAAAATTCTATCATAAGTTGTAATTACCTGGCCATATTTTGGCTCTGGACTACTTTGCTCATAAGAATAACTAGTAAAGGAGATTGTGTCCGTCTGCACAGAGGCCTGTATCTGGCCGGTGAAGTGATGCCACTGCGCCTCCTCCTCTGCCAACATCTCCTCAAAACATGCTGCAATGAACTCTTCTTCCAGTAATTCCTGCTCCATCTAGAATACAAGTTTAAGGTAGCAATATTGCCAAATTTATTATAATTTACAGTGTGTAAAATGTTCAGCAAAAAGCTGTTGGCTTAATTGGTAGCACGACTGACTATCAAATCAGGGCGAAGGGCTTTTTTCCTGAACTTGAGAAAAGGCCCAAGCTTTTGAGATTAGGAAAAAACAGAGCTATAAGATGAAATTGATTATTATTTACTATCAGCTATTAAAGTATAACTTCATATCCAGTGGGTTTTTATCCCACAAAAACATGATCTTTCAATTGGGAAGTAGAAGATTGATTGAATATTTAGCGCTTTTTATGCCATCGAGGGTAACAGACCACTGTTTCCTGGAATCCTAAATGGTTAACCAGTACTCGAGCACATCCTATCTCCTCAAGTAACTGACAATTTTCCCACTTGATTCAGCGGTGAGAGACGAATGATAATGAGACACAATGTCATGTATCAATCATCACAGATACTATTGCCGGATAGGAACTCACGACCCTTGGCTTGATAGTCAGACATGCTATCATTAATATAAAAGAAATTAGAAGTAGAAAAATAACGGCATCTGTTTAAAAACGTAAAAAAGGCCTGTCATGTGTCATAAGTTTGAATCCCTGTCCAGCTGCAGTCTCCATGATGACTGATATACACCATTGTGTTACACTGTCATTCGTCTCTCACCGCTGACCGAGGTGGAAAGTTGGGTGTGCCAAAGCACTGTTTAGCTTTCCATGGTCCCAGGAATGAGTGGTTAGGTAAACAAGAGGCCCAAGAGGGCCTGAGGATGCTCTACTGACTCATGAACCCTCGGGGCGGGGTCATATTTAACCCTAGGGACACCATTCGAACGAATCTAACAATACTATAGTTGGTCATCATTACTACATAAACATTTTGAAAATCTGTCGGGCCGTTCATGGGAAGAAGATTTTTTAAGAATTGGACTATTTTTAGGAACGGGGGCCATCTTAAATTTCAGATCGAAAAAAAAAAATCTTCTGTATTGTCTCCTATGCAACAGAAACATGCATGTGAAGTTTCAGTTTAATTGGCCTAGTGGTTTCAGAATAAATGAAAGAAAAAGAGAATTTTCTGTTTTCCCATAGTATGCCTATGTAAAATTCTAAGTCCCCTTACAGGGCCCCTATAAATTTTAGCCCCTAAATTCTTATCTGCAATCAAACCCCTACACATAGGGATAAATTATGCCAAATATGAACAAATCTGACATACAGGTTCTCAAGAAAACGATTTTAGTAATTCTGAATTTTTACCCTTTTGGGGCCCCTCCTGACCACTTTAGACAGTGGAACCCATTGATTTTGACAAATCTGAACCTCCTTCACCAAACAATGCTTCTGTGAAGATAAGGGCAAAATCATTTCCATTTTTAAAAAAAAAATAAAAAAATATTATGACGTGTCCCCTAATTGAACCCTCGGGGCGGGGTCATATTTAACCCTAGTGACACCATTTGAACAAATCTAACAATACTATAGTTGGTCATCATTACTACATAAACGTTTTGAAAATCTGTTGGGCCGTTCATGAGAAGAAGATTTTTTAAGTTTTGGACTATTTTTAGTAACAGCAGCCATCTTGAATTTCAGAATGAAAAAAAAAAAATCTTCTGTATAGTCTCCTTTGCAACAGAAACATGCATGTGAAGTTTCAGTTTAATTGGCCTAGTGGTTTCAGAGAAAGTGCTGCTAACAGACGACAGACAACACACCATCGCATAAGCACTTCTGGCCTTTGGCCAGTAGAGCTAAAATTGACACTTATTACTCAAATACAATAAAGTTAATTGATCCATGTAGTATCCATTTAAAATAAATAGATTAAAGAAACCATTTTAAAACCAGATATATTACTTAATTCATTCAGCGGCACAAAATTGCAGTGATTCATTTTGAGGTGGATCTCGCGTTCTAGATGCACAATTTTTTTCTCGAAGGACGCATGGTTAAACAATATGTGCATCCCATGGGATACAATGCTTTTAAGGATGCAAAGTTTGAATTATTTGAGTATGAAACAGTCTTCAGAGTTCTTTATCCACCAACAAGTTTTATGTGACAATCTGCGAAATATCAATACACAGTCAAGCTATCAGCCACATGGCAGGGTTCAACATTAACCCACGTCCGACCGACAAAGTCTAGTAAATACTTGGTCCAGTAATGTTCTACTGGAGTGTAGGTTGCCCGGCTGGTCGTGTTAAATTAAAATTTAGAAATCAGTTTAAAAGCACCAAAACCTGAGCTGACCATGTTTATCATTGAATCAATTATAATGCACCTGCCGACGAGCATTAATATCATTGATAATCGATAATGTGTATCATTACCGCGGCGAACGCAAAAACACATAATGTAGAATTACTAAGCGGCCCAAACAAACTAAGCGGCATTACTCTAACCTGTTCTAATGATGCAATATATTAAGCGGCGTAACTCTTCCGGGTATGATCAGCTTCAGTTATTTCCCTTCTATATTTTAGGACATTAGAAGACCAATCTATGATTTATTGATAAAAACGACGAACAACACCTTTCAACATGTCTCTATTCAATCTTGGCTTCACTGGGGGAAGAGATCGGGATGATAACACTGACATAAATACAAAAGGCAGAACTGAAACAAAGAAAACTTATGACAAAGCTCTGATTGTGACCAACTTTCTATGTCCGGAGTCATAGTTACAATATTGGTCTGGGCTAGTGGAAGTTTGGTCAGGTCTAGTACTTTTACCAAGTTACTTGTCCGGTGGTCTAGTGGGAAAAAAATTTAATGTCGAACCCTGCATATAAACAAATTTTGTTCTCAATGATGATAAACATGTCCATATCCAGTTGCTTTTTTAACATTTATTACAAGAAAGTTTTAAAAAAAATTTTTTTTCCATTTAAGGAGTTTTTGGTTTCAAATGGAAAAACCAACATGATTTTGAATTAGAAAGCCACCGAATGTCGGCCTCTGTTTAATTTCAAAGGTAAAAAAGCCCTGCAAGCTTTTATGAACATCTACTTCACAAAACATTTTAAATATTTAAGGTGTTAGATTTATAACAAGTTATTAAATCAAAATGACTTCTGTCAACATCCCTTTTATACTTTTATGAAGAAAGAAAAATTAATTAATTAAATTTAAGATAAACAGTGTGTTTCATTTTTAAACAAACATGTGAGACAACACATCAAGACGCAGACGCAACTCTGATGATCCTTCCATTAAAAAGGAAACAGAAAAATTGTCAAACTTTTTACCAAAATGTTTTGTTTGTAATCCTTTTCCAAATTAATATATGTTTTAATAAATTTATTCTATCGGTATTGTCAAAAAAGACTATTGTTAGATTTTGTATCAATTGTTATATACTGTCCAATTTTGCTATTTCAGAAGATTGTTAAGACATAATTATACAACAAACAGAAGATTTCAGCAACAAATTTAGTTAAATGTTAACAAAATATTCACATTCAAACTTAGCGAAAGTTTTTTTTTTTTGGTTCAGTATATATCCAAATTTTAACTTATTGGTGAATTGTACTAGTATCTTTATATTTCACTTGCAGAAATTAACTTATCCCATCTTGGGTGCATATATTTAGCAATCTAGCTACTATAAATAAAAATATTATTAAACACTGTATAACATATGAGCAATTTACCTGTCTCTCAAAATTTTCTAGTTCTTCTGCCATCCACTCTGCTTCTGAAGGCTCCATCTGTACTTCTAACATGGGCACGTTACAGAGAAGAGGATCTCTGTCCCAAAGAAACTTAGGCAATCTCATATTCATCTTTAACAATTCTGTAAATTTAAAATAAATTATTACTATACAACAGTGATTAATTGAATGAATGAATAGGGTTTTACTGCGTACCAACACATTATAAGTTATTTGACGCCAACAGGAAGGAAGATTCATGGTTCACTCTACATGTACAAAAACAACAAATTAACATACAGATTTAAAAAAAAATACACCAACAAATGAATATGCAGAATGAACCTAGAACATTGATACCTGCAGAACTGCAGAGTTTCAGCAAATTCTATCGTATTACTCAAATTGTCACTTCTTACAACATGCATGAGCAACAGTGATCCTATTCTTGCCATCACTCATTTGGCTCCCTGGATAGTTATACATCTAGCATATTATAATAAATAGACAGAATTCTATGGATACACATAATACACTATTTCTGGAACATTGCCTGACTGTCCATACATTTATTTTGTCAATTGAGATGGTGATTCCGAGGTATTCTTAAACTGTTAAATGACATGAACCCAACCAAAGCTGCTGGACTTGACAAGATTAAACCACTTGTTCTACGAGATATATAGCACCAGTCTCACAGGTAATTTTCACACAATCGTTTGAAACCGGACAAAACCTAAGGACTGGACTTCTGCCAATGTGGCGCCGCTATATATATGAAAGGAGGTAAGTTCCTTGCGGCAAACTACCACCCAATATCCTCGACTTGTATATTGTGTAAGGTAATGGAACATGCTATAGCATCAAACCAGATGAGGTATATGGATACAATCCACTTGATGTATAACCTCCAACATAGCTTTAAGAGAACAAAGGTTGTGTGAGACGCAGCTTGTCAAGTTGGTGAAAGATCTCACCAGGAAAGTTAGCAAGCCAAAGGTGAGCAGACAGATCTGGTTCTTCTTGACTTCAGTAAGGCTTATGAGGTCTCACCTTGCTGGGATACAAGCATTTCTTAATGGTATGACACAGACAATAGTACTGGAGGGTGAAAGCTCTAACATGATACAAGAGGCATCAGATATACCTCAAGGGTCTGTCCTTGGTCCATTCTTGTTCATGGTATACTTTAATGACCTACCTGAAAGCATTACCTTGCAAGTAAGGCTGTTTGCTGACAATACAGAAGTGTACCTTACAATAAACAACACACAAACAGACAATAATACACTCCAGACAGACCTTAATAAACTTCAAGACTGGTCACTCAAATGGGACATGAGCTTCAATCCTTCCAAGTGCCATGTAATACAACCCACAACTGCAAAAAAAATAAATTTCCAACTACTTACATGCTACATAGATACGTGCTAAAGACAGTACGCAGTGCTCGATATCTAAGAGTAGATCTGACAGGCAACTTGTCTCCAAATACTCATGTCAAGAGAGTAGCCACAAATGCATATGTATGCACCAATAAAACGTTTTGGCCGCTCCACCAGAGCTTGTGGGGGTTGAATCGAACAAATTTCCCTTGAAAAACACTAGTACTGGTTTGACACAGGAAGCGGACTCAAGAGCGGTTCAAGTTATGGTTTGAGTTTTCTTCACAATGAAGTTACAATTAAAAAAATATTAGCCTAAAAAATATCTCTTAAATACTGTGCTGTAAGTATTTGATAGAAAGTTTGGCATGCCTGCACTCAATCCATTTTAATCCAAATGGTGTTATGAAACTGCTAAGAGATCTTAAAGTATACAAAATATCAAGACCGGACAGTATACCAACCTTTATTTTATACATGGCTTCTACTGAAATTGCTCACATCCTCACAAAACTATTCCAAACCTCACTATACACTGGAGAGAAGCGCTTATTGTACCGATCTTCAAGAAAGGCGATACAAATCTAGCCTGAAACTACTGTCCAGTGTCTTTGACGTCAGTCACATGTAAGGTCCTGGAGCATATCGTACACAGCAACATCATAAAACACTTCAATTCAAACGACATCCTCTGCGACCACCAGTATGGTTTCCGCAAGAATCGATCATGCGAAACCCAGCTTATCTCAACAATACAAGGTATATCCAGCTAGCTGCACTCGGAACGAGATCAGGTGGACATCATACTGCTTGATTTCGCAAAAGCATTTGACATAGTCCCCCACCAGTGTCTTATCCACAAATTACAGTACTCTGGAATTTCAGATTGTACACTACGATGGATCAAGTCTTTCCTCAGCTACAGGAGCCAGCAAGTTTCGCTAGAGGGTAAGCATTCTGAAAAAGCTGATGTATTCTCCGGTGTACCCAAGGGAACAGTGCTTGGGCCACTCCTATTCCTAGCATTCATCAATGACCTGCCAGTCCACAACATCAGACACCAAGTTATTTGCTGATAATGGCCTCAGAGGCTCTTATATCGCCACATCAGAGGACCAGATGATGCTAGGATTCTCCAAGAAGACCTGAATGTCATTGGGAGAGTAGGTAGGTTGTACCAACAACATGGTCACATACTGGAAAAGACAGACAGTGCAAAATACCTTAGCATCACAATCAGCGATGACCTGTCCTGGACCAAACACATCGACAACGTAACCTCTAAGGCTGCCAAAATCTCATGTTTCCTTCGTAAGAACTTGTACAACGCCACCCAGGATGCTAGACAAGCAACCTACTCTGCCTTAATTGCTCCTACATTTGATTATGCTTCGTCTGTTTTGGACCCCTACCAGAAGTCAGACATTGACAAACTACAGAGAGTCCAGTGAAGAGAGGCATGATATGTCCTGAACAACTATACCGACAGGACCCCAGGCTGTGTAACTGGTATGCTTCAGGGCCTAGGGTGGATACCACTTGTAGATCTTAGAAGGGAACACGGCCTCATTATGCTCTACAAGATCCAGCACCAGCTGGTTGACCTGGACCTGGGACCCATAATCAGACTAAACGACAGGAGAACGAGAGGAGACATGGGCCTATACCAGCCAAACGCACCAAATACAGTATACAAGACCTCGTTCTACCCCCGGATCATCCAAGACTGGAACAGACAACCAGTTTCAGCCACCGGCATGACCACACTAGAGGGCTTCAAGACTGCCATCAGGTCAGCGGCTGGTCAAGCCAATTACTAGGGACCACCGCAGTGTATATAATTGTATATCCAGATATTTTTAACTGTAAATACAGGAAAGGGGCGACTCTCATTCCCCAATTTAAGGTCAACCTTACAGTCTAAGAAGACTCCTGACCTATAAACGGAAGAAGAACTGACTCTAGATATGAAAGCAAAAGTTGAAATCATGACTTCTATCTGACGAAATACTAAGAGAATGTTTCAATGAAACAGTGCCCTTGAATATACAGAGAAAAAAATAGGTTGTGAGATAGAATTGTCTATATGAGTATAGATCATATCTAACTAATGTATTAAATACACACAACAACAACTATGGGCAATAACCGTTTCAATACAGTTCATCGTAAACTGTTTCACAATACACTGACATTCACCGCCATTTTTGCGCATACAGTATTTTGCCACAAAGACGTTTGTTTTTCCACCGAATATGTCTCAAAAGCAATAGCTACATCCCCGAACTACACCGATATATTAATCGAGCAAATAAGTTACAGATGTTTACAATATAAAGTAGTGTCAATGACCAGTAATTTACCTGTAAATTTTCTAAATTAAATCTTTGTTTTCTATCTTCCACTCCTTGTCCCCGGACAAAAATATAAACATTAATCAGCTGGGTTACTTGGTTAATACTCATCAAAATATAGTCCACACTTGAACTACACTGACAGGCTGACACTTCACGTATTATAATGTCAGATACGTAAAAAACGGTGCTATTTCAAATAAATAAAATCACAATTAAAGAAGTACAGACTTCAGTTATAATTAAAAAAATATAATATTTTGTTTTGTGTTTTCTTTCCTGTACGGTGCAATAATACGATAATGTAATTCGGCTATGTTTGTAAATAGAGGAAATAGTTCCGATGTCCATGACCCACATATGGTCGTGCATACTCGGGGAAGTCCGTCATGATCACAGTGCAGACTAAGAGAGACAACTCAGTTACAGAAACAGGACTAAGTTAGACTTAGTTGGCTTCCCCTGAGTTATATGCGAAGTTGAAGGTGGTAGATCTATATATAACGCCAGTGGCTATGATTATGTCTCAGATAATATCATAAATGCCACCAGACTCAGAGCGTGTGCATAATCCACCATGACGCCTTTTGTCAAGGACTTGTATAAAGAAGGATAGGAAACTTGCATCTCTCTACTAATTTTTATAAAATAGCGTGCGAATTATTAATAATTTGGCAAATGAATCATTCAAATCTCACAGGCAACTGATTTTTTTACATAAAATATATGGTGTATTATGTACAATTAACCTTAGATGTTTTATAATGTTTTAAACACGCAATAAGATCTTGAATTTAAAATATTGCAGTTAGAAGTAAAATTTCAAACACTTTCCTTGATTATTTAGTTGCAGTATACAGACTTTGTAATCATAAGTATTTCAACAATTTTAAACACAATTTAATGGGAATTATCTCGTTTTGTAGAGAAATTTTAATTTGTATTTCTGAGATGAATGGAAGTTAGGATAATTGAAAACGAGATTTTGCGAGTTTTTGCGTGAATACGCGAACGTTCATAACATCTAAATCAGTTGCTTTTCGTTCTCTATGTAAGTCTTTGCTTTTATGTACACCTGTAGCTCTACCATGACTCCTATCCTGCCTCATGTATACTCCCCACATCTCCACTATGACCCCATCCTGCCTTATGTGTACCTCACACCTCCACCATGACTCCCATAATGCCTTATGTGTACCTCACACCTCCACCATGACTCCCATAATGCCTTATGTGTACCCCCACATCTCCACTATGACTCCCATCCTGCCTTATGTGTACCTCACACCTCCACCATGACTCCCATCCTGCCTCATATGTACCCCACATCTCCACCATGACTCCCATAATGCCTTATGTGTACCTCACACCTCCACCATGACTCCCATAATGCCTTATGTGTACCTCACACCTCCACCATGACTCCCATAATGCCTTATGTGTACCCCCACATCTCCACTATGACTCCCATCCTGCCTTATGTGTACCTCACACCTCCACCATGACTCCCATCCTGCCTCATGTGTACCCCACATCTCCACCATGACTCCCATCCTGCCTCATATGTACCCCACATCTCCACTATGACTCCCATCCTGCCTCATGTGTACCCCACATCTCCACTATGACTCCCATCCTGCCTCATGTGTACCCCACATCTCCACTATGACTCCCATCCTGCCTCATATGTACCTCACACCTCCACCATGACTCCCATCCTGCCTTATGTGTACCCCACATCTCCACCATGACTCCCATCCTGCCTCATGTGTACCCCCACATCTCCACTATGACTCCCATCCTGCCTCATGTGTACCCCCACATCTCCACCATGACTCCCATCCTGCCTTATGTGTACCCCATATCTCCACCATGACTCCCATCCTGCCTTATGTGTACCCCACATCTCCACCATGACTCCCATCCTGCCTTATGTGTACCCAACATCTCCACCATGACTCCCATCCTGCCTCATGTGTACCCCACATCTCCACTATGACTCCCATCCTGCCTCATGTGTACCCCACATCTCCACCATGACCCCATCCTGCCTTATGTGTACCCCACATCTCCACCATGACTCCCATCCTGCCTCATGTGTACCCCACATCTCCACTATGACTCCCATCCTGCCTCATGTGTACCCCCACATCTCCACCATGACCCCCATCCTGCCTCATATGTATCCCCACATCTCCAACATGACTTCCACCCTGCCTTATGTGTACCCCCACATCTCCAACATGACCCCATCCTGTCTCATGTGTACCCCCACATCTCCACCATGACCCCCATCCTGTCTCATGTGTACCCCCACATCTCCACCATGACCCCATCCTGCCTCATGTGTACCCCCACATCTCCGACATGACCCCCATCCTGCCTCATGTGTACCCCCACATCTCCACCATGACCCCCATCCTGTCTCATGTGTACCCCCACATCTCCACCATGACCCCCATCCTGCCTCATGTGTACCCCCACATCTCCACCATGACCCCCATCCTGTCTCATGTGTACCCCCACAACTCCACCATGACCCCATCCTGCCTCATGTGTACCACCACATCTCCACCATGACCCCCATCCTGTCTCATGTGTACCCCCATATCTCCACCATGACCCCCATCCTGTCTCATGTGTACCCCCACATCTCCACCATGACCCCATCCTGTCTCATGTGTACCCCCACATCTCCACCATGACCCCCATCCTGTCTCATGTGTACCCCCACATCTCCACCATGACCCCCATCCTGTCTCATGTGTACCCCCACATATCCACCATGACCCCCATCCTGTCTCATGTGTACCCCCACATATCCACCATGACCCCCATCCTGTCTCATGTGTACCCCCATATCTCCGACATGACTCACATCCTGCCTCATGTATACCCCACATCGCCACCATGACCCCCACTCTACCTCATGTGTACCCCCACATCTCCACCATGACTCCATCCTGCCTCATGTGTACCCCCACATCTCCACCATGACCCCATCCTGTCTCATGTGTACCCCCACATCTCCACAATGACCCCCATCCTGTCTCATGTGTACCCCCACATATCCACCATGACCCCCATCCTGTCTCATGTGTACCCCCATATCTCCGACATGACTCACATCCTGCCTTATGTATACCCCCACATCGCCACCATGACCCCCATCCTACCTCATGTGTACCCCCACATCTCCACCATGACCCCCATCCTGTCTCATGTGTACCCCCACATCTCCACCATGACCCCCATCCTGTCTCATGTGTACCCCCACATCTCCACCATGACCCCATCCTGTCTCATGTGTACCCCCACATCTCCACCATGACCCCAATCCTGTCTCATGTGTACCCCCCACATCTCCACCATGACCCCCATCCTGCCTCATGTGTACCCCCACATCTCCGACATGATTCACATCCTGCCTTATGTATACCCCCACATCGCCACCATGACTGCCATTCTGCCTCATGTGTACCCCCACATTTTTACATGACTCACATCCTGCCTCATGTGTACCCCCACATCTCCAACATGACTTCCACCCTGCCTTATGTGTACCCCCACATCTCCAACATGATTTCAACCCTGCCTTATGTGTACCCCATATCTCCAACATGATTCACATCCTGCCTCATGTGTAACCCCATATCTCCAACATGACTCCCGTCCTGCCTTATGTGTACCCCATATCTCCAACATGACTCCCACCCTGCCTTATGTGTACCCCCATATCTCCAACATGATTCACATCCTGCCTTATGTTTACCCCCACATCTCCGACATGATTCACATCCTGCCCCATGTGTACCCCCACATCTCCACCATGACTGCCACCCTGCCTAATGTGTACCCCCACATTTCTACATGACTCACACCCTGCCTTATGTGTACCCCCATATCTCCAACATGACTCCCACCCTGCCTTATGTGTACCCCCATGTCTCCAACATGACTCCAACCCTGCCTTATGTGTGCCCCATATCTCCAACATGACTTCCACCCTGCCTTATGTGTACCCCTTATCTCCAACATGACTTCCACCCTGCTTTATGTGTACCCCCATATCTCCAACATGATTCACATCCTGCCTCATGTTTACCCCCACATCTCCGACATGATTCACATCCTGCCCCATGTGTACCCCCACATCTCCACCATGACTCCTATTCTATCCTATGTATACCCCACATCTCCACAATGATTCACATACTGCCTTTAGTGTACTCCAACATCTCCACCACGTCTCCCATACCCCCACATCTCCAGCATGATTCCCATAATACCTCATGTCAACCCCCACATCTCCACCATGACTCCCATAATGCCTCATGTGTACCTCCACATCTCCACCATGACTCCAATCCTGCCTTATGTGTACCCCCACATCTCCACCATGGCTCCCATAATGCCTCATGTGTACCCCCGCATCTCCACCATGACTCCCATTATTCCCCATGTGTACCCCCACATCTCCACCATGGCTCCCATAATGCCTCATGTGTACCCCCACATCTCCACCATGACTCCCATCCTGCCTCATGTGTACCACACATCTCCACCATGACTCCCATAATGCCTCATGTGTACCCCCACATCTCCACCATGACTCCCATCCTGCCTCATGTGTACCCCCACATCTTCACCATGACTCCAATCCTGCCTTATGTGTACCCCCACATCTCCACCATGACTCCAATCCTGCCTTATGTGTACCCCACATCTCCACCATGACTCCAATCCTGCCTTATGTGTACCCCCACATCTCCACCATGACTCCCATTATTCCCCATGTGTACCCCCACATCTCCACCATGGCTCCCATAATGCCTCATGTGTACCCCCACATCTCCACCATGACTCCCATCCTGCCTCATGTGTACCCCACATCTCCACCATGACTCCCATAATGCCTCATGTGTACCCCCACATCTCCACCATGACTCCCATCCTGCCTCATGTGTACCCCCACATCTCCACCATGACTCCAATCCTGCCTTATGTGTACCCCCACATCTCCACCATGACTCCCATCCTGCCTTATGTGTACCCCACATCTCCACCATGACTCCAATCCTGCCTTATGTGTACCCCCACATCTCCACCATGACTCCAATCCTGCCTTATGTGTACCCCCACATCTCCACCATGACTCCAATCCTGCCTTATGTGTACCCCCACATCTCCACCATGACTCCCATTATTCCCCATGTGTACCCCCCACATCTCCACCATGGCTCCCATAACGGCTTATGTGTACCCCACATCTCCACCATGACTGCCTTAATGCCTTAAGTGTACCCCCTCATCACAGCCTATATTACGTCAGCCCTTGAACCTTGTCTATTTTGCCACTTCACATTCAGTTAACACTCCATTTCCTTATCACCGCTTCAGTAGTTCAGATACCGTTGTGTGAACAAGGCGTTGTTTTAATCAACGGCTATATCTATATACGAGAGATAGCCCACTTACGAAATGATGCTTTTATGGAGATTATTTCTACTGCACATTCCTGTTTGTTACGGCGACGTTGGTAAGTTTTTCATTTTATTTATCTACTTGTATCTTTTCTCGTTTGCACTGACGTCCAACTAAGGTTCTCGTAATGCGACAGTGTGTCTCATTGTCACTCATCTCTCACCTCTGATCCAAGTGAGAAAGTTATATCAGTAACTTGCAAAGATGGGTGTGCTCGGGTTTTGGTTAACCTTCTAGGACTTTAGGAAACAATGGTGGAGTTAACTGATCGCCTGTTAGCTCTCGGTGGCATAAAAAATACGCTTGCTGTTCAAACAAACAAACAAACACCGTGTGTCAGGAACATTAAACTGTGACGAATGAAGGACAGCGGATTGTGTGTGGGGGCTGGGGTGGAGGTGTGGTTTTCATGGTTTTATATAAGGCATAATCGGTTTTATTGATGGACGAAGACCTCAGAATGAATCTGAGTAGAACCACCATCCTACCGCAAGTAACTGGTAAACTTTCTCACATAACGTTTTTGGAGCGAGCGGAACTCGAACCAACGGCCTTAGTGGTGAGAGGTAAGTGATACTGAGACGACGCCTTAGACCACTCGGTTAAGGAGGACCCATGTGGAAGGCGATCATTTGGACTTCCTTCAGATACTTTCGTTGTTTATAATTATTTATTTTAGCTCAGTTGCGAAGTAAACCCAATTCTTATCTGACACCCTCCCGAGTCTGTTTTTTGGGCATCACAAGTATTGAGTGCTGTATTTAACAGGCTACCGGGTCGGACCTGGGATCGAATCCGCGACCATTAATGTAAGCGGCCAACACTGTTTCCAGTACAACGCCACCCGGCCAACAAGTACAACCCTAGAACACTACATTTCCACAGTGTGTGCATAACCTGATAGATGAGAATAGGGGTGAGAGGGTAGAATATTACACACTATGGCATACCGTTTTGCGTTAAAATGGGCAGCGTGTACAGGGATTACACTCAGCCCACTCTCAACTTATGGACAGCATTAATTATAACTGCATACATTTTTACTGTGACTAGTTCACCCTGATAGGTAAATCTATTGAATCAGTCGGGGTATATCAAGTCATAAAACTGCAGCATGGTGCGGTTACTATGTGTGTTATCAGTATTCCACTAGTACATTGCCATAGATGTTTCAGCTGTACTTATTTGTTAAGTTTTTTTTATATCCCCGTATTTTGTTTCTCATACTTGTATTGTTAAATTTACGATGTACGTACTGTGTGAAAGCGCACAGCAATTGGAAGAAAGTTGTCGTTTGGTTGTCATACGTATTTTGCTATAAATCTGGAACACCATACAAAGTACTGCACTTTCTGCATGAACGCTGTCTCTGTAATTTGATTGCCATATTTATCATACAGATTTTGTTGTAAATATGGTACTCTTCATCTTGTGCTAAAAGTGCATTTCAATGATTTTGTACTTTGTGCTTTGCTTGAAGTATTCCTCAGTACTTTACTTTTCAAATATATACGATGTAAACAACTAGAACAAAATAAATATCGACAAAACAGTCACGGTCTTTACCAATCGTACATACTCGGCCAATTCCGTCATCCTTCGGATTAGGATAATCGGCGAGGTGGTTCGAATGTGTCGTTACCTCCAAAAAGATCAAATTAATATTTTACATAGCCAGACAAAATCCCCGTTATGGTTTAAACTTGAGCAATGGTGGACAAAATCGAAACCCGGCCATGGCCACACTTTTTAAATCTGCCCCTGTATCGCGTCTGTTACTTTTACTTTCCGGGTAATCGGTATTACTGACCCATTGTAACATCATGTCATGTTTTATCCAAAATATAACAATATAACCACGGGTTTGTTTAAGTACCATATTGACTGAAGTGGTCGTCTAATAAAAGCGTCAAGTTTAAAAAAGGGGGTTGTCGAAAGTGACACTTGAATGGAACGTTTTGATGTACGATGTGTATACTTTACGATTTGAAAGTGTTATATCCAATGTTTGCCAGCCAGATAAATCAACTACATTTTAAATATTTAAATTGTGAGACACTGGTGCATACTAGTAATGTAGTGTGACTTAATTATTTTATTAATATTTAAATTATTTGAAACGAATGCTTATTAAATCATGAAACCTATATTACTAATACTATTTCTTTTTCTACTACTACTACTACTACTACTACTACTACTACTACTACTATGTCTACTACTACCTCTACTACTATTTCTAGTAATGCTGCTGCTGCTGATGCCGCTGCTGCTACTGCTACTAATACTACTGCTACTGCTGCTGCTGCTACTACTACTACAACTACTACTACTACTACTACTACTACTACTACTACTACTACTACTACTACTACTACTGCTAAATATCCAAATTTGGTTTTGGTATTACAGGTTACTTCTGGCACATCACAGACTTCCATTATGACTTCACCTATCACGACAGACAACTCTCCTGCAATCCGGACAACACACCGGCTGATCCCGGTCAGTTTGGAGACTTCTGGTGTGACTCACCATGGCTACTGGTCAACAACAGCATACGTGCCATGCATGACCTTAAAGCAGATGTGGACTTTATTTTGTGGACAGGGTGAGTGATATGTCACTTTAGTACTGTGCATGGTTAAGGCACGCTAAAAGGTCACTGTGACCCTTTATCTTGTATTTTCGAAAATAAGGTTTTATCCTAAAACTGGGGTATGGTACTCGATGAGACAATGCCCAAAATTTCACTGCAGCTCACAGAGGTTTGCTTTAAAGTTAGTGTGAAGTAAGTATTTTCAATACCCGTGCCTGTTGTATTTTGAGCTCACTCATGTGACAAAATGACCAAGGGTCGACAACTCACTGGGGTAGAATACAATATATACTCAAAATAAAATTTACAATTTATATTTGACATAAATAAAATTACGAAACCCATTTATACAATATATACATGTCATGGTAGTTTTAGCAATAAGCAGTTATACATTAATTCCTTACCATTTATCAGTTTCATGGTGGTTTTAGCAATAAGCAGTGATACATTCATTTCTTACCATCAATCAGTTTCATGGTGGTTTTAACAACAAGCAGTTATACATTCATTTCTTACCATTTATCAGTTTCATGGTGGTTTTAGCAATAAGCTGTGCTACATTAATTTCTTACCATTTATCAATTTCATGGTAGTTTTAGCAATAAGCAGTCATACATTCATTTCTTACCATCTATCAGTTTCATGGTAGTTTTAACAATATGCAATAATCATACATTCATTTATTATCTTCTACCCATCTAATGGTAGCAAAATACATTTCTAAAACCATTACTTTAATTATCTGCACTACAACATTTGCTTTCCACTCCATAATTTATAATATAACAATGGCGGACTACAAATCAATTATAAATATCAGATCTAGAATGCTGAATTTTAATAATCATCATGCAATACACACAACACAAAATATGTTCATAGCTTCCTCGGCCTACGTCATAATAAAACAACTCTCAATACCCCGGATATGTTAAATTGACAGAGTTTTCAGGTCTGAATAGAAATCAACAATTTACCATCATACAAAATAAATGAGAGCTGATTCTGTAGAAATATCGCCATCCGAGACATTTACATTTATAACCTTTAAAAAAATATAAAATATAGAGTTCTTAGGCGTATGGACATAATTCAACTTTGACTAATATCTGGCATACGTCTTCTAACGTTCCTTTAAAGGGTTATACTAGGGAAAATATGTATCATGCATTTGAACAATAACTTGCGTCTCTGTATAATTCATTGATTTTTAAAAAGGACATTTTATTTTGTAACACTTACCGTTTTAGAGTTCAATGTGGTATAATACTTTGTTCATGCTCAACTCAAGACTCCGCGCTCAAAGCAAAAATAAATGCACTCACGCTCAATGCAAAAACAATTGCACTCACGCTCAACGCAAAAACAAATGCACTCGTCATATAAGAAAAATACATGAAAATACCTGTCTGCATTCATGGCTGGGTCACGTGTTTTCGCGTTAAATTTTATTTTTTATATCAAGCCTAGGAAATGTCTTGAGTATAAATGTGAGTTGAGCTTATCAGTGTAAGAACCTCGGAGTCGGGACTCATATCACCACACCAGTGGGAGAAAATGCTTTGGATCTTTATTTATGTTCATATAGCATATTATACCGCAACGTTGGCGATATATTCAGTAATGTCTTAATTAGAACAAACTAAAAACAATAATTGTATTATTATTTTTTTTTTATTATTATTATTTTTTTTTATTATTTTTATCAATTCTATAAATAGCAGTACATCTCTATCTGCACATTTTAGAGACACGGTCCTACATACCGGAAATGACAACCTGAACTATTCCATAAATGCCGGAATTCTTGACGACTGCACAGCCGTGCTGAAGAACGTGTTTAGTGGAACAACAGTCTACGCCTCATTCGGTAACCACGACTACTTCCCAAACAATCAATTCCCGTCTGTCAACAATCTCTTATATAACGACACACTCAACAGATGGAAAGATTGGATAGCGGATGCCGGGCAGCACGAGAATTTCAGAAACGGTGAGTTGTGTAGGTTGTGTGTGTGAGATTGGGTTGATGTGGATGTGTGTGTGTGTGTGTGGGGGGGGGGGGGGGGGGGGGGGGGGTAAAGACAGCAGGGCTCGTCACGAAAATATTGTTTTCAGATCATCTGGACACTGTTTTTCGTGATCAGCACCTCTAGGTAATATCAGAGACATGTCACTGGTGTAGTTTAACTTATTCATTTTAAAACGAATTAAAGGCCAGTTTCAACGCATTTTCAGTTTGAGGTTGCATCTTTAAAATAGCCAGTATGTCCGCGTCCAGGCACACTCCTGCTTTAAATATATACCTATGTTGTTTCTCATGTATTTTTACTGACAATACTTTTTGTTTTGAGTATACAATGGCCAAAATTTATCATTGCTTAAACAGTTTTCTTGCAAATAAAACAGGGGCTTATTACACTGTGACCACGGCACATGGACTACGTCTAATAGCCCTGAACACTAACCTGTACTACACGTCCAACAAGGCGGTTGCCGGCATCAGCGATCCAGGGGACCAATTCCAGTTTCTCAACAAAACACTAAGTGACGCATTAACCAATCAGGAAAAGGTATGGTTTAATCAATGGAGATTACACCAGATAAGCAAGACAGGGTAAAATTACCTACAACAAGCATGCCTACTGGTCCATACTGACCTGGCATAAGTTATATGTGGACATACACATACATATCTCTTTTACGTATACGTATGTCCACTCGCTGCCAGGGTATCGGTACTAGTAACCATTGCCATTACCATTGGTGTTTTTATAAGAATATTTACTTTTTTCTATCCTTTTCCAAAGGCCCTCCCAGTGGGAGTCCCTGTTCCATAGATCTTTTGAAGTAATGGCCATTGTTTCCAAGGTCCCCAAAAGTATTTACCGCAGTTCTCCAAAAGTATTTCCCACATATCTCTAAAATTAGGCATTTGATGTTTGGATCCCTGAAAGTAATGGTCAATGCTCACCAGATCCGAGTCTCTTAATATAATTGGTCATGTTCCCCAGATCTCCAGAACCCTTGGGAGGGCCTCTTTCCATGCTTAAAATGTGCTAAATATGTATAATATTATGAGGATGTTTTATCTGTTAGAACGAACCTGCGTAGTCTGATTTAATACTACTATCATACAAGTTTTTCCCGTGTCAACAGGTTCTTATTACGGCCCACATACCGCCTGGTGTACACACACCAAACGGAATGCTGTGGATGTACCCGGAGTATAACGACAAATTGGTGGATCTACTTCAACAGTACGCCGACATTATCGTCGGTATGCACTTTGGACACGATCACGCCGACGGGTTCAAAATAATGCCGAATAGCAAAGGTAAGTCATCAGTAATATATATGATAGAAGCTTAATTAATAAAAAGAAAATCTAGCAATTCGATGGGGATAACAACACAGTGTAGATATGTGTTGTACCAGCAATAAAAGAACTTAAGTATTTAACATACTTTCTATCTAATCAGATAATGTTTTCAAATATATTTCTCTAAACACAATTCATGTCAACTTACCACAAAATCAAGCACAGGTTAAAGATCACTGATTATTGCAAAGGTCGCGTGCTTGTCCGGGAATTATTGCACGCCGAGGTGAAAGGGCAGGACAATCGCAGAATGGAAAAAAACAATTGCCTATTGAACTTTTGCAAGAACTTGAGTTCGACCACTATATAAAGTTTCGACAAAAGTGGACTTTGCAGATCATTGGCATTTTTATCTCATGATAATGAAATGACTGAGTGTGATACAAGTTTCAAATAATTTTAGAATTTGATAATTTATCATGTCTCATCTAACAAGGAACTATACAAAGTCTTTGCTTCTTAAATGAAATTGTTCATGCGTATCTGTATTTTTTTTTAATTTAGACATCTGTGTAGATTATTCCCATTTGGACATTAAGATAAGTAAGTAGACGACAGCACGTCTAACAGAGTATCAATTTTCATTAGAAATTGATAGTTCTTAGATTGGGATGGCGACCGCGGCGTGGTCTAGTGGTAGAGCGTCCACCTCGCATGCGGAAGGTCGTGGGTTCAATCCCCGGCCGGGTCATACCAAAGACTTTAAAAATGGTACTAGAACTTCCTCGCTTGACGCTCAGCATTTAGAGGAGAGTTCTAGGTCTGGTCGGCCCGGTGTCAGTATAATGTGACTGGGTGGGGTATCATACCATGTTTCTGCGACATGATACTCCAGTGTGACAGCGCTTAGAATACTGTCTCAAGTAGACACTTTCGCGATATGACACCATACAACAATAGATTCATAACATTAAGGAAATTACAAAATGAAAAGAAACAGGTTAATTAAAGTATTTTGGATAAAGATCTTTTTGTCCTGGGGCAGTTGGATATGTAAATGTGTATGTCTCTTAATAACTTATGTACTTTTCAGGTGAACCGAAAGCGCCGATTTTCATTGCCCCTTCAGTGACCCCGTGGCGTTACAAAATACCAAGTGAGACCGGTCCTGCTCATAATCCTGGTATCCGGCTCATCAAGTATGACCGGCAATCAGGTGTACATCTTGACATCCATCAATACTATCTAGATCTTCAGAAAGCAAACCAAAATGGCGTCGCCACGTGGCAGCTGGAATACAAAACTAGCGCTTGATTACGGACTTAATGAATTAACTGGCGCTAAACTCCACGATCTAGCTGGAAAAATGAAAAACTCAAACGGAAACGAATTCAAAAACTACTGGAAGTTTTACACCGTGAGCCCTCCTGACAACCTCACGGAATCCTGTGACGATGCATGCCATGCGTCTGTTGTATGCGGATTTTCGAAATACAAAATGGACGACTTTACAAGTTGCAAGACTGAAATGATATCCAGCGGATATTCTGTAACGGCCAGTTCATACATTGTGGTCATAGTTTATCAAATAATTTTGTTTTATATCTAAATGCGAGTCAAAGTCCCAAAAGCAATAGGACGCGTTAAGAAATAAGTCCCAAAAGTAATAGGACACATTAAGAAATAAGTCCCAAAAGTAATAGGACGCGTTAAGAAATAAGTCCCAAAAGTAATAGGATGCATTTAGAAATAAGTCCCAAAAGTAATAGGACGCGTTAAGAAATAAGTCCCAAAAGTAATAGGATGCATTTAGAAATAAGTCCCTAAAGTAATAGGAAACATTAAGAAATAAGTCCCAAAAGCAATAGGACGCGTTAAGAAATAAGTCCCAAAAGTAATAGGATGCATTTAGAAATAAGTCCCAAAAGAAATAGGACACATTAAGAAATAAGTCCAAAAAGCAATAGGACGCGTTAAGAAATAAGTCCCAAAAGCAATAGGACGCATTTAGAAATAAGTCCCAAAAGCAATAGGATGCATTTAGAAATAAGTCCCAAAAGTAATAGGACGCGTTAAGAAATAAGTCCCAAAAGTAATAGGACGCATTTAGAAATAAGTCCCAAAAGTAATAGGACACATTAAGAAATAAGTCCAAAAAGCAATAGGACGCGTTAAGAAATAAGTCCCAAAAGCAATAGGACGCATTTAGAAATAAGTCCCAAAAGCAATAGGATGCATTTAGAAATAAGTCCCAAAAGCAATAGGATGCATTTAGAAATAAGTCCCAAAAGCAATAGGATGCATTTAGAAATAAGTCCCAAAAGTAATAGGACGCGTTAAGAAATAAGTCCCAAAAGTAATAGGACGCATTTAGAAATAAGTCCCAAAAGTAATAGGACGCGTTAAGAAATAAGTCCCAAAAGTAATAGGATGCATTTAGAAATAAGTCCCAAAAGAAATAGGACACATTAAGAAATAAGTCCAAAAAGCAATAGGACGCGTTAAGAAATAAGTCCCAAAAGCAATAGGACGCATTTAGAAATAAGTCCCAAAAGCAATAGGATGCATTTAGAAATAAGTCCCAAAAGTAATAGGACGCGTTAAGAAATAAGTCCCAAAAGTAATAGGATGCATTTAGAAATAAGTCCCAAAAGAAATAGGACACATTAAGAAATAAGTCCAAAAAGCAATAGGACGCGTTAAGAAATAAGTCCCAAAAGCAATAGGACGCATTTAGAAATAAGTCCCAAAAGCAATAGGATGCATTTAGAAATAAGTCCCAAAAGTAATAGGACGCGTTAAGAAATAAGTCCAAAAAGTAATAGGATGCATTTAGAAATAAGTTCCAAAAGTAATAGGACGCGTTAAGAAATAAGTCCCAAAAGTAATAGGATGCATTTAGAAATAAGTCCCAAAAGTAATAGGACACATTAAGAAATAAGTCCCAAAAGCAATAGGACGCGTTAAGAAATAAGTCCCAAAAGTAATAGGATGCATTTAGAAATAAGTCCCAAAAGTAATAGGACGCGTTAAGAAATAAGTCCCAAAAGTAATAGGATGCATTTAGAAATAAGTCCCAAAAGTAATAGGACGCATTAAGAAATAAGTCCCAAAAGTAATAGGATGCATTTAGAAATAAGTCCCAAAAGTAATAGGATGCATTTAGAAATATGCATTTTAGTGTTTTAATAACAACAAAACTTGGCATGAATACATTTCCTTATTTAAACTAGATCTACAAGTGCGCAAAATTTCAATATCGTACACCAACATTTAATATTAATATTGACAAGTCAAAAAAATACATGTAACGAAGAACAGGGATGATTGACATTCAAATGAAAGTCATTCTTTTTCGAAGTAAGATGGTACTGCACCCGCTTCTGGTACATGTCATAGGTCCTAATAATAGAATGCACACTCCGGCACATGGCCTGGAGGTCCCAAAAGCGATTTTCACAAACGTCGTTTGTTTGCTTGGCATGCCTTTATAACCCCTTATAGTTTTATGTGTTAAACCGCTTTACTTTTTTATATACATATATGCAACTTACAATTTATTCTTTTTCCTAAATGATTTCATTTAATAAACCTATGCGGGCTATCGTGGTTCTCATCCATCGTTTGTATCTATTGTTTTGGGTTCATATTTGAGCCATTATTTTTGCTTTTATGAACAATTTCAAATGTTTATTTTTAAAATCCTGTCGAGTAAAACGAATTTACAGCAAAACTTTTTAACAATAACTTTTGGTGTGATTAAAATATTGTGGTAAAATTCGGTTTAAAAAAAACAACAACAACATCTGACCCTCACCAACCCTTAAAAAATATTCATTCATCAAATTTGCCGCTTTCAAATCTGATTGTCTTTTCATTTAACACTGGTTTGGAATAGCGTCTTATAGACCATATTATAAAACTGTGCCTTTGACATAATACATCATTTTAGCTTTATATTGTTTTCTTGAAGTTACTATAGTTTTCCGTTTTTGTTAACTTTCGTTTATTTTCGGAATTTATGCAAAGACTGGTCTATCCATTTAACTCGCTTATGTATAAAACAGAAAGACTGAATGGACACAGTTAACACAACTGCATGGTTGTAATTTAAACAAATAGAACAAAGACAGTATATACATACAGAAGTAGAGTCAACAGGAGCTTAAACTATGTTTTTCAATGCATCCAATCCTTGCTCTTCCCCCGTCATTACATCTTAATACGAAACAGTGAAAAAGAAAGTGAGGTCTTCGTACGCATGTAACATATGCGCAGAGTAATAACTCAATACAATACCTAATTACTGCAAGATGGAGATAACGTATGGACAGTGCATGCTCCAGTCTTGTATATATTTAAAAAAACAATCAATCCATATCATAGTAAATTAGGTATAACATATAGGCTACATATTTCATTTAATTTACCAGTATTGTACCCGAACCAAATGTGCAAAGACTACCTGGCCAAAATTGAAAGCCGGGTTTCTTTTTATTTGTTTGGGAAAAGTACATGTTGGCTAAAACCTGTTTAATCACTTTTTCTATACCTTTTATGAGAGTAAAAACACAACCACATTCACTACATCGCTGTAAAAAATGCCTATACTCAGTAAACAATCAACGTCTTCAGGCAATGGTAATGATTGCTGATGGCACCAACATCGCAGACATAAGTAGAGCATTTAATTGCCATAGCAATTCATTGATTCGTCTTCGTCAACGATTTAATGCGACCGGGGAAACTACTGAATGTCCACTGCCGGGTAGACTTCGTGTAACCACCGCTTGAACGGACCGTTATATCGCGTTGAAGCATCTTCGACGTCGTTTTGAAACCGCGTAAGCGTCTGCAAAGGCAAACGGTATCGGCAAATACACAATATTGAGGCGACTTCTGAATTCCTTTATTTATGTCAAGGATATCAACAGCTTGCATGATATTTCTGTCGCTCTTGTTCAGGAATGGAACAACATAGCTACTGCTGTGCTACAACGGTACGTAATGTCAATGCGTCGACGAATCATTGCTTGTATCAACGAAAGAGGTGGTCACACACGTTATAAAGCAGAACAAACAAGATTTCTTCGAAAAAAAAAATCGCTGAAAATTCAAGTTCTTTACTGGGTAAAAAGTAAGCCATTGATTTGCAACTTTTTATTTGGACCCCTGTGTTGTTTGAGCAGCAAATTCTTTACATCAACATTGTCAGTTTGCAAAACAAATGCAACTTCGTAAAAGCCAATAAAATGCGTCATAATTGGTACCAAACATGATATAATTTATTTTTTCCCATATGGACATTTTTGGGGGAAAAAACACAATGCACACTTTCTTTTGCAACTGAGTATATATATACCATATCCAAATGGATTAAACCGCGGCGTGGTCTAGTGATAGATTGTCCGCCGCGCATGCGGAAGGTCGTGGGATTCAATCCCCTGCCGGGTCATACCAAAGAGTTTGAAAATGGTACACGAAGCTTCCTCGCTTGACGCTCAGCATTTAGATGAGAGTTCTATGTCTGATCGACCCGGTGTCAGTATAATGTGACTGGGTGGGGTATCATACCGTGTGTCTGCGGCATGATACTCAAGTGTGACAGCGCTTAGAATACTGTCTCAAGTAGGCACCGTCGCGATATGACTGAACAATTGTTGAAAGCGACGCTAAACACCATACAACAACAACAACAACAACAACAACAACAACAACAACAACAACAACAACAACAACAACAACAATAACAACAACCACCAAATGGATTGAACTCGAGTTATAACCACATAAGTTACAGTTGTCTGCAATGCGGCAGTATGAATGTACACGTATATGTTTACCGGGTTAAAAAAAACAACCTGAAAAAAGAACTATAGTACAAAAACAGAGAGAAACTAAATCGAAAGAAAAAAATACAATAAAAGAGAAACAAGCACAACAAACAAAAATACAATGTTTTAAAACAATATATGCATAACCATCATGAGAGAATTTAAACTAAATCTGCACTAAAGCTGCATGGACACAGTTAATATACACATCTTATATAAACATATAAAATGCATACATACATAATGCGGTTTAATACCATTTCTAACACGTCTCAGGTTATATATAACATATCTAGTTTTATTGGTGGAAGATGGCCTCAGAATAAAGTATCTGAGTAGAGCCACTGTCCTCCCACTGTCCTTCCACTGTCCTTCCACTGTCCTCCCACTGTCCTTCCACTGTCCCTCAATAAGTAACCTCAATCTTTCCAACCTACGACCTCAGCGGTAAGAGAAAACGACCGTGAGACGGCGCCTTAGACCATTCGACCACTAAGGACCCCCACCCCCACCGCAACCACGTAAGTACGCATAGAAGTGACATCGGAGTGCATTACCTTGAATCGACCAGTAACAGAGAAATAACGGATGGCTTAAAGCTGGTCAGTTAACCTCGCTCGTTCCCGGTTTTCGGGCCATAAAACAAGACAGTGTAAATAGAAGAATCCCCAGACTACTTTCTACATTTCATATACGACAGTATGCACATGTCTTGTAAAACACAGAAATATGCATGTGGAATCACCGATACTACTAGTATGTGCAGAATTACGCGATGCCTTTGCAGAAGTAAGAACAGGAAGTGAATTATAACTGAAGGCACGCCATGAAGGAGATCAGGACACGTATCCAACCTCTCTGTCAACAGTACCATTGTGAAAACGGAAGTTAGGATCATTAGAGGATTAAATTAATCGTTTATGCATGTGTAAAGAATGTCGAATCACGCACAAATCAATTAAAGTCCGAAGGACATTCTTTACAATTGCAGAAAAAACAGAAAAAAAAAATTAGTACTTATAATTCCAATCCTGATGATGATATACATGTTTATTTATTTAATTTGAGACTCCTCAAGTGAATAAAAACAGCAACAACAACAACAAAATAAACGCTGCAAAGTAAACGCGTATATAAGAATACAACACTTATGTCCTGGTTGACATTAAATTCTCTAGATTTAATATCCAATAATATCGTAACGGTTATTATTTCCATTATCAGCCGAACTCTGTAACAATTGTTGGTTTATTGTAAAATGACGGAATATTTTTAGGTGAAAAAATTAAACACCCGGCTTTTATCTCCCGATTTGGGACAAATAAAAAATCGATAATTCCAAGAATACATACACAGTGCAGACGCTGACATCATTGTTTAGGTTTTGTCCACACGACTGTTTTTAAAAATGTGTCAATACTTACAAAGGTGATATAAGCTGGAGAATCCGAATTTGGAACGTTTCAAACGACTTTTAGATCTACGTGTGCAAGGTTTGTGTATTTACATTGTCTCACGATCGCCATCTGATTGAATTTATTTATCTTATTTGTGTAAGAGTTATGTCCCTTATACCGACATCCCTCGATGCGCTATATAAAGACGGTCACAACAACCCACACGACACGACAGAAGTTTTGGGCAAATCGTATGTCATCGGGGGTCGTCGCAAGACAGTCCTACGAAATTTTGAATCATCGTGGCTTAGGCTTGCCGTCGTGAGGCAAAATTGGACATGCACATTTTTTGTTCGACGATTTTTTTGCGGTATCTATGTCTTGTGGCAGTCGTGAGTCTGTCGTGCGATAACTATCTTGTTGCGGGAACCAGAAGAACATTGTTTAGTCAAACAATCTTACGACTGCCGCACAACTGTCCTACGACTGCCTCACGACATAGTCGGGAGACGTACGCGCGAGCGTCCAACGAGTGACCCACAACTGTTATGCGGCAGTCTTGCGTGAAAAACAGCCCCCCCCCCCCACACCGACAATGCCCGACAATGCCCGACAACTCCCGATGGTCCCACGACATATCTATTTTTTCTGTTGCGTCACCATCGCTAAACCATCTTTAATGTGCCGTAGCCCTTGTGACCACTCGAAATAGATTTCGTTCATGTTGCAAGATCTTGTCACAAGTATTTTATGGGTAAACCACGACAAAATTTTGTACGATCCGTTGTGCCCGGACCTAATGGGACGTTACTCTGATGTCATATCGCCAAATACGTTCCGGTGCTGATGGATGGGACACCCGATGGTATCCGACGATGCTATGATGTAGGGCAATGGAAAAATGCAGATCTCAGAACTATGTTACTTTGGTTTGCACGTTTACAAACTTCTTAGCGTAAATTTTTAAATTATGAAAGATTGATTGAATATTAAGCGTCATTTTATGCCATCGAGGGCTAACGGACGATCAGTTGATCCTTACCAATGTTACCTGGGATTAACCAGTACTCGAGCACACCCCATCTCCGCAAGTAACTGATAACTTTCCTACTTGAATCAGTGGTGAAAGACGAATGATAATGAGACACGATGTCGTATATCAATCATCACGGAGACTGTTGCCGGGCGGGGGATTCGAACTCACGACCCCTGGATTGATAGTCAGACGCGTAACCGACTGAGCTAATAATCATGAAAGAAAACCTTTACAAAATAAGTGCGTCAATAAAACGTCTGTCAATGTCGCCTTTTTAGAAAGACAATTTTAGACTTACGATAACAAAGGTTATTTAAGCGGCACACGAGTCCTCCGTGGCCATGTGGCCAAAAAAAAAAAGCAAAAAAAACCCAAACCGACACAACAATTTCCATCAGCTTCATTGCCGCTATCCTTTTCAGTGGTCAAATAAACATTTAAACTGTTAACTAAAACTATAGAATGGACTTACTAAGAATTATCTTACCTAGTTATAGTAGTACGTTTGATAACTCGGAAGAAGTGTGTGAAGTTTCCGAATCAGATGGTGAGATACGGAATTAATTGTACTTGCACGAAAACTTTTACCAGAATTTCTAAGTCAAACAAGGGCAATAATTTGCATTATATTCATGCTAGAGTTATCTAACTTAGTTATTGTAGTAGGCATGATGACTGGGAAGTCTTGTGTAAAGTTTCAAGAAAGTTTTAACAATTCTAGATGTCAGTTTCTGAACTCATGCATGTCGCAAAAGACGACAATTTGGATTTGCCGACACTCTGCAGTTTTACAGGTATCTAGGTTGCGGGTTGATTTAATCTGTATGTAAACAAGGAGTTCCACACATGTAGAGTAAACCTGGAATCTTTCTTTCTTTTGCGTCATATTGCCTATAGTGTTTCGGTATTCATCTAGCTCTTAATACGTTTATAAACTTAACAACACAAGAATGATTATCTTTAATCTACTTTGTTATCTTTAAAGTTGTTATTTAAAGGCCCATTGATGATGCTTATTTTATTTATCGTCTCTACCGGTTTCCCATATGGGCGACGCCTCCAGAAGAGTATTAGTAATTTTAGATTTTTTTGAGGATAGTGCAGAGATACAGAAGACCTTTTTGTAGCGTTCTTGGTTCTTTTACACGCCCAATTTTAATCACCGGTTCATGGGACATCAATTTTTGTTTAAGTCTCATCCGAAAGACTTGTCACTATTTTTAGTTGGAGGAGCAGGGGAACGAACCTGTGACCCCTGGATTCGTAGTTCAACGACCATTCGCAGGTGTATATGCTAATAAACCCAATACGCTATTGTAAAACTACGTTTTAGAACTATGTATAGTTAGACTCGTCCAATACAGGGTTTATACATGTGTATGCATTAACTACCTTTAAAGTATTTTGCTATCTTTATAAAGTTGTTATTTAAACGCCAGTTGACAAGTAAGTATATACACACACACGCGCGGCATGTTTATGTATTTAGGAATAATGCGCATATACATGTATGTCGGCTGTTATCTTGTTTTGATCCTACGTCTCTCTGGCACACGGTGACGCCGGTAAGTGTTTGTGTTTTTATATATCATCACCATCATATGTGGTAGGTCCCATGACTATATCTTACTGTGATTGTTGTAAATAGTCATGTTTTAACGTCGTTAACAAAATGCCATCGCAGTCTTTGGTCCTAAACAGTCCCCTGATTGATGGCACCCATGTTGTATTATTTTGTTACATTATTTTGTGCCTTGCAATGATTGTGGTATATGATCATAGATCTGCTTTCACATTATCAATATCAATTATCACATCATGTATAGACTGGAATAATGTACACGTTTGTGTGTCATTTTGGGATGCGTTCAGTTCTATTAAACGTATACTAGCTAACGTTAGCTTACATAATTTACTGAACGGTGCTTGACGCAGCCCAGCTACCTTCAATGGATATTGTGTAGTGTGTCTGTGTCGTATGGTGATTTGTGTAAGCGTTCATGATTAACACTGTCACTGTCATGTCGTATATATACACGAACACGTCTAATAGTCCGTGTTTGTGTGTGTCACCAAGAAAGTATATAGAGAACGAATGGCAACTCATTGATGTTTTGTGATCGCTCGCGTATTCACGCAAAATCTCGCAATATCTCGTTTTCAATTATATTAACTTCCATTAATCTAAGGAACACAAATCAAAATTGTTACATTTCGGAATGAAATGCTCATCAAAACAATACCATTCCCAGCAATTTGTGTTTAAAATTGTTGAAGTACTTCTGATTTCAAATTTGTATACTGCAGCTAAAATAACAACAAATTACGAAAAATTTTTACTTCAAACCTCTATATCTTTTATTCAAGATCATTTTTCATGTTTTGATCGAAACATTTTAAATCATCTAAGATTAAATACAACTTACATGTCATGTACAAGAAATCATTTACTTGTAAATTATAAATGGTTATTAACCAAATAATCAATGCTATTTAGTCAGGGGAAGCAAGTTTCTTATCCTTCTATGTAAGTCCTTGATGTCATCAAGTTGTTTTGCGTCTCCGTGTCCTAGCAGTGAAACCGCTCAGTTTTCATGTTTTTAAATTATCAACATCACATATGTACACACTCTGCACAAATGGATCATCTGTGTTCATATCTGTGACATCCTGTTGTCTTATTTTCCCTACGTCTCTGTCTTACAGTGAATCACGCAAGCGTTTAATTTTTTATATTATCAACATACTGTCTTGCATAATTATGCAAATTTTGATATTGCATATCCCACGCCTGCTTAACACACATATAGTACAGACGCCTGTGCCCTACGTGTATCATCCGGTACAGAATTCGTGTGTTCTAAAACAACACTGCATGATGTTCGTATGTTTATGTAACACTGTTATATGTAACGTATGTTGAGTAATATGGGAGGGTGTGAACAAGTAATCCAGACCTCCTGGTATCCCCCCCAGCCCCCCCAGCTTGGACCCCACATATCATTGGTGGAAAAAATCCCAAATTCGCATTTGTTTAGCGTCCACATAAACATTCAGCCTTCTTTTAAATGATTTTTTTGTTTAATTTTATTAAATATTTTGCACTATTTCAACCTAGGTGCTTGCCCAAGCTTTGATTAAACTGATTTAGAAAATTCATGCCTCAGAAAATACTATTGGGGGTTTAATTGTGAATTGATTTGTTCAGCAATAAAGTGAAACCAACAGGGGGAAGTGCCATAACATTTACTTGTATTTTGACAGAATTCTATATATGTTTATACTTAAAAATGGATGCACCATGCATATGGTCAATTTCCGTCATCCGATAGCTATTGTTTTGAGACAAACATCGAAAAGTCAAGCGAGCTGTCTTCCGGTAGCTCTTGTTGTTTATTGCTATGCCATGATCAGATTCTAGTTTTTCTGTTAATCGTATTTTGATTGGTTGATCAGTAGCAAGTGTGCGGAATAGCGTGCTTTTATTATTAAGAGTAAAACAGAAAAAATGCATAATATATACTAGGCCAAATAATACACAGTACTTGATGACCAATTAACAGAAGAGTAGGATAAACACTAAATTATATAATATACCGCAAAACAACAGCAAAACCATTAAACTGTTTTGGTATTACAGGTTACTTCTGGCATATCACAGACTTCCATTATGACTTCACCTATCATGACAGACAACTCTCCTGCAATCCGGACAACACACCGCCTTATCCCGGTCAGTTTGGTGACTTCTGGTGCGACTCACCATGGCGGCTGGTCAGCAGTAGTGTCGCTGCTATGGCAAAAATCAATCAAGATGTTGACTTTGTGCTTTGGACGGGGTGAGTGTTTCTTTTATAAGATTCTGGTAATATTTTCTAAGCTATTGCGAAAAAAGGACATCATTACTCCATGGATATGCGACATTAGTAAAATTGTCTAAGACATTGCGAAAATCTGTACATATTATGAAACTAGAAAGATTGCCCCAAGGCATGGCATTCGTTAATACTGACATTCTGGAAAACGCACATGTGTTGAATATTATATCAAATGATACAAATCTAGAAATTTTACGTATGTTGCAGCAGAGTGCTTTTAACATTTACATATCTATTTGTAATTGTGCAGTCGTTTATGATACTGCAGGCGTTCATATTGAACGGGAACTTTAGCGTGCAATGGTAGGGACTACGTACGCTGTCTTATAAAAAAACAACGCGACGTCCGTACAAGTGGAGATAGTTTCGAAAATACACGTATTGGAAAACATAGCATTTGACTATTGTTACCAGTCTTGAACGCTATGAAAGTATACAATAAAAAAGGCTAATGAATGTCTATGGAGAAAAATTAGTTGGAACTCGTTGATTTGGCGGAACGAGTAAGCTGGCATAAGGTCGTATTCCTGCAGCTAAAACAGTTCGTCCCGACTTATATTAATCCATAGGCGTTCTGTAACCTATAGTACTGGCACCAGGCTCTGTATTTTTATATAATGAACACCATATAGATCTATTCATGGAACAAGAAAACAAGCTATATATGTCTGATACGTGACGTAGCATCTAAAGACGGTCTTGGCACTAATCCTTACGTCTACAGCATAAACATAACCACTACGGATAATCATATTAATATATATACATACATACACACACAATCATTTTGTCTTAAGCAACCAGTCAAGGGAAGGAACAAAAGTGGTCCTTTAATTTTAAGACAGATTATTGCTTACTAATTTTCTTTGAAAATATTTAAATGGAACATAGAAAATATGACTGCTTAAGACAAGTGGCGGCTTAATACGGGTTGACCGCTTACATAGGTTTGACTGTATACAGACAGAAGTGACAACAGTGGGCACCGCCTTACAACGTTCAGCAGCAAAACCGTCGCTATTTAGCTTAAACATGGTTTACGGAGGCACCCAACCTCGCTATTTCTCTCTTCTCACATAATAACACGAGGCACTAACATTTTGAATCCCATGAAACTGAATTATTCTATACATATTGTATAGCTATTATTCTATAACTATTAAAAATCAAGGAATGGGAATTATTTTATTTTTTATTTTAGGGATACAGTTTTACATGCAGATGTATCCAATCTGAATTATTCAATAAATGCCGAAATCCTCGACAACTGTACAGATCTGCTTAAAGAAGCGTTTCCAGGGACGCCAGTTTACGCATCACTGGGTAACAACGACTACTGGCCCGACGACCAGTTCCCGCCAACCAATAATCGTCTGTATAACGATACTGTCGTCAGATGGAAGGACTGGATACGCGACCCCTTGCAAGACGACAACATTAGGAAAGGTGAGTAAGATATTGTGTCTGTGGGAGTATCAAGTAAAGGTTAAACACAGTAAAGTTCTAAACCATGAATGCATACATTGTATGGGTAGACAACGCGCTCAGTTGGAGAAACAGCATTTTAGTTTATGAAGCCCTCCCATGGAATGTTCCTGTTCCCTTGATCTCTTAAAGTAATGGCTATTGTTCCCCAGATCCCCAAAAGTATTTGCCGTAATTCCCCAAAAGTATTTTCCCAAGATCTCTAAAATGAGACCTTTGGTCCCTGGATCCCTGAAAGTAATGGTCAATCTTCCCCAGATCTCTAAACATGTTCCACAGATCTCCAAACCCCTGGGAGGGCCTCGTTTATGTTTATAAAGTGAATTTGTAACAAACCCCAAACGTAGCGACCGACCGTAGTTATGGCGTGTGGAATATGGTGTAATAATACCTTAATAAACACTACGTTGATCAACCACCGACGTTGGCCAGATGCTCATATGCAAATGACGCGCATGGGCGTAGGAGCGTTTCACTATTGCGATAGGGGGTGGTGTGGGGGGGGGGGGGGGGGCTGAGGAGAGAGCGTATGAGGATGTCCTTCCAGACCCAAAGTATATGCTGAATCTGAATGTAGGGGGACCCCTTTCCGCCCCCCCCCCCCTACGCCTATGACGCATTTATTCTTTTGTAAAAATCATGTTTTGTGTATGTAAATATTTCGAAATAGAATATTGTTTAAACTAAAATTGAGGCGTACCATTTTATTAGACCTTCTCCGGTAAATGATAGACATTTGAAACGTTCTCTTTGTTACGTGTTATCTTACGTGATGTTTAACACGTCTTTCAGCTTTACTAGTCCTTGGTTAAATGGAACACCGATATATCATGTGTTTTAATGAAATACAAAATTTGAACAATTAATGGGTATCTGACGGGATAGAAAATATGATTGAACATTTTCAAATTAGGTACTGCAGACCGAGTGAGCGCTTCCTAAACTGTGACGTCATTCAAACTTTCAGTTGAAACAACTGACTAACCACCGTGCTCAAATGTGGTGCGGCTTACCCAACATTGCTATTTAACGGACCCAATCGGGAGAGCTGGGTCCGTTATACAGACTACAGTTTGTGTGAATATCATTTGTATTTCATTGCGTGAAACGGTGTGCCATATAAATAATTGAGGGATTATATTGGCATATAACCGTCAATTCCCTGTTCTAAATACACACGCCCAGCATGAAGATACACTTTTGATTTAGAGATATACGCGTCTTAAGTGTCTAATTGCATAACCTCTTTATTACAAACATTGGGTATCTGAAGCCACGTTTTTGTTTACATTTGCCATTTTCAACGAACCTTTATCGGGATAACATCGTGAAGACTCGTTCCCGATCTCGTTTTCGAGGGTTTGTTCGGGAAGTTTACGGAGTTCAATGTAAACATTGCGCAATACTTTATTGCAGGGCGTATTAAAGTTTTGTCAAATATTCAATTACTGCTTATTTGATAACTTTCAAGTAAATAAAGGTTATACGCCAATACATAAACATTATTTTGTGCACCCTGCATACAGGAAAAGTCTGGATTAACAGCGTGTTTATGTTACTTGCCAATATAATCCCTTTAACTGAAATCAACACTTTTTTAAATAATGAAAACAGCGAATGACATTGGTAATTTCACTATTTTTAACAATGTAATTATACGATGTAAAGCATAAAAACATTCTCCCTCCTCTTCGAGGTAAAGTGCTTTGAGACATCGACGCACTCGTTGTATGTATAAAGTCGTTGTAAAATTTAGAAATCTATAAAAACATAGGTCGTGTCGATCAATTGTTGGCGACCAGGTCGGACTTGAAGCCCGCTATAGTCTGGGCAGTGGCTGTGCGATCCGGCAGCTGTTTTTAATCATTTAACACTGTGGTACATAATTTTTATTGTACTTTTAGGAGGCTACTACACGGTGAAGATTTCAAACGTACTGCGCATCATTGTACTCAACACAAACTTGTATTACAAATCTAACAAACTTGTCACCAAGGTGACCGATCCAGGGGAACAGTTTCTTTGGTTGAATCAAACATTGAACGACGCACTGAGCAATCAAGAAAAGGTACAGTATACTCTGTAGTTCTCTCCCTATTTTGAATCAGTGTTGTTATTATTTATGGTACATGTATTCTGAAATCATTTATCTCATTCAATGTAGCTTAAGGATAGACTATTGGTTAACCCCGTGCTAGGGTAGAGGAGATGTTACTATTAACATGAATAAACACAATTGACCTGACACAGGCTGTCACTCAAACAATTCGCTAATCCAATCAGCGATCGGTATTGGTTGCTACGCCGCCATTTTCCTTAAACAAACTAACTTCGTCTAAGTAAACATTACATTACATTACATTTACCTGGACAAGCAATGTCACGTGACCAGTGGGCGGGTCGATAGCCGTTCTCCAGTCAGGTCAATTACTACACAGAGACTGCTGTTGTCTGTGGTTCGGTGCTTCATAATGATCAATCGTCCTTTTATCGTTTAGCACCCAAATACATGCATGTACTTGGCAGAATGTGATTCGTATTTACAGAGTACATCGAACTGTGATTGGTAAAAGATGTGTTTGGATTTCTTGATTGATGAGATTTTGACACAACTTATATAATTATGTTTAAAATGTTGATGCAACTTTTAGAATTACCGATTGAACAGTTTCATGCAGCAAGCAATGTTTTTGTGGCCTAACTCATTCTGTTACGTAATTCTTGTTGAACAATGTCAACCCATCCTATTCATAATTTAATCTTTATTTGGTAATTCCTGATACAAAGTAAAACTAGTTTGAATAAGTATCACACTCCTTGTGTGCAAAATTATGGCAAAGACACATAACTCGTGCATCCTTATCTGGGTTGCGTTCAGTTCGCTTAAACGTTTAATTTGTTTGCAAACGTTTGATAAAAGAAGTCAAATGAACGATATGTTCGCTTTAAACGTTTGCTAACAGAGCAAACACCTCTGAGAGCTGTTAGCATATGTTTAATCACATGACTTAATGAGAAATAGAGGGAGAGCGCCGAGTAGTCCGATTTCCGTTTACTTTTCGTTCATTTGGTCACCGTTTGAGTTTATAAACAGAGTATAGATGTTAAACCGTGCTGAACGCAGCTCTGTTATAAATTCAGCTATGTTAAATCCATGGACTCTTGGTTAGTGACCTGGCGAATAAAATAAGAAAAAGGCGTTGACATTATCTTTATCTTCGCAACCCTTCCAAACAAAATGCTTTGTTTTTGTTAGATACTAGTATAAACAACAGTTCAATGTAGTTTGGAACATTCTTCGCAATCGTAAAAACCAGCGGCGGCGTATTTTCAAAACTATGTTATACTTCTATTTCATCATCATTTAAATTGGGTAATACTATTACTATTGGCATCACATTTTACATTTTTATAAAATTGAGCAAAACTCAGTAACATTTGTGTTACTGTTTTTTTTTTATTGGAGATATCTTGAGTATAATGCGTGTTTTTTTTACACTTTTCATCAAGTATTGTAGGACAATGCAGACTGGATCTGTGTTTATGTGCATGTTCAAACACAAAATTTCAGTTATTTTATCGAAATGCTGTAATTTCATACAGCAAATCATCTTTCAATCTGTCCAAACACGTTGATGGATGCTTCCAAATAGAATTATTAGAACTTACATAATTATGTTCTTTCTTTCCAGTTTAATTCACAAACAAGAAAACAACAACATTTCAACAAGTCTTTTTCGTCAAACATTAACCTAATTATATAATTGATTTCATTGAAACCAGTTAATGATGACGCGTTTTAGGATTATTGCTTGGAGGAGAAACATTATGCATACGCTGTATCGAGTCCACCGATACTGTATCGAGTCCACCGATGCTATATCGAGTCCACCGATGCTGTTTCGAGTCTACCGATGCTGTATCGAGTCCACCGATGCTGTATCGAGTCCACCGATGCTGTATCGAGTTTGACGATGCTATATCGAGTCCACCGATGCTGTATCGAGTTTGACGATGCTGTATCGAGTCCACCGATGCTGTATCGAGTCCATCGATGCTGTATCGAGTTTGACGATGCTATATCGAGTCCACCGATGCTGTATCGAGTTTGACGATGCTGTATCGAGTCCACCGATGCTGTATCGAGTCCATCGATGCTGTATCGAGTTTGACGATGCTATATCGAGTCCACCGATGCTGTATCGATTCCACCAATAAATACTAAACTCTTGTAAACATTTACTACCCTGGCTTGCCGATCTTCCCTTTGGATTCGTCTCACAACTTGTACACATCATCTTTCATTATTATATCTATGTGTAGTTATATGTTAATCCATGTATATTTATCTGTTACTGTTATATCCATGTCTATTTATCTGTTACTGTTATATCCATGTGTATTATCTGTTACTGTTATATTCATGTGTAGTTATCTGTTACTGTTATATTCATGTGTAGTTATCTGTTACTGTTATATCCCTGTGTAGTTATCTGTTACTGTTATATTCATGTGTAGTTATCTGTTACTGTTATATACATGTGTAGTTATCTGTTACTGTTATATCCATGTGTAGTTATCTCTTACTGTTATATCTATGTGTAGTTATCTGTTACTGTTATATACATGTGTAGTTATCTGTTACTGTTATATTCATGTGTAGTTATCTGTTACTGTTATATTCGGTTATATCCATGTGTAGTTATCTGTTACTGTTATATTCATGTGTAGTTATCTGTTACTGTTATATCCATGTGTAGTTATCTGTAACTGTTATATCCATGTGTAGTTATCTGTTACTGTTATATCCATGTGTAGTTATATGTTACTGTTATATACATGTGTAGTTATCTGTTACTGTTATATACATGTATAGTTATCTGTTACTGTTATATTCATGTGTAGTTATCTGATACTGTTATATCCATGTGTAGTTATCTATTACTGTTATATCCATGTGTAGTTATATCCATGTGTAGTTATATGTTACTGTTATATCCATGTGTAGTTATCTGTTACTGTTATATACATGTGTAGTTATCTGTTACTGTTATATACATGTGTAGTTATATCCATGTGTAGTTATATACATGTGTAGTTATTTGTTACTGTTATATCCATGTGTAGTTATCTGTTACTGTTATATCCATGTGTAGTTATATCCATGTGTAGTTATATACATATGTAGTTATCTGTTACTGTTATATCCATGTGTAGTTATCTGTTACTGTTATATCCATGTGTAGTTATCTGTTACTGTTATATTCATGTGTAGTTATCTGTTACTGTTATCTCTATGTGTAGTTATCTGTTACTGTTATATCCATGTGTATTTATCTGTTACTGTTATATCCATGTGTAGTTATCTGTTACTGTTATATCCATGTGCAGTTATATGTTACTGTTATATCCATGTGTAGTTATCTGTTACTGTTATATCCATGTGTAGTTATATGTTACTGTTATATCCATGTGTAGTTATATGCTACTGTTATATCTATGTGTAGTTATTTGTTACTGTTATATCCATGTGTAGTTATCTGTTACTGTTATTATCCATGTGTAGTTATCTGTTACTGTTATATCTATGTGTAAGTTATCTCTTACTGTTATATCTATGTGTAGTTATATATACATTCAGGTTCTGATAACTGCCCATGTTCCACCTGGCCTACAACCTACACCAAATGGTTTTGTATGGATGCATCCGAATTTCAACGATATATTTCTTGGTATAATGCGACGGTACGCCGACATCATCGTCGGTATGCACTTTGGGCATGCGCATCACGACGGATTCAAGATCGTACTCGACAATAGAGGTCTGTTTCCAGATTTTACAAGTTTCACCATCTTATCATATGTCATAATTGGATTGTAAAAAAAACCACATTCATTTTCGCGATGTTTTAACTCTCGCTTTATTCGCGAGAAGACGTTAAATGTAATATTCACTAAGTATCCTATACGAACAACAGAGTTTTTCAAATTCTATACCTGCGATAAACTGCGATATGCCTCTTTCAAATTATATTCATGCCAGACATTCCATTATCCATTTAATAACATTATTAAGGGACCTGTGTAATAAACAAATTGTATAAAGCAAAATAAGGCGAGATGGAGGACTACATTGCAATGTAAGTTATCATGTTTACATATCTATCTATTATTGTTATGAATTTTAAATATCTTATTATTGATTGTTTTTTTATTTGAAATAAATACAAACTTTAAAAACATCTATTTTTTTCTTTAATATATGCATAAACCGCAGAATGTATTAACACATTATGTTATATAAAGAAAGAGAAGTGAAACAATTTGTGTTAACGTATTACGCTTTATAAACATAATTTTATAGACATGTGAACATAATATTATATATAACAATTTATTGTCAATATTTTAGAATATTGAATAATATTTGTATCTTTCATTATAGGGTGGGAATGGACTGTATGAATAAATCCAGCACTGTAAACCAGCAGATAAATCCAGCACTGTAAACCAGAAGATAAAACCAGCACTGTAAACCAGAAGAATCCAATCCAATCAAAAGTATATTGATATGCTGAAGAACATAGAGAAAACATGATGACAGAGACACAAAAAAGTCAGAAATATAGTCCCCATAAATTGGTACACCTGTAAAGTATATATTTGCAGGACTGCACTTGACAATCTGGAAAACGTATTACTCCCACTATATGACTACATACATTAACAATCAGTTTCCGAAACAGTTGGGTCTACTCTACTTCTGTCTGTACAACTGATATGTAAAGTAAATTATAAGCTTTATTTAAATGTAGACATTGTTTTGAGATATACTTGTAATAAGATGAGTTCGAACATGTATAATGAGTAAATAAAACGTTTATTGTCTTTATTTTATATGATCTGTTACACCCCCTGTTATGTCATATCCCCTCCCCCCATATTATTTTTGTTTTATATAAAAAAGAATAGAAAACTCTGAAAAAAAAATAAAATGGTTAACGGTTCTGTTTTTGTTCTAGACAACAGACACTTATATGAGTACACATGGTAAGGCACAAATATTCATGGAACCTGTCATTATACAGACGGTTTGTATCCATTCTAAATCACTTTCCAAGAGAGGTGTTAATTAGCCTTAATCTTTAGGAATGTTTACACAGGTCAGATGTGAATGAATTGATTTACAGCAGACCCTATCCTCCACCCCAACACCCCTGAGAATTTTTAAATACATTCAGTTATCAGATCATAAAACACGGTTTAACCAGTATAGCAATACATAAATGATATATGTTATACATACATGATATATGAATGCTGAATGATATAAAAACTTAATTTTCAAATTATGAACTACTTAAATCAATAATTAAATATTGTATTTTGACCTTTTCATTAATTAAACTGTCAACAACTTTAAATAAGCAGATGTAGTCAGACTTAAATCTCAATTATTATCCGAGATAATCTCTATGTACGCTAGTGTTGCTGTAAGATTGGACGTGCTCCTAACCTCGTTCTGGTGTAGATATGCATATTCATGAGATAATATTAAGAATTGTCTAAACTAATCTTTGTTTGCCGGATCCACTACTATCGCTGCCATAGCCTCCATTAAAATGAAGTTATCATACGACAGTAACGTGCGTCAATTCATGGGTTTGTTAAACATTAAGTGAGCTTATATACAGCTCGGATACGTACTTCCTCATTTTTACCCCATAAGTTCAACTAGATTACGTTACAAATAATACAATGTTTATAGTTATGTTGTTTTTCGGGGAACGGAGTACTTCATCACGAATATGTATTAATGTATTTATGTTTTCCTCGACAGAATGACCGCTGCCTGAAAATTTAATTTAATTCTACAGAAAAGGACATGATTATATCTTATTAGTATTGTTGTTAGACAGGTATTCAGTGACAATTTTACAATAGAGTGACAAATTTCCAATAATATATGTAGTTGTAGCATTACAATGGATATTATTAAACTAACTATAGAATATTAACTTATAGTTTTCTAGTGTCCATTGCGTGATACAAATATTTAGCGATTTACAAAGTTTCATCTGATTTTGAAGATGACATAAGGGAATAGAACAAATCATGAGTGCTGTTTCTTAACCATATATCTTTAAAATAAATAGCTCTCATGTTGTTATGCAATGGATATTTGAAGAAAAAATTATATTCATCTTCAATTACATTATTTTTTATGTGTTTGTCCTTAAGCAGAAAAAGCAGTATCTTAAATGGCTATCTATTCCTATAAGTCTTACCTTTTCTAAGTTATTAAATTGTGGCTAGAGCAACGGAAACTAGACATAGCTCTCCTATATTTATATAGCAAGTCTAGAGTTAAATAATGCTCGACGTTGAGGAGAGACTTATAGTATTTATAATGTTGTAATATATATAATAAAAACGTTTTTAAAGTTGTTTTTATTTATTCATTTCTTATCATATGTACAATGACATAGAACATTACATAAAATAACACAGGTCATTCTAAAAAGAACTATAAGAGACAATTTACAACCCATAAACTATTTATCCTAATCACCTATTTTTGTAATAAAAGTTTAAAGCCCATTGCTAATCTTGACTCCTGTCTAAAAATTCTTAAAAAACAAATTAATTAAAATTTGACAAGCAATGGACGCAACTATTTTCAGGAACTGTTTGGGAATATCGTTTATCACATCAAATTAGATTTATAGTACGAGCTTTCACACTGATAAAATTTTGACAGTAACATGATAAAATTATATTTCTTGATAGGTGAACCAAAAGTACCGATTTTCATTGCCCCGTCTGTGACACCTTGGCGCTACAAAATACCCAGTGAAACCGGTCCTGCTCATAATCCTGGTATCCGACTCGTTAAGTATGACCGGCAATCAGGCAATTGCCTTGACATCCATCAATACTACCTAGATTTTCAGAAAGCAAACCAAGATGGCGTCGCCACGTGGCAGCTGGAATACAAAACTAGCGTTGATTACGGACTAAATCAATTAACAGGTGCCACACTTTATGAGTTAGCTGGAAAAATGAAACCAACAAATAGCAAAGAGTTTAAAAACTATTGGAAATTCCACTCAGTAAGCGGTCCGATTGCCGAACAGTGTGACACAACATGCCATGCATCTGTAATATGCGGATTTACGAAACACACACTAGACGCTTTTAGAAGTTGTAGAACTGAGGCGATATCCACTGCAGCGACAATGTCGTCTGGTTCATACATTCTAACACTTGCGGTTTGTGTTCTTTTAGTATAGGTGTAATCCCACCATTGATTTTTGTTCTTTATTCTATAGTAAATAATAAAAGTTTGAAGGCTTGTCATTCACAGAGAGAAACCCAAATGAAAGAAGTGAAACTTATATTTTACTGTTTATCAACATCTGCACTATCAAAATATGATGAGAAAAGTAGGAGTCATGTGTCATATAAAGAGATTTTTATTTCTGCTCAGTGTGTACACTGATGACAAAGTGAAAGTAGACTTCCTAAATCATGGATTCATACCTCAATTTCCAAGCATCAATTTTTTTCTCCCAAATTCACAATTCAATCTTGACAATGCTATCAGAATGTTCACAAAACATCAATAATGCCATTAAAATAAAAAAAAAGAGCATTAAAATAAGGAAAATGAAGACTGGATCCGTTCTACGGGTTAGTGTTCTTTCGTATTTTCTGATTACAAATCGCTGCTATTCTAGTGGTTACAACATCTCGGCAGTATTCAGCAAGTGAACCGTTCGCCTGCTTGATAATTCATACCTACATATATACATAAGTACATGTATGCAGTACTGTGCCTTTTTCTTGTATATATAGAATTATTAATATGAAATCGTATAACGTTTGGACTAAGTGTGTTTGTATAACCCTATTTGTATGATCATTGGAATGCTTGTATTGTATACCTTGTGAATATCAGCAACACACTCAATAAAATCGAGTTTGCTCTTTTCTTCTTTTCTTCGTTGTGCTCTGTCTTTCCAAAATATAGTAATGGTGATTTAATATTGATTATGTTTCAGTTGTACCACTACTTTATTTTAACTTGAGTCCGTAGTCCGCACAGAGCTTCTATACGTCGTTCGTGAGTTCCTTTCCTGTCACTTGACTGATAAACAGGTTGTCTGGTTTCAGCTGCACTATCACTTGTACAATCACCATATATAACAGACTGACTTTTGTTACACGACTGATGTACAGATTGTCTGGTTATAGCTGCAATATCACTTGTACAGTCATTACCTATAACACACTGACTTTCGTCACATGACTGATGTACAGGTTGTCTGGTTATAGCTGCATTATCACTTGTACAGCCATCATCTGTAACATACTGACTTTCGTCACATGACTGATGTACAGGTTGTCTGGTTGTCTGGTTATAGCCGCATTGTCACTTGTACAGTCAACATCTGTTACATACTGACTTTCGTCACATGACTGATGTACAGGTTATCTGGTTATAGCCGCATTGTCACTTGTACAGTCAACATCTGTAACGTACTGACTTTCGTCACATGACTGATGTACAGGTTATCTGGTTATAGCCGCATTGTCACTTGTACAGTCAACATCTGTAACATACTGACTTCCGTCACATGACTGATGTACAGGTTGTCTGGTAATAGCCGCATTATCACTTGTACAGTCGTCATCTATAACAGACTGACTTTCGTTACAAGATGATGTTCAGATTGTCTGGTTATAGCCGCATTGTCACTTGTACAGTCAACATCTGTTACATACTGACTTTCGTCACATGACTGATGTACAGGTTATCTGGTTATAGCCGCATTGTCACTTGTACAGTCAACATCTGTAACGTACTGACTTTCGTCACATGACTGATGTACAGGTTATCTGGTTATAGCCGCATTGTCACTTGTACAGTCAACATCTGTAACATACTGACTTCCGTCACATGACTGATGTACAGGTTGTCTGGTAATAGCCGCATTATCACTTGTACAGTCGTCATCTATAACAGACTGACTTTCGTTACAAGATGATGTTCAGATTGTCTGGTTATAGCCGCATTGTCACTTGTACAGTCATCATTTATAACAGACTGACTTTCGTTACATGACTGATGTAGAGGTCTGGTAAAAGCCGCAGTATCACGTGTAGTCATCATTTATAACCTACTAAATTTCGTCATATGACTGATGTACAGGTTGTCTGGTTATAGTCGCATTATCACTTGTACAATCATCATCTACAACATACTTATTTCGTCGCATGACTGATGTACAGGTTGTCTGTTAATAGCCGCATTATCACTTGTACAGTCAACATCTATAACATACTGACTTTCGTCACATGACAGATGTACAGTTTGTCTGGTTATAACTGCTTTGTCACTTGTACAGTCAACATCTGCAACATACTGACTTTCATCACATGACTGATGTACAGGTTGTCTGTTAAAAGCCGCATTATCACTTGTACAGTCATCATCTATAACATACTGACTTTCGTCATCTGACTGATGTACATGTTGTCTGGTAATAGCAGCATTTTCACTTGTATAGTCATCACCTATAACATACTGACTTTCGTCATCTGACTGATGTACAGGTTGTCTGGTAATAGCAGCATTTTCACCTGTACAGTCATCTCCTATAACATATCATCTTTCGTCACGTGACTGATGTACATGTTGTCAGGATTATATCTGCATTGTCACTCGTACAGTCATCATCTGTAACATCTACTTTCGTCACATGACTGTCATAATATTGACAGATGTACAGGTTGTCTGGTTATAACCGAAGTATCACTTTTACAGCCATCATCTGTAACAAACCGACTTTCGTCACATGACTGTCATAATATTGACTGATGTACAGGTTGTCTGGTTATAACCGCATTATCACTTGTACATTCATCACCTATAACATACTGACTTTCGTCATATGGCTTATGTACAGGTTGTCTTGTAATAAGCGCATTATTACTTGTACAGTCATCACCTATAATATACTGACTTTCGTCACATGGCTTATGTACAGGTTGTCTTGTAATAGCCGCATTATCACTTGTAGAGTCATCATCTATAACGTACTGACTTTTGTCACATGACTTATGTATAGGTTGTCTGGTTATAATCGCATTATCACTTGTTCTGTCAAAATCTGTAACATACTGACTTTTGTCACATGACTTATGTACAGGTTGTCTGGTTATAGCCTCATTATCACTTGTATTTCAAAATCTATAACATACTGACTTTCGTCACATAACTGAGGTACAGGTTGTCTGGTTATAGCTGCATTATCACTTGTAGAGTCATCATCTAAAACAAACTGACTTTCGTCACATCACTGATGTACAGGTTGTCTAGTAACAACTGCATTATCACTTATAGAGTCATCATCTATAACTTCTGATTTTCGTCACCTGACTGATGAACAGGTTGTCTGGTAATTGCCGCATTTTCATCTGTAGTCATCACCTATAACATATTGACTTTCGTCATATGATTCATGTACAGGTTGTCTGGTTATAGCCGCATTATCACTTGTACAGTTATCATCTGTAACATATCGACTTTTGTCATATGACTGAGGTATATGTTAACTGGTAACAACCGCATTATCACTTGTACAGTAATCACCTATAACATACTGACTTTCGTCACATGACTGATGTACATGTTGTCTGGTAACAACCGCATTATCACTTGTACAGTCATCACCTATAACATACTGACTTTTGTCACATGACTTATGTACAGGTTGTCTGGTTATAGCTGCATTATCACTTGTATAGTCATCACCTATAACATACCGACTCTCGTCACGACTGATGTACAGGTTGTCTGGTTATAGTCACAGTATCACTTGTAGTGTCATCACCTATAACATACTGACTTTCGTTATGACTGATGTTCAAGTTGTCTGGTTATAGACGCATTATCACTTGTATAGTTACAACCTATAACATACTGACTTTCGTTATGACTGATGTACAGGTTGTCTGGTTATAGCTGCATTATCACTTGTATAGTTACAACCAATAACATACTGACTTTCGTAATGACTGATGTACAGGTTGTCTGGTTATAGCTGCATTATCACTTGTATAGTCATCACCTATAACATACTGACTTTCGTTATGACTGATGTACAGGTTGTCTGGTTATAGCCGCATTATCACTTGTATAGTCATCACCTATAACATACCGAATTTCGTCACATGACTGATGTACAGGTTGTCTGGTTATAGCTGCATTATCACTTGTATAGTCATCACCTATAACATACTGACTTTCGTTATGACTGATGTAAAGGTTGTCTGGTTATAGCCGCATTATCACTTGTATAGTCATCACCTATAACATACTGACTTTGGTCATGACTGATGTACAGGTTGTCTGGTTATAGCCGCATTATCACTTGTATAGTTACAACCTATAACATACTGACTTTCGTGACATGACTGATGTAAAGGTTGTCTGGTTATAGCTGCATTATCACTTGTATAGTCATCACCTATAACATACCGACTTTGGTCATGACTGATGTACAGGTTGTCTGGTTATAGCTGCATTATCACTTGTACAGTCATCACCTATAACATACCGACTTTGGTCATGACTGATGTACATGTTGTCAGGTTATAGCCGCACTATCACTTGTACAGTCATCACATATAACATTGTGACTCTCGTCATATGACTGATGTACAGGTTGTCTGGTTATAGCTGCATTATCACTTGTATAGTCATCACCTATAACATACTGACTTTCGTCACATGACTGATGTACAGGTTGTCTGGTTATAGCTGCATTATCACTTGTATAGTCATCACCTATAACATACTGACTTTGGTCACGACTGATGTACATGTTGTCAGGTTATAGCCGCACTATCACTTGTACAGTCATCACCTATAACATACCTATAACATACCGACTTTTGTCACATGACTGATGTACATGTTGTCTGGTTATAGCCGCATTATCACTTCTATAGTCATCACCTATAACATACCGACTTTCGTCACATGACTGATGTACAGGTTGTCTGGTTATAGCAGCATTATCACTTGTACAGTCATCACCTATAACATACCGACTTTGGTCATGACTGATGTACAGGTTGTCTGGTTATAGCCGCAGTCATTACCTATAACGTACATTTTTAAAGTCAAGTTCAAAACCACACGACTTCTTCTGATACTCAGTAATTTTCGACGGAACAACACGATAATTTTTGGATTTCCGGAAATGAACGAAATGCGTTCGGAGTTGGGTTCACTTAATACAACTGTGAAGTCACTTTATTGGAGTAAATAGTTAGCTATCGTTCCCTGGTCCGTATGGATTATGCTCTACACGGTGCGGTGCTCTACTTGACTTAATTAATATGAATGAGATGTCACAAAACAAAACAAATCATTAAAATATCTTTTAAGTGTACATTTATTGTATTCAATTATTGAATATACTTGTTACATTTTGATGTTTATCTTTTCAACAAGTGTTTTAGGCAAACGTTTGATGATTTTATCTTAAAGTTTTCTTTAATAGCGTTTTACATGAAAAACTACCTTGTACATTGATGGCTGAAAGGTTTGAAAACAGTAGTGTCTAGACTGAAAGGTTTGGAAACACTAGTGTCTAAGCTGGAAGGTTTGGAAATGCTAGTGTCTAAGCTGGAAGGTTTGGAAACACTAGGGTCTCGACTGAAAGGTTTGGAAACACTAGTGTCTAAGCTGGAAGGTTTGGAAACACTGGTGTTTATATGTAAAATATATCATTCAGTAGGGTATCAGAAATGGTCGACCATCATTGTTTACACCATAGTAAATAAAAAGAACCTTTGAAAGATTTGTATTAAAGTGAAACTATTGTTAGTAACCAATAATATGTCTAAAATTAATTATTATATCAAATTATTGAACTTACATGGATATGGAAACAGTAATGGGATTTATTAACAATTATTTTCTTGAGATTACTTCAGGAAATAGTACGAAACGGACATGGTACGAAAATACTTCCGAACCATATAACCAAATTTCCGCATAGTTATGCATAGGCTACAAAAACATATACGTTTGTTTTGTTTGCAACATATCAATATAAATTGACACCATGATGGGGCAAAGATATACTGCAATTTGTGTCACTTGTAATCCAAAATGAAAGCACGGCGTGGCTATGCTGCTTTTCTTAGTCTATCCCAGAATCTATTATCTTCCGAATTGGATCTTTTAACCCCGAATGAAGAAACTAAGGAATTCCGTGCCAGTCCCACAATTCTTAGCTATTGAAATCTTACTAAACTGTGACGTCATTCTAACTTTCGCTGAAACAACTGATCAATCAACGTGCTCAAACACATTGCTTTGTAACGGATCCAATCGGAAGAGTCCTACAGACTATTTTTCTTAGTATATCCCTAAACCTTTTATCTCCGGAATCAGGTATTTTAGCCCCCAATGAAAAAGCAGGGAATACTATGACTGTCCTACAATTCATAGCAATTGAACGTTTACTAAACAGCGACGTCATTCAAACTTTCCCTGATGCAGATGCTCAATCAACGTGCTCAAATGAGCTTTACTAACATTGCTTTTTAACGGACCCAATCGGGAGAGCTTGGTCTGTTCTACCACCTGTTACTTTTCTGGTCAGACAAATTACCCGAACGATAAAAATTAACGACAAGACAAAATTACCCAAAAGAACAACAGCGCACATCCGGCAGCCCACCAGTCCACGGTTGAAAACGTGGTTCAGTAACCGTCGACATAACAAAGACATCTTCACAGTTACTTACCAGACACTGATTAAAGAATGTTATAGTAACCAGTTAACTTAAGTTTTTAAGCATTTAAGTAAAATTTAAGAAAATGCATCTGTTTTACGTAAATACTTTAAAACATAACTAAACATTGACTGGTTACTTATATATTCTTTAAATGTGTCATATGAAGTTTCACTAGGGTCAGTCTGAAATCATAATTATCTGATTGCTTTTTTTAATTTAAATTTTAAGTACATGTATATAAGTGTATACTTAAATATTTTAGTGAAACAGAACTTTAAAAACGATATAGAACTGTGATTTTTTCTTTATTTTAAATCTTAACATTTATTTACTTAATATATAATTAGTCGTTGGCTTTAACAATAATTTCAAATCTAATATGCCCAAATTTATTAAAGTTTGAAAATAAGTAAAAAAAACTATTGCCCGATTAAGTCACTCCATCCTTTTATCATTTTAGACTATGCGTTATGTTATGATTGTTTTTATAATATTCAATTTTGACTTGTCACAATAATGAATGATAGCTATTTTAAATGCAGGCCCCTTTCATGTTTAATATGAATGTGTACGGATCAGTTGCATTAACAATAACGTATTCCACACTGCGTTTGTAAGTCGGATATAAATTATTCTACATATCAAAAGATATGTGACAGATTTCGGATGCATTTTATTGCCCTATTATTCCTACATATAATCCGGTATTGGCCCATATGAGAGATAAGAGCCGATAACCGAAATGTAACCGCCGCCTTTTATACCGTCGTACGACGATTACAAGACGTTGCTATACAATCGCGGATACGTGTGATATTAAATCCCGTAGGTAATTTTGTTTATTGTAGATAAGTATCCAAACTCCGCCATCAATTTAGACAATTCATAAATCAAAGGTACGACCAGCAAACACAAGGGCGATATTGCTCCATGTCTTATCGAGTTTCGGCTACAATGTTATTAATATTTGGTAGCAGTATTACTTAGACGGAATAATATCAAATTTCGTCTGGGTTTTAATTTTGCAGATGTCCCACAATTTGATGAGATACGTTTTCGTTTGAAAAATATCAGTAAGTGACTCTTCACTTTTGAGATAATGGGTCATCGAAATGAATAGGATTTTGGGTTTGTTTTATAAAGGGAAAACTGCCCTGAAAATGAACAGAGCAGAATTGGAATGAAGACTTACAGAATCTTTAACGTTTACATTATCAGTTTCTTTACATTTTGTTTTATTTTACTGGATTGAAAAAGTTTTTTTTTAAACAGTCTTTAATAAAAACAAACTACTTGAATTTGTTATTAATAATTCAAAATGACATTGTGGATTGGCGCGTTTGTTTGGTTGACTTTGTTCCAGGTAAGCTTAAAAGTAAGGGACATTTTTACAACAATAAAAGTATAATTGGACATGAATGATTAATTACAGAAACACTATCCATATGAATATACAAATAGTTAATCATAAAACCCACATACTGTAATTATAACCTACAGATATTACAATTGGATCCTTGAGATATAAACCATTCAATGAAACTCGGTCGTGAAATGAAGGTTCGGTAAAGTTAGCAGAGGGAGCAGAATGAACTTTTTTTTTTCATTCTGCTGTTCTGCTAACTTGGAAATGAAAAGGTAATTTGATTTATGTTCATTTAATTATCAGCTACAATATAAATGATCACTTGGGAGGTATGTTACGATACTTCTATTTGCGCCGTTAATTTTATAGATGATTCCTACGTCAAATTAAATAGTCTGGAAATGTTTTGTTACATGGTGTATGTTAAATTAAGTAGTTTGTATTTCGTTTACATAGTCTTGTTTTGAATAAAATGTATTGGCTATATGCGAACATTTTCATATATATTTTTGTGGGTAAAATACGGCATTGTTTTAATTGTAATGATTATATCTTTTATATTTCATTTTTATTTGGTCCTATTATGTGATGTAAGCATATAAAAATGTTTGTAGAATTATTTTGAAAATGTTTTGGTTTAGTTTCTGAGGTCAGGTTTCTGTTTCACCAACATTTTACTTAAAGTCTTAAAAATTTAACTGAGTTTTGACTGGGTATTTATCTCTGATATAATCAGTATCAATGTAACAATATGCAGTTTTACTGGAACAAATCTAGAATCATGGTCACCGGACTGTTTTTCTTATAGTTAAGTTTTAAGTATTTAAGTTTATGTTGGTGAGCCAGGAACCCGGAAATATGAAGTTTTAGTTTAAGATGTCCTCTCATACACACATAGCTTCAAACTGGCACCCAAAACTCGCTATATCCCTATCGCCTTGGATTAAACAATATCTAGTACATAAAAACTAAATTTATAATTACAACATGCATATATATTCATAAATAAACAAAACACAGTTGTAAAACAGTAGAAATGAATCAAAGAAAAACACTTAATTAACGCACTACTGATTGTTTAGTTGTATCTGTCACTTATCAATAAGTCGATATATGTAGACCATAAACTATGACATTTTCTTTTAAATGCAGGTTTGTGCATCTCAAAATGTAAGCGATGTGTGCGTTAACAACACGTGCTCCAGCTCAACGTCGAAATGCAGACCTGACAAAAGAGGCGGATATTTCTGTTTATGCAACAGAGGCTTTAAGGTAAAACTGAATCGAATAAATAGTTAGATAAAAATAGTTCAAAATAAATAGTACAATATGAATAGTACAAAATAAATATTACAAAATAAATATTTCAATATAGATAGTACAAAATGAATAGTACAAAATAATAGTACAATATAGAAAGTACACTATGAATTGTACAAAATAAAAAGTACAGTATAATATTTTTAGATAAAAAACTATTTAATAAAACCCTATGTTATCTAGTGCCCTTTTCAAACAAAATATTTGTTTGCCGGGCTCCTACCTTCCCACAAAAATTACAGCAACCAAAACCTTTTAATTGACTGTCAAAGAGTTGATATTGTTTTACATGATTTCTGAACAGTTTTTATTTTATTCAAGATGAGGCTTAAAAATCAATATTTGGCACAATAAATTAGCAACTTATCCACCCACATGAAATATATTAGGCCGGAACATAGAAAACAAACATTTTCAAGGATGGCCCTAAATCATTTGCTCGAAATTGAAATGATCATAACTAAGATTTATTTACATAGGCGAAGGAGCCGTTGGTGTAGGGGGCAAGAGGGCAAGCCCCACCCCAATAATATTCAGCATATACTGTGGAACCTGGAAGTACATCCTCATACACTCTCTCTTCTATCCTTAAAAAATGTTTGTTGATGCCATATTTTGATTTTTTTATATGTCTTAACAAAAATGGATAGAAATCATGAACAACAACAATGCTTTAACTTAAATTTATCTATTTTTCTTCGATTTGTGAAATAAGTTATTACAACTTATACAAATCACGCTCGAAATGTTCCTAGAACCAGAACTAAACATACGCGGTAAATATTTTGCTCAAGGAGACCACACATAACCATAGGGGTCGATCAAACCCACGACCCTCCGATCCTCTGTTTAATGTTTAACCACCAGACCATGCACTCCACATTCAATGTTTTGAAAGTCAATAAAACGTTTGGGAAGCTGCAGTTTTAAGTGAGTAGGTAGAAGAGCAGCAAATAAATTTTTAAGAATGGCTTTATTCAACTGCACGACATGGCCGTTATATATATATATATATATATACTAGATACATATTGTTGTCATGGATACATATTGTTGTCATGGAAACATATTGTTGTCCTCTGTATGTTTAACAGGGATCCAACTGTGACGAAGACCTGGACGAATGCAGCAGAGGTGATCCTTGTCGACACAGGGGCAATTGTGTAAACACCCCAGGAAGTTACAAGTAAACAAACTTTAATAAAAACACTGCTAAATATAAATAAAAAAACGTAAGAAACATTTTGTTTTAATATATAATTAAAAATGTTTAGTATAATAATTTACTGGCTCGACCCGATGCCTCTCATAAAACAACACTCAGAACTGGTTCTGCCCAGGAAGCGGACTCGAGAGCTGTTCATTTAAGCTCTTAGCTTTCATCGCAGTCGAGCTTAAATAAATTAGTATAAACTAAACATTTACAGGCCTGAGCAACCAACACTACCGCCCCGCTTTAAAAGCTGCATACTTCTCCACATTTCTTTGTTGAAACTAAGGATAAAATCTAAACAATACTTTTTTGTTCACCAAATATCGCAATATCTCTGAAAGTTTGCGTGTAATTACGAATATGAATACGGTTAATATGCTCCAGATGTGCGTGTCTGTCCGGGTGGACCGGGAATCACTGCCTGCACAATACCACGGATCCGAGTGAATGCATATACGGTTGGCTCGGCGATGAATGTGGTATAGACTTGAACGAATGCACAGATAGGTAAGAGACTTAGTGTATGCATAAATAATTAATTTTAGATTAAAATAAAATGAACAAATAGCACTGGGCTTTTTAGGCTGAATACCATAATAATTATACACTTTGTCAGCCGTGTGAAAATATCTCTTCCTTCTACAGATCATATAATGAGAACCTTTATAAAAACTCGTTTGAAAGAAGTGTCTGGCTTAAAAACAAATCTCAGATATTCGACAATAATACGTAAAATATTTGGCAGAGAAAGTTGATGGCAAAACGAACTTATAGATATTCTTTACAAAGTGACATAACAATAAAATGAACTTATAAACTAGAGATGCTGGGGGAAGAGCGAGGCCGAATGCACTGGTAAATCAGGAGTTGGTTCCCCAGTGCGAAAATGAACTGTTGCATACTTATATAGTTAGTGGTAAATTAACAATTTCTTTTTTCATTCATTTATTAAGTAACGCTGTTGTATCCTGCATCAACAACAGCACGTGCAAAAATACGCCTGGTAGTTACATATGTGACTGTCTGCCGGGATACCAAGGTTACACGTGCGGCGATGACGTTAACGAATGCCTTACTTTCCCATGCGAGAACTCCGGCAAATGCATAAATGCCCTCGGATCATTCAGCTGCGACTGTGTAGCACCGTGGACAGGGTACCGATGTGAAGTTCAGTCTGTTATTAAGAAAGAAGGTATAATATATATAATATGTCTCGTTTTGTTGATATTGCGTACGGTGATGTTGTTAGTGCTACTTACACCTTGTTCCATTGTGTCTGTTGTTATATGCAGAAGTTTTGTTGAATTTACGCCGTGTTACCAGCGTGCTTCTAACATATACGTTGTATACAACACATATATACCATCCGTGGCCTAGTGGTTAAGGCGTCCGTCTCGGAAGCGGGAGATCGAAGATTTGAATCCAAAAGTATATACATGGTTATTTCTCTAATACGACCGATTGCTTACCAAGCAGCAATGTAAATTGAGAGTTTCGATAGGGTTGACGCTATAATAAATACACAATTAACATTGCTTCTTTTTAAATTCGATTTTCTTCTTCTGTTGTAGAGAACATGTCATTTTTCGAAATAAGCTTGTTTGCATTGTGGTTAGTGTTGTTACAATGTTTAGTAGTCAGCAAACGAATTCTTCGTTTTCGCTCGCTTTTAGTGTAACATATATTGCTATAACTTTGTTAAAAGCGACCAACGGTACATGACACAATTTTCATTGGTCGATAAGGAAACGAAATAGCGGATTCGTTTTTGTTGAGTTTGTAATGAAATATGTAACACCCCTCACCTCTCACAAGTTTATAATGAAATATGTAACACCCCTCACTATATTACGAGTATTCTCTACTTTCTAACAAATAGATACAGTGTGCTTCCGCCTTTCTTGTATTTACCGATGGCATTTGTTGGTATAGTCCTTTGACAGTAGCGACATGGTCAACTGGCATGTGTCGTAACATTAGAGCCACAATAATGTTTTATATTATTTCATTCAGGGGACAGTACAAACATCTCCGTAATACTTGGACCTTCTTTGGGAAGTCTCTTTCTGATTGGTGGAGTAGTTGGGGGCGTGTTCCTTGCCAAGTATATCAGGTACGACCCTATATAATTATGAATGTACTAAATTGTGAACAATATATGACATTCCGCTTTATACATCCCAGTTATTATTTTATTGGCCCGATTCTATTTGAAGATATTTTGAAATAAAACCTATTTAAACAAAACTATTGTATTACTATAGATTAAAAGACCCGTTGGGATCACCAAACGCAACCATTATCATATCAACATTATTCCGGTTATGCAGGGCTACCAGTTTTACTATTTAAGGCAAACCTGACAGTCGGATTCGGACTGACGCCTTCAAGTAACTGACAAAACTTCCAAAGTGGTTGCGTCGAGTTTTGAGCTTGAACTTAAGACCTCTACGGTGAAAGGTTAATGATCTTGAGACAGCGCTTGCGACCTCTTGGTCACTGAAGACCAGAGAACACAGCGAAGAGACCTGACGAGAGTCGACGTAATCACTCATGATGTCCACTGTGTCTCGATAACGGAAAGCTTGTTTAGATTTGTGTAGATAAAATATATGCATGTGTTAACATTATTGAATTATAAACATTATACATGTGTATCTGTTTTCATCGCCTCGAGTATTTTTAACATAAAATAACTCCACAGTTTGCTAAATTGCCTTTTTAAGCTATGTTTAAACAAAATATTCTAAATGAAACCATGTCGCTCTTTGATACAAAACTCTTAAGTATACTATTGGACATATTGAATCTAATGTACTGATCTTATTGATATCAACAGTTATCTATTTATTCATTTTTGGTATACACATTCCCTGTGGTGGTATCAAATATGATAAACATAAATACAGCACCAGCTATGAAGAAAGTAAAAAAGAGTTGACATACGGAAACACAACATATGACTGTCACAAGGAATTGTGTGCAACGGTGGCACTACACCGACATCCTTAATTACAATTATACAAAAATGAGATCACGACCGCTAGTCAATGTTTTATTATATTTTGCTATTTGTAGGAAAAAACGACTGATAGGTGATGCGGAAGAATCCTGTACTACTGTGATAGAAGTTGACCAAGAAGCGACAACCACAACAAATGGTCATGTGACTGGCGATCAAACAAAGCCTGAAGCACCAGACGGAGATGGGAAGGAATTGAAACAAACAGAAGCGAACGGTGATGTCGAACAAGTATCCGAGAGCGACCCGGAAAACGTGAAGAAGGTCGTAATGAAAACGCGATTTTCGTTGAAGAAAATCTTCAACAAATGATAACTATTGTATTTTTATTGCAAAATAGAATTATGTAAATAGCAAAAGATTAAACATAGTTATAACAATATCATTTACGATAAAAACTACATAAACTTTAATAATGATTTTTTTTTAAACTGAAAGCTGTGGTTAAGGGTAATGCGTAGCTGATAAAATGAATGCAAGTTTCTGGGAAGATTTACTTTAATGTAGGTGATATCAACTAGTATGTCTCTTTTTTCTATGACGATATATGATGTGATTGCCTAATCTGTTTTTTATTCTACAAGAGTTACCCAGTACAAATGTATAATTAACAAGAGCGTAATTTACAATGTTATCACAAATACTTAAAACCATTTGCTCTCTGGAAGGGATTTGATACTTCCATTGGATGTTTTTGAATTTTCAAATAATTATTTTTTTCAATTTGAATTTGAGTGTAACTGGAATTATCATGTACAAGTGTTGGCAACTTTAAATAACTTTGGGATTAACTAAAATGGTGTTCCGTTTTTTATTTATTTATTTAAGCGTTCTCACTTATTATTAAAGATACGTGTTTTATGCGAAGCTTTATAAACGGTGTACCATTGGGGTCATCGCGGCATATTTATTAAATTAAACAAAGTGGAAACATCAAAACAACTACCATTCTAACCGGCGAGTTCTATAAACTTAATAATAAATAAGTACGACTGTTCTGTTGTATCTTACTTTCCCAACCTTTACTTTAGCACCTATGCAAACAATCTCATTTTCCCAACTTTCCAATTCGCACCTTCAAGTTACCTGTGTTTTTCTACACTGCTCAGTCATGAAAATAAAAGCGTGCACAAATTATGTATAAGGTAAACTGTAATTTATCATGATAAATAATATGCATTATGACTGATATTTGTTTATAAAAATGTGGTTTTTATGTAAATAATTAGTGAATTAAAAATTAAGCAATTAATGATTGGATAATTAAATGACTAATTGGGGTAAATGAGAATTAAATAATCATATATCTAAAGTCACAAACTGAAATGACCAGAACTCACTTAAATATGATTATAATTGATAATTACTAAAACAAAATTAAAGTTGTTCACTGTAATACAAACGAATGGCTAATTATCATTTTAGTGCCTATATATTGGGTCATGTTTAGTATTTTATCATCATTCATGTCAACATTGCAAATGTGCAAGTCAACATAAGGTCCATAGAAAACAGTCGTGGTGGACAGACTCTCATTCATAATGAATTCATGTTCAGTCTCAAAACAAGGAAACGTGACAATAGGTGAAACTGCACTAACAGAGGCTGCAAGCTAAGATCAGTCCAAACAATGGAATACCGAATAAAGTAAGTTTTTTTACTCCTAAATTATTAAAGTTTACTTTGTAATATACTGATAATTGAATTAAATATATTTAAATAATTAAATACAGATACATTGATAATTAAATCTAATTATGTTAATGAGTATGAAAATTTGCCAGTTAATATAAATATATTTATAAATGTTCTGTTTTATTTTAGGTCTCAGGACATCATAACCATCAGCAAGACCAAACTAGTATATCCTGTCGCAAAAATGATGAGTAACGTCAGAAAATGAGTGAGAGATACAGACGAACCAATTCCAGCAATCTACGACGAGATGATATCTTCCCTTCGTACTAAAAAATGGGACGATGAAACAAAGGCTTTAGCATCTAAACTACCGACGTTCTACTCAGCTAGACTCTTTATACAGGTAATGAGTAAACTATTTTCATTTTATTTTTATAAAAAAATGTTACATACACACTATAAAATGTAACTGTAAACTCATTATGTCTCCTCAATATCTTTACTTTTATTATAGCATAAAAGTAAACACTGCATTAAATTTTGTTATTTGTTGTAATGTGTCTAATAAGGTTTGATACACATTTTAGATAAAGAGCCTAGCTATTACCGGTTTTAAGTTCCGTCCAGAAATCAATATCGAAAGAAAATAGACGGAAACATCATCAGGAGAAAACATTCTCCTGGCCGACGATGGTCAGGAACAGAAAATACTTGCGTTTGGAACTGTTGAGAACCTCACGGAACTGTCTGCGGTGGATACCTGGTATATGGACGGAACCTTCTATTCAAACCCTTCCTGCTTCTACCAGTTATACACTATTCACGCAATGGTAAATGGATACCTGTGTCCCCTAGTATATAGTCTCCTCCCAAATAAAAAGTTTAATGACTGTGTGACAGAACAGTGGGTTGAATGGGATAAAATAATGTGGAATCATTTCGATGTACTGAATTATATAAAACCTGCCCCAGTATCATCTTGCGGCTTTTATTTTTAAATTATTTATTTTGTTATATGCGGACAGTTATTGTATGTGATAACCGTCAGCCCTGTGGGCGTTTCTGAATGGTTTTTTAATATACGCACGGTGGAGGGTGGTGGTGATTAGGGTACTCCCACGAAGTTTTTCTTTAATAGAACTGCAAATGAGTTTTAGCAACTTTGATATGGACTGTGAAGTTATTCAAATTGCCCAAAATTATACGGGTTTTCTATTTTCCAAAGCACGAACCCCTTACCTTCTCCTTCGGCTTCCTTTTCATTGCATTTTACACATTTTAATCTTCATTTCCACATATGCCTAGGAACGCCACTGATCCTTTCACACTAACATATTGACTGCTTTTTTTTGTACAAAAATGAAATTATCAATTAACATGATAAACATGATAAACATAAAGGCGGTTCTTTTTATTACAAATAAACCTGGTAATTATTAATATAAATTGCTAAAACATAGAAATCGTTACAGAATTAAAAAAAACTTGGATAATTATTTCTGGAAATTTCATAAACGTAATAAAATATTTAGCTTGATCTACTCAAGCAAATAAAGCAACGCATCTTGATACTTCTCGAATGTCCAGGAGAGCTTTTGCCATGAACCCGTCGTCGTCGGTGTCGTCTGTAGGCACCCAGTTAAACTTTTGGTTTTGCCTCCAATCGCAATCTTTGCATGAGTGGTGAGTTTTATCCCATATGCGAGCTTTGTTGTCTTCTGACAACTTTTGTTCATCTCGACTTGCCAATTGATATCAAACTTAAACTTTTCGCCTAAACAGCAGTTCCAGTTTAAACATATAAAGCTCTGCGAGACTTGGTACTTCGAAAACTTAATTAATTGTAAAAATAGGCTACAACAGTGATATCACCTATTGGAACAAGTGAAATCACGTACTCGTTTCAAATAGGTGATATCACTGACACGAATAAGTGATATCAGCTATTTAATAAGAATGTAAATAAGAGTTTCTCCCAAGGATGTAGAAAGGTTTTATATAGATCTATATGTGTCAAGAATAAAATGGAAATATTAAATATATTGTATACAAACATTGTATAATATTTTGTTATATAATGTATTATATTATTCTAAATGTAGGATATACATATTGGTTTATTCTTTAATCATTTTATCAAACAATTTAATTTGGCACCTGGACCATTTTTATCATATATCTGCTGAATTCTTTTTTATCATATATTCACTGCTTAATCAGTTTTGCAGGGACCATTCTATTTTTCCTTGCTTGATAAATCGAATAAGTGATTTCACCTTTTCGAATAAATAATATCACTCATTCGTTTCGAATATGAGATATCACCTTTTAGAATATATCCCCTATTCAAAATGAGATATCACTTTTTCGTTTCGAATTGGATATATTACATTGGAATAAGTGATATCACCTTTTTCGAATATATATTTTTCATATATCGATATGAACAAGTGATATCACTTATTTGATATCACTTGTTCATTTAGAATAAGTCATATGAATTCACCTATTCGAATAAGTGATATCACTTGTTTATTTAGAATAAGTCATATGAATTCACCTATTTGAATAAGTGATATCATTTGTTCAATTCGAAGAAAAGGCGATATAACTTATATCGAATAGGTGATCTAACGTATTATGGTAAAACGGCACCACATACAACGAGTGATGAATCGTCAGTGATATTACACTTCAGTTAATACATTTATGTCCTGGGCCAATTACACTCCTGCACCGGTATGTGGGGGCCCGGGTGAGATTCTTTTTGTAACACCCAAGTTATCGGACATTGACGTTGTTGAATACTACCATCTGCAAATGACTCTTTATATTATTATTTTTTTTATATTATTCTACATGTAATTATCAATATACAGTAATTTCAGATGTAATAACATCATCTGGACTTTATCTAGTAGCGGAAAACAGTTTAAATAATAGATTATTGTTTTATTTGTGTCATGCTCCGAATTGACAGTTCAGTCATATCATTATAGTGTCTGTTATGTTGCACTTCTTAAACAATATTCATACACTAATCACGTGACAAGAACATTTCTTCATCTTCATTTTCACCCTCATATTTTAAATTCAATGAAATAAATGTTACACACAGCGATTGTGAGACTCTTCTGTGCAAACTGTCACTTCTACTTCTACCCTGAACACCGCTCTCACAGAGGATAACGTGGATCTGCAATAGATAATTATACAACTTATACATGTACACTTCATTTTTTGTTTTACATCGATTGCGAAACGGGTTTTTATAAATCACGTTCTAAATCTTCCAGTGCAGAACCAGCACTAAGCATATGCGAAAGAAAAAGTCTGACTCATGAACAATGGCCATGGTGAAGGATCGAACCCGCAATACACCGATCATGGGCCAGTTGCTATACCGCCGGACCTCCACGTATATAACTTATACATTTCAATCTAATATTGCATTAAAAAATGGAGACCTGTAAACGTATATAAACATTATACATATACGGATTAAAAATAACTAGTGCAGTACATATCTACAATATACCTGATAATATAGATACAATATAATTGATAACATGGGAGTCGCCACTTGGCATGTCAGTACACAAACCGCTACTAGAGTCTGAGTAAATCCAACATAACTCTTCAGTTGTCGTCATACCCTGACGGAAACTTGTATCAAAGTATATCTGCCATACTACACTCTTCCCATCGGTGGCTACCCTGGCGTCGTCCATTTCGATACGCTCAATTTTTTACCCGTGGAATATTAGCTTTGCGTCGTTTTTACCAATCCACAAAGCAACCATATGATTGGTTCCTTTACAATTTCATGAAGAGAACGTTATCCAATCGCAACGCTAGTTTCATGCAAATGCCATTTTAATAAGACGTTAACGTTAGTTATATCTAGTAATGGATATGTATTATACATATTTTAGCGTTTTTTGCATGTTTATGTTAATTTACAGTGATTATAATTTTAATAATCATTAAAATAGTAACGTATATCATGTTGATTACGGGACTATATAGCAACTCCGTATTCACTACACAGCATTGAGTACGGTTCTAGGGAATATCATGGTTAGGAAATGCCAAGATACTCATTATTGAATTACACAAGACTACCTTATAAATATATAGTGACCAACTTCTACTAATCAGTTCTCAGCAGATCTGATCTGAGGGGATATCGGATCTTTTAAGATATTTTTTAACTATGGCGCTTTTTAGGTACGAGCAATCTGCCGGGTGCTTCTTTACAAACATCACAATTTAATTTAATAACAATTTTTAACATACTTTTAGTCCATTGTGTACCAATATCTGATACATAATGGGAGATTAGCGGTGGTTGGTCACATTTTAATAGTGTGGTGTACTAGCAAAATATTGCATGGCTGACGAACATTTTTCAATAAATTAATTATTCATAAACTTGCGTAGCTCAAACTATGATATAGCGGTACCTGCCACTATATTATTAAAAAAAAATGGTTGAACACTTTTAGAAGTTATTACAACTTTCTAATGTACCATACAAATACAAATATACAATTTAAAGTATATAAATAACAATGTACGTGTGTACAGGGTTATATGGTTCACCGTTAACAGTAAATACTACTGTATAATGGTTTTAGAGAATGTCAATTGATGTTATTAGTATCATAGGCATTCAATATAGAGCTATGCAAGACGATCGACTGAAAATAGACTAATATATGAAACCTCATTTACTTAAACATTAATACCCGTGTAGCCATATTCTTTTAAGTCAAGTACCATACCAGCAACAAAATAATATTGTTGCTGGTTTTACGGCATACTTTAGTTTGTTGATATTTACATATTGACAATTACTCTCTGTATGTGGTATATACGGTTGCTAACGGTACTGTCATACAAATAAAATATTACCATAGCAACTGAGCACAATTAGTGTGCACAGATAAACAACCAGCGGGAATCATTCCTGTTGAGGGTTCAAGTTGGGTCGGACGCTTATGATATCTCAAGCAAATTTATTTGCGCTATAAGCAAAAGCGTCTGGCCTAATATATAGGTTTTACACATATTAAAGAACCATAGTAATGCTAGTACAATCGGTACTAATATTTTTAAATCATATTTTGGCTGCACAAGGTAGAGTAGAATGCCTGGAGTCTCAATAATTAAACGTTAGTATTTGAATGTTGAAGTAAATCGTATAAAGTCTGCATCAATATAAGCAATTAAAAATAACTAATTAAACAACTGATTAAGTAAAAATAGGAATGTCCATATATATAAAACAATAAGGGTTTAAACTCCATAGTGGGTAATCACCGATTATCGCCGTCATCTTCATCATCATCATTATCATTAGTTTTAAATGATCATCTTATCTTTTAATATAATCACCTTGCTTTTTAAGCAATCATCCTGTTTTTTAAATAATCATCTTATCCGGCTCGCCAAAATGACTTAGTTCAAAGTGCGAGGGTAAAGAAACACTTATACATACAACGTTAGTTTTATTTTGTTCTGTTCAAATAAAACGACGCAGAGCTAGTGTAATTTCTCACGGGTGACGGATGGAGAGTATCGGAATTGACACCCGGGGGTATCCGACGATGTTACCTTATATACAACATGGACATGTGTATTACTACAACATGTACGTATGTAACTCCACCATGCACATGTGTATAACTACATTGTAATACAGTTGATAATCCATATTAAAAATAAAATAAAAATAAAAATTAGAAAGAAAATAAGTCCATCACGAAGTAGAAACCACAACAGTAGGCCTTATATAACATTTATATTTTATTAAAAAATGCTGTTTATGTCGTTCTTCGCTATATTTAGGCCTCAAATGTATACCGAAGTGAGGACCTCGGCGTGACTCTCTTTTTTCTGGGCTTAATTACATTGAACTATTTTTGTATGTTGTGGGAAAAGGTGTTTTTATACGTTTCATGTTACACTTAATTAATTTGCACACATTTTACATACCGTTTATTGTATAGCTTTCATTATAGATGGAGTTTCTGTCCGTCAGTTGGATATCCTCATCATTTTCCCCGGCTCCTCGGCAGCAACATGGGCATTTCTTTATTACATACAATTCGCATCTGCTAACACAGAAAAACAGAGCAATTCCGAGTATCACCAATATAAGTATCATAGCAACCAGCAAAGGTATAAGCCATGCTAGGTCACTGACAGCTTTATTAGAGTCCGGTTTCAGTGTAGTGGTTGAAGTAGATATGGTAGTCGGCGAAACCATGGCAACGAGGAAAGACGACGTCAATACTGTGATGAGAAGAGGCGAAGCAGCCATGTCTAATATTTCCCTCTGTTGTGTTAATGATTCTTAAAATGTATTCTCATTGACTAAGTTACTAATATAACCGTTTCGTTATTATTTTATTCCACCTACCGGAAATGTATAAATATATTAATAAACAGTGTGTAAACTTCCAAATTATATCATTAAAATATAGAAACACTTATTTTTGAAAGTATCTTATCAATTTTCTTTTTATATTTTTTTTATGATTCAAGTGGTTGATTTTCCATTTTAAGAACGTATTTGAAACTATATCTTAATTAGAATAATTAAAAATAACTGTAATATGTAAGTTGTCGTATCACTTTAACGTCATTTTTTATTAATATTTCCAGTGTTTGTGTTTTAATATCTTTCTAACGTTCCTTATTCAAATTATAGTTTGTGGGTTATCGTATACGATTTTACCCAATTATTCACGGTTCCTTCTCACACTAGTTGTACACATTAATTTACTATCATTCATTAGCATCAAGCGTTCAATGTGGTATTTAGAAAACATGCATATGCTGTCCTTTTTTGATAATTCCTTACACAAGAAACAAACCTTTTATTTTGGCTAGTTGATTAAGTATATTATTACATTACACGGTTATCAACTTTAAACAATCGTTAATTACACAGTCATATGCAGGTTAATTGATAACAAGTGATAATGTGTTGTAGAGAGGGCATACATCCGACCTATGCCGGAATTCTCCGAAAATATACGATATAACTTTACTTTAAAGGGACAAATGGCAATTCTAATAATTTTCTATAAATATTAATTAAAATGTGTCATTATGTGTGCAGACCCTTAATTTTGGTCCTATTTTAAAAAGGGGCATTACTCTTGGTACTGTATGAAAGGCATCATATTTCTCATATATGTAACACATTTTTTTTATTTTCTTCTTTTGTTTTATCTGAATGATAGAGAAAGAACAAAAAACGTTTGTTTTTTTTTTATTTTGAATTTTATATTTCAACAAGTTTTGTAACAGGTATTTATAATGACTTAAATATTAAGATTCTGGAAGAAATTCATGGTCATTAATATTTGCATATGGTCATATGCTTATAAATACGCGTGTATGACAAAACATTCAATGAGTGAGCATGAATAAAAATCGATTTCAACAATTTGATTTCAACATTGCCGTGTGTCCCTTTAATGTGACTAACTGTGATAAAAATATTCAGCGAATCGAAATTAACTCTCCTGTATGGTATTTATCAGCTTCCGATTGTTTCAAGTACACATCAACGTGTATACTGATATCAAGTGTTAACATTTTGTCATGCTGAAATGAAGTCATAGATATTATAACAAAGATAAAATATATTGTTAAAAATAAAACTTAAAACGCGTCCAATAACGTTACAAATATCGTTACACGCTGTTCGAAATAAACACCAAATAGGTTCAAACATAACACGTTCTAGCAGCATTTGTTACGGCCCTCCCCTATATTTATATACACAAATAATATTAGAATAGACACCACATTCTGCACATATACAGTGTTGTCATTTTTTACACTTAATGTTTTTCTTTTGATAGAGCTTGTTTTCTCCGATGCTTCGCGGGTTGTACTGCGCATAGTTCCTTTCTGTTACTTTCAATTTTGGGGTTTGAATTTCGCCGTTTGGTTAATTAAAAGTAGAGCCGCATTCTAGTCTGTAAAACGAACCCAGCTCTCCCGATTGGGTCCGTTCAACAGCAGTTGATTAGTCAGTTGCTTCAGGGGAAGTTTGAATGACGTCATAATTTAGTAAGTGTTCAATTGCTATGCATTGTGGGACAGGCATAGAATTCCCTGCCTTTTCCATTGGTGGTTGATAGACCTGATTCGGGAGATATCCGGTTCTGGGATAGACTAAGTCGCATTGATATTTACAAAGCGAATTCTTTTCATTTCAAGATGTCTGAAATGTAATTAGACATGTTTTGGCAACTTTCTACAAAAATGTTACGTCATGAATGTAAATATTGTTACGTAATAACACTTCTTTTGATTAGTTAAATATATGTTTGCTTTCGTTTAACTTCTTCCATAATTTTTATCGTTTTATTCCTGTTATTACTTATGCTTCCGGCCTTCTACGATTCTTTAAGGTGCTCTTTCCATATCTGCAAAATAACAGCATGTGTTTTGATAACATTTATCTGTGTTCGTTTTATATAAATATAATCTATTTTATATTTGACTGTAAATCGAATTACCTGCAATGGCTTAAAATTTGATAAAACGTTGTATTAACCAATTAAAATATATAGTCAATTCATTAAATACTAAAACTATGGTTTAATTCAATACAATAAACTCCAAAGGGAAGCTATATAGAATGTATATATATAATTTAATTTACAAGTCACTTGAAACTATCACTACTATATGTTACATTCATGAAGATTAATTTTTAATTTTAAAGTCTTAAAATTGATCATTGTTTCATTGATGAGATGGTTTCTAGTGTTTTGTTAAACGTCACGAGGCTGCACATTTTAAAAATAACTGAATTTTACTTAACGTCTCACTACACAGTAACGCCCCTTTTTCCACACGATTCTTATATAATATGATTCTTACGCTTGAAAAAGAGACCCGTGTAATTTGGATTTGCAATATTTTCAAAATAGTTCATGGTGGTTGTGATTTCTTGCTGCAGATGAGTAGAGCAAAAGTTGGCATAGCATATACTGCAATAAAACATCAAGAGTGGCTTTTTATAAGATTTCAACATATGCCTGTATTTATGAGCATTTGAGAATTTCTTTTTTCAAAAAATCTCAGAGTGCACTGCACCCTCTTTAAAAAAAGAAGCTGGTTAACCTACCAGTTATTGTGCATTTTTTTGTGGGTATACATTCTTGCTATGAAAAATAATACTGTGGAACTGTGGAATACTTTTTACCATGGTAATCCATGACCTTATTTTATATAGAACAAAGAACAAAATTCAACCGTGTAGTGAGACCTTACGGATTGAAAGCACAAAAAATGTATTTTCATCGGGTGATGCAAAACTTTAGGTTCGTTTAATGTTTGTGATTTACATTTGGTTTAAACTGTTTATTTTACATGTTATTACATTTTTTGATACAAATTACTGCAACTATTTTCAATCTTGCTAATATAACTGGAAGTTTTCTTTTTCCGTAACAAAAGTGTTGGGGTATTGAAATATTATTTTATTTTCTCATGGAGTGTTTAAATGCAGTTAAAGAAGCGGCAGACTGAAAGTTGTTATCTAAGTGGTTCCATAATATAATTGAGGAAGGTATACATGAATTTCTCATGATTTAATTTCTTGAAAAGGGTATTGTTATGTCGCTGCTATTTCTAAAATTGTATGTTGTTCTGTCATTAACATTTGGTAGGAGTATATAAATTACTAATATGCAAGTTGGAACCAAATGTTTGCTTACCTTTACATACAGTAATATTGCTGTAATATTCTGCGATATGAAAAGGTTTCTATATATAAATTTTCAGTATATACTGATCAGGTTAAGCTAGTGACTATACGTGCAGCTTCATTTTTTAATTTATCTAGTGACTTCGAACATACAAAATGTTTATCTGATTTAAGGATTTTCGACCGAGTGAGTATCCAAGGCTACGTATTATATCTATCGCTTTTGAAGCAGATTTTAAATAATTATCAACATGCTCAGTCCATTTTCCGTCTTTACTTAAAGTTACACCTAGAATGTTTATGGGATTCTACTAATTGGATGTCTACTTTATTAAATACTATATAAGGTAAGTTATGGTAATCTCTTAAAGAAAAAAAAATATACAAGCCATGGTTTAGCCCACTGGGATATTATTAATATATCATGATTAATGAAACCTTTAATATCCCTTACTGATGAGGCTGAATAGTAAAATGAACTGTCAACAGCATAAATACGTGCTAAACGTGTACAACAATACATAAATCACAAGTTAGATTTTCTGGCGGTCGTGTTTTTAGTTTACATTTGCTGTTAACATTATTTATGTTATATTGCTTTTATATATTGTGTTTTATTTATAACTTAACAGAAATATTTAAACAAAAATTTTAATTTCAACACTATCGGCACAAACAATCAATTGTTATCACATATCAAATATAGTATATATATTTAAGAATATATTAAAACACTTAATGTGTTCGAGAAGGAATATATTACCTAATCACCATTTTTCATTTGAGCTTCCGGTTGTTATCTGGTCTTTCGTAAATCCGGAAGTAGAATAATATATGTCAATGCTATCATGCGTCAATTGTTCAATTGTTATGTGATATGTATTAACATCTTTTGTTTAGAATAATCCGTTACAAACACTGATATCGCTGACTATCAGTTCACAAGTCACTGATATCGCTGACTTAATATATATTTAAATGTGCACAAGCATTATAAAGATGAATGCAAGCATTGCCAATGTCTATTTGTATTTGCGGTAAAATAGAACTTGTGTTTGAGTGTCAATAAAGATAAATTACTCGTGAGGCGTATCCCGTTTTATGCAATGCTACATTCACCAATCACCAATGTGTACTTCGACCTGCATAGCTAATTGTCAAAAACAATTGCTTTCACCTAAAAGCATTTTGCTTTTTACACTTCTAATTATACTTCATCAAAATACACATAAAAGCAAAAAAATAAACCATTGTGTAGCCCCTGTTTTATGTCTAGAATAAACCATTGTGTAGCCCCTGTTTTTATGTCTGGAATAAACCATTGTGTAGCCCTTGTTTTTAAGGCGGGAATAAATCGTTATTCAGCCCATGTTTTTTTTATATTTGGAATAAACCATTGTACAGCCCCTGTTTTATGTCTGGAATAAACCATTGTTTAGCCCATGTTTTTATGTCTGGAATAAACCACTATGTAGCCCCTGTTTTTATGTCTGGGATCAACCATTGTTTTGCCCCTGTTTTTAAGTCTGGAATAAACCATTGTGTAGCCCCTGTTTTTATGTCTGGAATAAACCATTGTGTAGCCCCTGTTTTTAAGTCGGGAATAAACCATTGTGTAGCCCCTGTTTTTATGTCTGGAATAAACCATTGTGTAGCCCCTGTTTTTATGTCTGGAATAAACCATTGTGTAGCCCCTGATTTTAAGTCGGGAATAAACCATTGTGTAGCCCCTGTTTTTAAGTCGGGAATAAATCATTATTCAGCCCATGTTTTTTTTATGTTTGGAATAAACCACTGTGTAGCCCCTGTTTTTAAGTCTGGAATAAACCATTGTGTAGCCCCTGTTTTTATGTTTGGAATAAACCATTGTGTAGCCCCTGTTTATATGTCTTGAATTAACCATTGTGTAGCCCCTGTTTTTAAGTCGGGAATAAATCATTATTCAGCCCATGTTTTTTATGTTTGGAATAAACCATTGTGTAGCCCCTGTTTTCAAGTCGGGAATGAATCAATATTCAGCCCATGTTTTTTATGTTTAGAATAAACCATTGTGTAGCCCCTGTTTTTAAGTCGGGAATAAACCATTGTGTAGCCCCTGTTTTTAAGTCGGGAATAAATCATTATTCAGCCCATGTTGTTTATGTTTGGAATACATCATTTTATTATCCGCTGTATTATAAATGTATAAACAACAGTTATAAAAATATCAAAATATCTATATTTATATCAGAGTTTAATAGCAAATCTACTGAAGCAACACATTGCATTCGGCGTGTTTCTCTTCAAATATTTCTTATGAACGTGTTGTAGTCGGTTTAAACACATCGTTAATTATATTTGCCGTGAAGTAGTGCCAGAAAAACGCCGCGAAGGTGCAAACAGTATAAAATAAAGTTACTATGCTGTCTATGTTAGTATAACATTGGTCGACTGGTCAACTTCACAAATAAATCAAAACATGGCTGCCTTTTATTTAATCTTGTGCCAAGTGGTAAATAAACAATGAACACACAATACATGTTTTGAAAATATTGTCCGTACATTCTCGTCACTTGTACTTTCAGTCTTAAAGTAATATTTGACTAATACATAATATGCTTTATACACATACACCGTTAGTCTTCCATAATTCAACAAGTGAATACTCCGTTTTCTATTCACAGCTCACAGGTTTACGCGAATAGATCACATTTATACAAATGCTATGGAGTTAATGTGATTGCAAAACGTTAAGCAATCAAACATATTATACATATAAACAGTTATTAAAACTTACACAAACCGTACAAAACATTAATAGCACTTATATATTAAAGTACATAGAACGAACTGTTTTTGGTACGAAACGGCTGCTCATGGCCACAGTTGTATCACGTTTTTCAAAAGAAAAAACGTACATGTAGATTATTGCAATAATTCTCGAGACAAATAAAAACAAAATATATCAGTACGTATGCCATGGTGACATTGTTAAACAGAATATAAAACTATTAGAAATATGGAAACGCTGCCGAAATAGAACGCCCAAAGTAACAGAAACGTTTTACAAATGGCGTCGATCAATCAAGGGAGGTAAGTCGTATTCGTATGTCGATATCATCAACAGAAACTGCACAGTTGGTTGACACATTATGTTTGCGCAGTATATTACCCGACTAATGATCAATTTCGTTTGTGCTCATGGATTTGCAATTATGGGTCCCGTGTATCTGAAAATAAAAACACAAAAAAAAACAACAATTTAAAATGCAATTGATAAGTAACTAATGCTGCAGCATCTTCAAATGTGAAAATGGTCAAAAGTGTTCAGTTGGTCACAAATGTAAAATATTTTTAGTACAATAGTAATATTTCACAAATGTAAAACCTAAAAAATGTAAAAAATGACGGTGGTCACATAATTATGTCATAAAAAACGTAACAAATGTAAAATATTTTTAGTACAATAGTAATATTTCACAAATGTAAAACCTAAACAATGTATAATAATTATGTCATAAAAAACGTAACAAATGTAAAAACAGTTTTGGTCACATATATAAAACATATTCCTAAAATGTGATACCGATTTTCCCTCCAGAAATATGAAATCGAATATTGGTTGAAGGTTTTTGTTGTACATTCAATATGTAGGCGAGTGTAATCAAACTAAACCATAAAACTTCATAATATTCTTTGGTGGATGTAAGCTTCACACCATTTCCCGAGTGTGAGCAAACGGTTGCTTTTCAAAAAGCGGTGTTGATGTCTAATAATATGTAAATTTAATTTTATCTAAATGAGTTTACTTCTCAATTGAAGTAATTAGTTTTAAGCTAAACGGTACATCAACAATCATTGCATTTGTAATATGTATTTAAATACGTTTCTACTAACAAATATTAGATTAATATTTGTTTTCGACTTTCGATAATTTAGTGTGTAGTAACTATCCTTTACTGGGTATCTAGACGTTAGGATAAGAATTAATTACATGTTGAGTACCGACAAACGTAACACGACTATCTGACTAACTTGTCGTGTAAAATATGGCTATGACTATGGTTACATCAGAAACTCAGTTACCTATAATACCGGAATACGACTTGTTTACGATTATCCCTTTAAGCCGAGTATATTCTCCACTGTTAGAACCACGGTGGTTTCGTAAGCAACATATTTTCAAAATAAACAGTTCCAAATGTTTGATACAGTAAAACAGAACCAGCGCAAGTCCGACCAGGGTGACGACGATAGCGATGATAGCCGGGACAACCACTATTAGATCGTAAGGGTCACTGTCCGTTGGCGGACTTGCCGTGGTCTGGACTCTTCCAGTCGTATCTGGTTCGAACGTATATTGGTCGGTCATCGTATTGTTCTCACATCTGTTGTGGTGGTCTTTAGAAAGAGATTTCAAAATTAAAATTACTTTGAAATCATCTTAAATTGTAATATTGTAATAAGAAAATATATATCCTCTATAAAAGTATTTAGTAGTAGTATTAGTATCTGTTCTAGTGGTAGTGGTGGTAGGTAGTAGTGTTGGTTGTGATAGTGGTAGTAGTAGTGATAATGGTAGTGGTAGTAGTGGTGGTAGTAGTAGTGGTAGTAGTAGTGGTAATGGTAGTGGTGGTAGTGGTAGTGGTAGTAGTAGTAGTAGTGGTGGTGGTGATGGTAGTGGAGTAGTAGTAGTAGTGGTGGTGGTAGTAGTAGTGGTAATGGTAGTAGTGGTAGTAGTAGTGGTGGTAGTAGTGGTGGTGGTGATGGTAGTGGTAGTAGTAGTGGTGGTAGTGGTGGTGGTAGTAGTAGTTTAGTTGTGTAGTGGTGGGGGTGTTGGTGGTAATGGTAGTAGTAGTGGTGGTTGTGGTAGTTGTGGTGGTGGTGGTGGTGTTGGTGGTAGTGGTAGTAGTAGTGGTAGTAGTGGTGGTGGTGGTGGTGGTAGTGGTAGTAGTAGTGGTGGTAGTGATGGTGGTGGTGGTAGTAGTGGTGTTGGTGGTGGTAGTGGTGGTAGTAGTGATAATGGTAGTGGTGGTAGTGGTAGTGGTGGTGGTGGTAGTTGTGGTAGTGGTGGTGGTGATAGTAGTGGTGGTGGTGATGGTAGTGGAGTGGTAGTGGTGGTAGTGGTAGTAGTAGTAGTGGTAGTAGTAGTAGTGGTGGTAGTTGTAGTAGTGGTAGTGGTGGTAGTAGTGGTAGTAGTGGTAGTAGTGGTGGTGGTAGTGGTAGCAGCAGTAGTGGCAGTGACAGTGGTAGTGGCGGTAGCAGTGGTAGTGGTAGTGGCGGTAGCAGTGGTAGTGGTAGTGGCAGTAATAGTGGAAGTGGCAGTGGCGGTAGTTTTGGTAGTGGTAGTGGCGGTAGCAGTGGTAGTGGCAGTAGTAGTAGTAGTAGTAGTAGTAGTAGTAGTAGTAGGAGCAGTAGTAGAAGTAGTAGTAGTAGTAAATATAGTTGGAGTAGAGGTGGTGATGGTAGTAGCAGTTGTAGTAGTAGTAATGTAATGTTCCTAAATGGCTTTAAACACATTCAAGAGAGAACACATCTAAATGAGTCAATATTCCATAAGACCATAAAAACATACATACAATATCTATATAAAAATGGTACATAATAAACAATTCCAGTACATGTAATGGTGCTATAAATAATTATCAATTTTAAGTACAATAATACTTGATCAAGATTCATGATGCATTTCTGTGAAAAGTTTTATATTATATTTTATATTCTGATACCTGAAACGTGTAAATGTTTTGTATGTAAAAATATGTACGTATAACGAGAAACTGTAACAGTTAATAAAGAATTCTTCATCTGTATAATAAATGTGATATTTTAATATACTAAACATTTACCTGATATACTATTGATGTATCCTAAGATTTTAAATACTTCTGTCAATGTACTGTCTGTATATTATATAATCGCTATTATGTGTAAACTGATACAAATAAAGACAGATAGCCTATACATTAACATGTCCAGTGACTTCCTTACCAACCTGTTAAAAGCACGTGCAGATTAACGTTTGAATGGTTTGTTATCTCTGTGTGACAATAGGTATATATATTAGATCATATGTTTGATTGTACAACGGGGAGGGAGGGGAGAATAAATCTACTTTTTATAAATAAACCACCATACATTAAACATTTAATATCCGATGTGGCAAGATTTGACATACGTTTTCAAAATTCTCAACACACGTTTCGATTTTTATCCCCAGGTTTAACATCTTCAATGTATTTGATAGAAAAGGAACAAGATAAATACCAGCCGATACAACCATATTTGGCTAAATTTCTGAGTAATAACTTAACCACGATCGACTATTGTAAGCAGCTGTCATTTCCTGTCGCTTGGCATAAGTAGACTGAAATAACAAAGTCATCAGCTCTCTACTGTTACTGTCGAGATCTGAATTCGACTTCTAGACACACCACGTACCGTTTACGTGCTCTTCAAGACAATGAGCGTCCTGGTAACACATTTATCAGTTGTTTCATCATTCCCCATCCATTCCTGTCAAAATGGCCTTTTTCACACGCTAGCAATACAGGCATAGTACCAACACAAGGTGGAACACATTGACGATAAAGCTCACAGAAACTATCATTTGCCGGAAGATGTCTTCTTCTGTAAGGTTGCATAGAGCCTAACCCAGGCCCGAGAAGACCGAAATTCCCGTGCGCGATTTGAACCAGAGCCTGCAAAGCGAAGTGCATCGTGTGCGATGATTGTGATCAGCTGCAGCTTACCAGCGCAAAACTCGGCGCTCTCACCAAAAGTGCGGGTACCTGGATCTGTCCACAATGCTCCAAACCAAACAATTCAAACATACTCTATTCCGTCCATGATACTCAGATCAGATTCAGACTTGTCAACTAAACTCACCTTATTTGATAGTATATCTGACATCTCACAGTGTACTAGTACGAGTACTGAATCTGAACCTAATCTATCGTCTACCTTTGACAGCTTTAATACCAGTGTAGTTTAACAGAAACCATCACCGAAATCTAGACATAGCAAGAGTGGAAACAGAAAAAGCCTGTACATTTAAAGAACCTTGGGATCTTGAATATTACTTGCCAGAGTGTTCGCCGGAAAGGGACACTGTTTGAAGCCATTAATTGAGGACTCCGATCCAGATATCATCATTGACACCGTGACAGCTAGATACCGAAACCAGGTCAACAGAAATAATAACCCCAGGTTTGAGTATGACATCTTCCGTTGTGACTGACCAAACAGCTCTTATGGCGGCGTTCTCACCGAGTCCGAGAATCATCCCCAGCTTTGAAACATCACAAGCCGACACAGCGAGTTGAGCAGTGCCTCGTTCATCGCAGACAAGACCATTGTGGCTTTCTACAGATTACCAAACAAAGTTGACGAAGACTTCATCGCATCATTCAAAGGAGATTTTCTTACACTAAGGAAACAGAACAAAAGGAATATCCTGATAATTATCCTGACATTTAATGTCATCCCAGTTCGTCTGTTCGTCTGTGTTTCGTCCCATCGAGGTATAAGCATTGATGTTCGATTAATAACTTCTAGGTTGGTCTACGTATTGAATTAATATTCCGAATATACCTGTATAATTATTATTTACAGGTCAAGTCCGATAATTGTCGACGTCAGTCAAATACAAGAGTTATGGTTCCTTTTACTTATTTTTCGGTCAACGAGTCAAATCAATGGCGGGGGCATTCTTATCGAGATATCAACAAAGGTAGTAATTGAATATATTCAAAATAGAATTTGAATGTGACAGGTTCGGAACATTTTAAGATTTTATATCGGATAGAAAGATTGGTATTTCTGAAAATATCATAGAGTTGAGCTGTAATATATATCTCCTTTTTTGGAATTTAACACACACTTTTAGTTGACCTGTCATTTCTTGGAGTTAAACAGCTATCTTGGAGTTGAACATTCGCCAAAATTAAGAGTTATTACCATCCCTACTATATAGCAGACAAATGCACATTCAGTTACCTCTGCCTTATTCGAAAAAATGACCTATCCTTAGCAAAGCATATGTGTAGTTTGTACCTTGTAACAGAATCACTCGCAACCGGGATTATTCTACTTCAATGGTGCAAACTGACCTTTCTGTCTATTACAAAAAAACAACTGCGATATATTACATCTTATACGCACGCTCCGCCCCATCAGTACTCGAAGTACTTTGATTCAATAACATGGTATACAAACAGTCAAGAAAGGATTGTGTTTCAATCTGCATTTTATTTTATATTTTTTTCATAACATATTACATAACATGTTGAATTATATGACATACAACTCAAATAGTAAAACAAAAACAAAAATAACAAAGGGTACTTTGGGAAACCAGGTTGTATACATTCGCAAGCATTGAGTCCATCAGCACCAACAGAGCCAACACTCGAAGTCTTGTATGATGGTTGTAATAATTTCACTCACAATCAATTAACAGCTGTTATGTAAAGCGATTGAAAAAAAGGTGAATAAAATTTAAAACCAAATGTTTACTTAAAATCTTTTTCTCCTTTTTGCAGTCGAATTATATGATTATATATTTCACTGATATAAACACACTTGCAAAGAACAATATTGAGATTCTAACATAATATGTATCAATGGTTGTGTTGATGGACCTAGTAGATGTGATTAAATGTGTTAAGGTAGCTTAGATTTAACATATATTCATAATGTTTCACTATGACCTATTTGTGTTATTGAATATTTTGAATATTTTCAAACGTAGTAAGAAGTTTCCCCATTAAAAGTTTCATAATATTTTTTTACTTGCTCAATGTATGGCACGTGACCCTGCCGACAGACAGAAACGATCTGTGCACATATAAAGTAAAGACGGAAACCCCATTTAAAGAAGGGCTGTTTGGTTTTCTAAAAACTAGTGTTTTATGACTTTTATCTTCTGGAAGTCAGTTTAAATTACCATGGCGACGAGCCAAGATTAAATATGTGTTAACCTCCAAGACATTAAACACGTGCAATTAATCATTACACAATATATATGCATCTGGTCTACGAAGAACGTCATATACAAAATAAATACTTGCGTGTTTCGTATACAGTAAATATGCCTTCGACTTACGTGGGGCGCCGACATATACAATGAAATATGTCAACATGACCTCCGTAGAGCTTTATCACATACAATAAAAAATATACAGTAAATAATTATGCTTCTGATTTACGTATGGCCTAAACTTAATATCAGTTACACATTAATATGTCCTAGAACTACACATATGGAACGTAATATCCAAAAAAAAACAAAACAATTACATATTAATATGCCCCAAACTACAAATATGCAAATATTCGATCGACGTAGAGACGCAGAATGTCAACATAATATACAATAAATAATTATATATTAAACATTTCTTCGATCTATCAAGTTCCATCATGATATCCAATGGATAATCATACATTTACGGAAATCATCTTGTCATATACAATGACCATCCCTGACAACGTTAAATTTTAACAATGGCGGTCGAATCTTGAGTATGGGCAACTAGCAGACTACTTGAGTATTAGAATGAGGGTTGAATGGATGTAAACATATATGCTGAATAACATTGATAATCCAGTAATAATTCTTGATAATCAAATGATAATCCGAAATAATAAAATGACAATTCGTGATAATCCAGTGATAATCGGTGATTATCAAAATGGTTATCCTACCAAGGTAAACTGATTGTAAAATAATCAGATAATCATACGGAAGGAAGTGTCTCACCACAGCATAACGTCTCTGGCTTCCGGCGTCATTTAAAGAAAAAGAGAAATTATTACTGGTTGGCATGGAGATACGATGAGCCATGTAAAAACACTGGTACATGTCCATATGAACACTGTGAGCCCAGACCAGACATTTATTAATGTAAGATTACATAACAATGGACAATTCCACATGAATGTTAAGTCCGTCTTTGAATGAATAGTAAAACGTTCAGAACAATAAGCTTATAAAACGAAATTTATTATTTTGAATTAAATGATTGATATCATTTTGAATTCAGGTTCGAACTGATTATTTAACAGGGTGTCTGAACAGTGACTTCATGTGCATTTAAACTGTGATAGATAAATCCCCTATTTTAAGTCGCCTTAATATATATACAACATAATGGCAATATTAATGCTAAAGAAGCTACACATTTCTATAATCATGACGTCACATCCGTTACAGATAAAATAAGAACAGTTAAGACATTTGTCACTGAAAGTACACATATTGCCAACTGTGACGTATTTGTCAGCAGACTGTGTATAACTTTTATCAATACAGACGGGCACCAAAATACAGAATCACGAGCATTGTTTTTTCTTATGTTCGTATATCCTAATAATGTTAAACACTGCATACAACGTGGTCCGGGCTTCTGTTTCACCAACATGTTTCTATGTTTTACTTAAATACTTAATAATTTAATTAAATTTTGACTGGTTACTTTAATATTCCTTAATAAATGTCAATGAAACCAAATGCAGTTCTTCTTGAGCCATTCTAAAATCATGATCACTTTTTTCAGATTTATTTTTTCAAGCATTTAACCCTTTACTTCATAGATACGCGCTTTCCTGCACCAATCACAGAAGGCCATTGAAAACAGTGCAGGAAGAGTTCAGATTGCTCGTGACCACTCTGTCAGTTAATATAAACATAATTCACCCATTGCTGATGTGTGGTGAACTTATGCTTTCTATATTAGAAGTGTCCAAAGGTGTCTATATGAAGTAAAGGGTTAAATAAATATGTTTTAGAAGCCATATCTCAAACCAAAATAAAACCCTGTAATATGTAACTATAACTGTGCTGTATCCATGACAACGACCGTTACTTTGATAAACCTTCACTCGCCCACAAACGAATCTCACATTCTCTCATCTACAACAATGATTCACTACACACAGCTCAGAAATCGTTCTATATTGATCAAGAAAATCATTACACATATAAATGCAAGTTCATACCATAGAGACAAACAAATGCCATCTAACACAAACAATGCTAAATAATACATTTCATAAAGAAGGCACTTGAAGGCTTTCTGTAATAACGATAAATGTTAAAAATATGCTGAATGTTAAAACTTCAGGTATAATGTCAAAAGTTAATCGCTAAATGTTAATCATAGACTGGAATTCCATTAAATGTTAAAATTCGTTTCCCTAATTATTGAAAACCGTTACAGTAATTGGCGGCAAACAATATGTCACGTTATTACATAAAAATATACACATTTACATCTTCCAAATCAAATGTCCTAGTTTTAGCAAGTTCAAGGTCTTAACGTTGAATGTATAATATTTCCCTATCTTTCAAATACTGGTTAATGTTTTAACATGTACCAAAGACAAAGATTTAACATTAAGCTGACTGTAACACTTATCGGTGCTATACATCCACGTCTAAAACATTAAAACTGTATTATAGCGCATGCTCGATTTAAAATAAATTAAAATATTTCATTTATAGTACTTAATTAATAATCTATAACAGGTAGAGCAATACGACACTTGTCCTAGTGGACAGGGTGTACATTGCTGTCCACGGTGAAAGAGCTGAGCATATATAAAGTGTTATTTTGGTATAAAAAGAGATCCAAACTTATTTAAATAATTTAGCTGTTTTTTTTCATTTTTAGTAAATAAATTATTCCAGTAATGAAATACGTTTTATTTACTAATGTGAACTGATCAGAACTAAGAAGAAAGCAATATTATGCTTTTCAGTTACGAAGAATTTTAGAAGTCTTATTTTCGATAATTTCACTGTAAAAAAACTGTTTTCCTATTGTTTTCAGTTGTTATCATGAAATGAAAATGGTTTGTTACAGTTAACACCAATTCAATTTCACACTATGAACATTTTTTTAAAACTTACTTATTTCGCATAGATTGTGAAACCAAGTTCTTACAACTTATGACAAATCACGTTTAAAGTCTTCCTGGATAGAACCAGTACTAATAATATGTGGAGAAACTGCCTTGTTCAATGACACTACACATAGCCATGTCGGATGACCGAACCCACGATCGACCTCTCCTAGGTCCGATGCTCTGCTACTGGACCAATGTTAAACCCGCCATGCTCATTCGTGGCAGCGTCTGCGCCTATTCGTGACCATACAAATACTATTTCACTGGATCAATAACTACCATCTGCCTTTTTTGTAAAATTTCAACAGTTATTTCCCTTACACCTGTTTTCATTCCAAGATCATGTGCAGTGGTGTTTACAAAACTTTTATTTACTTTATGTTATTGTGATAAATTATGGAGTTTTCTCAGTGTCTCGGAATTAAGTTTAATAATTTTTCTATTTAAAATAATGAAATTACAAATGATATTTTCATTGTTTTTCCGTTATAAAATAAAAAATGTTTGACTTTAGTGAAAACTATTACTCGCGAATAATAAAATTGGTACACCCGCCCACGGCTTCATACCCTGTTAAGTTGTTCGTCCGGTGAAATAAAAATGATAATTCACTGAAATCCACAATTGCTATTATTTATATAATCAGCATACTGGAACAAGTGTAAAATTTTACACGTTTAAGCATAAAAATGTAAAATTACATGAGAAATGTAAATATATTCGATATATACATGTAATGTACACACTATTAACACGGCATATTATTTACATACAGCCACATGAAGGGGCAACACAAAACCAACCTTAATTGAGCCCTTCAGAGTTCAATATAAACAAAATGATGAAATAATAATGCTGTTTAAATTAATTAATGTTTAACGCAGTCTCTCGGACGTTTGTTTTTAATTACGTTTTATAAACGGGGTGGTCATTTCATCAACTGATTCTTATTCCGTTCCGTGTCCAACAGACGCATTCGTGTGTGGAGGTGAACAATACTCAACTGAGTTTCGCTCAAATCAACAAATCAAAATTCATGTTACAATAAAAGGAAGAGTTTCATTGGTGGGATTGCATTTTTCAAAAGAAGTATGCAAACTGGCATAAGCTTTTTCCAGTGACCATGGTGATTATTTTACTAAATATACGGAAGCATAAAATGTACTTAATTAGTGTGTTAAAACGAACAATAACTTATATTTGAGCGACATTTTCGCATAATGAACGTGGGTATAGCTTTATATATATATAACATAATGCGTATCGCTCCTTCTGCGTTTTGGGTTTTTTTTTAATCCGCTCTTTGAATGTTTGTTACATTTTCAGCATTTTCGTAAGTGCTCGCTAAGAAATTAATTTAACTTTTTTATGATCCATACCCACTCAGTACTTCCCCACCCGGCCTATAGTAACAATGCTACAGCGACCTTACCATGTCAAATCAACACGTTTCATTGCAAGTTACTGTAAATTTCCATTATTAAGGTCACCGGAACGGAACAAGACCAGTATGAAATGTCTCAACACCGACCAAATGACACGTAGCTATGTTATCGAACAACTTTTCAATTCAACTGCTTCAGTTTTACCTACAAGCAACAACAGCAACCTAGTACGTCTCTCAGTGAAGTTCATAGATTCACAAGACCGAAGTATGACGGAAATGCCCAAGAAAATATACTTTAGTCAGTAGGTACTACTTCTCAAACTTGTTGTAATGAAACTTTTTTTGCAAATCCATGATATAGTGATCAACAGATAAGCGTCAGATGTTTGATGGAGTGGGTATATTCGTTTTTAAGATATTTTTACCACCTGACATGATTTCACTATCACAAAACTGTCTGAGCTTAGGAATACGAAGGACAGAGGTCCCTGGTAAATGCGAATATCACAAAAATTTATGTAAAAGAACGTTCAGGACGCCACCACGATGCCCTTCTTCGTGTCGCGGAGTCTGATTGCCACAGCTGCAACAAGTGCCGCCCCTTTACCGCTTCCGTCATGTGACAACTGGAGTTTGAACTGAAATACAGACAAATATCAATTAAAAATCAACTTCAAGTATGAACAAAACATAAACAACGGTTGAAGAACAAAACATTATATGGCATTAGTTTAATGAATCATGACTTATACATCGTTTTAATTCGTTTACATTCCGTTTCGTAAAGACACTGCATCGCGGAATAATAAACAACATTGTTATTGGGTTAAATAAAGCTTTACTTATTGACATGTTAGTCGAATGATTGCAGGTGATTATATTAGTGCTCTTTTTCCCTTTACATTTCATGGTGATTTTTTCGTCATACTGAATTTATCTGTTTTGTCATATTGTATAAATGTATGTTGAAGTTCCTTGTTCATTTGAGAAAATAAAAAACATGTATATCTAATTAGTTTGTTTTTTTTCAATATCGAAGTAAGGTCAGATATTGTGTAAACAGATCACACGTCTGTGACTAACTGAACCAATCGTGAAACATCGGGTATTTTCGTATCCTCCGTATACTGAATACTCCGTCTATTGCGTAGCATTAAGGCCGAGGTGATGAGATTGTAACTGAACCAGTAATACGTATTTTTCAAAGGGTCATTTAATCAGGGCGTTGGGTCGACCTCGTGACCTCTGAAATACTGCAAGGCTTTCTTTAAGTTACTTGACTTTATTTGAGATAACGTGCATACGGATTATTTCAAGGGCATACATTTAATAGGCGAAACGTCTTTATTCACGGACATATTCTTAAAGTGTCTTATATTAAACGTGAATAGTTGCTATTTGAAATTCAACAAGTTTTAATTAATCAAAACTCGCTTTTACCCCGAGGTCTAAAATCAACCCCCTGGACCCGCACAATCTAAACCAATTACAAGTAACATCTCGTTGGTAATTAGAATTATGCAGCCATTTTATTGCCTATATCAATAATAAGATGTGTATAGTGATTACTGTTAACGGATGATTGTTATGATTATAGTTTGTGGGTGTATTTACACTGCACTGGTCGCATACCCCTCCTACGATCATATTGAATAAAGTTAGCAACAAACAATACGCGTAATTACGTTAGTTATCGAGTTTCCAAACACAACAAAAGGGTCAATCGATATGCGATCATTTAACATAACGTTATAATTTATTTCAAATTGGACCAGTTGATGGATTGTTATTTTGGCCCAATGCCCATTGGCACGTACTTAATTTTTATTTATAATCTACTTCTAATGATTGGGTCAATATTCAAGTTAATGAAACACAGTAGGTACATTAAATATATGGAACTAGATTCCCAGCGAGCGAGGCACCATACCAATATACATATACTAGGGTCCAAGCACACTTTATCAATATAAAATACGTATCCACACCGCCAGTGTATCAACTTTAACAAT